>RXPK01000065.1:2541737-2884819 GCA_004143645.1 Protaetia brevitarsis
ACTAGCATTTCGTCAAGCATAGATGTCGCCTGCGGGAGTTAGGGCGTAGCAAGTGGAAGTGAATATGACAACGATAGCAAGACCCTCACACAGGCGATGCAAGGCTTGCACTTTGGGCGGGCGAAGCATCACGATTACAATTCAACTGTGTATGCTTAATACATTGAATTAGGCACTATAAAAATTTCTATTCCAGGGTTGTACATCTGCGAAAAGGATAGAGAACATGCATTTGTGGAAAGAGAAAAATGGGAATTATTGCGGTAATTTATGCAGTAAATATTTGCATCCGAATACAAATATGAAGAGCTTAATATGAAATAAATGGTGACATAGAAGAAATAAGTGAAAATAAGTGGATATTACAAAGAATTCAAAACTACGCAGCTTTCAAAGCCATTTTACATTTAACCGGAGTAATTGACGTACTGCTGTGTACTGATTGTAATAAAAGAAAATGCAAAATGAATATAACTAGGAAAAAGAAAATTAGCTAGCTCAACGGATAAAATCTTTAAAGCGCGCAAAAGAACAAATAACCTCAGAGTTACCCTCGCGAATTAAAACATGAATCTAACCATGACAAGTAAATTGTGGGTGAAGGAAATTTGACTTTCTTAATTACCCCAAAAATTGAAAAGGTTTAATTAAAAATAAAAGAGCAGAATTTTTAACCCAAAGATGCTAAGTAACAATCCAAATTTATTATTAAAAGAAAAAGTTAATTACAAATTTGCAGAAAAAAAAACCGTGAACAGAGGGTTCTGGCCTAAATCTAAAAACTGCACGTGATTCTAGATTACAATAGGACAACGCTATTTCCTATACAAAACAAAAGATTAATTTGCTCAGGAAGATAATCGTAATTTTTACAATTTCAAACCACTTGGTTTCAAAGTAACCAAAACTAAATTAAACGTGGACAATTACTAGTAATAAACAAAAGGAAATCTAAATGCAAGCACAAAGCTTTTACTCACCCAAACCGATGGGTACGATAATTAAAACGAATCAGCAAAATTAAAAACGAAAAATTAACTCTTTAAAACTAAATATCTTCCCGAACAAAAATAAATAAATCTTACATCTATAATGTGTATACATCAATATAATAACAATTATTATAAAGCGAATTCTTTGCTGAACAAAAATAAAACAAATAACGCGAATCAAATTACGATATCAAAATGTAATACAAAATGACAGCAAAGAATTTAAAAATACATGTACTCACGCCAGCGTCTACCAAGGAACTGGTTGAAAAATCTCTACCGCTGCGTACAACGCAGTCGTACAATTCACCGACAAAAAAGAAAAGAAAAGGCGCTAAATAGACCTAGCCAAATGCTAGACATCTAAATGAATGAAATTAATTTAAAAAAATGAACACTTAATTAAATAAATCATACAATTAACTCTTTAACTAAAATTTATACAAAAATAAACATTATTATGAAAATTTCTCGATACAATGATTCAGCAGTTTTAAGCAAAACAAATATGCAACACAAAATACATTCGCGGTAATGTGGTTGTCACAGCACTACGTAAAAAATGGTTAAGGAATAATCTAGATGAGTAGTTGTTTAGGTTCCCGTAACAGAAATATCTGCATATTGTAATAGGGAATTCAAAAAAATATGGAATTCCGGTGAAACAATTCTGCTACTTTTTCCTTTACATTAGGTCTCATACATTCTTCTTATTTACTGAGTCGTAGTTTCGATTAGTAGTCTATATTCTTGTTTTCCCATTTCTTGATAGCTGTATTGGTGACAGGTTCAGCACCATCGCTCATTCTACTTATTTCATGAATGTTAATATTACTTGTAAAATCAAATTCTGGAAATTCATTATGCTCAACTGCTTTGGTAAGAAACTCGCTACAGAAGTCGTCATCCACAATTTACATTTTATAATTACGCTCGTCAAGAAATTATATTTAACTCCTATCTGTTTCTAAATGATGAATAAGTTTCTTATCATATTCTTCGAACTTGATATAAATATCGTTAATCTAATATTTAATTAACATTTTTTAGATGATAAAGACACTATTGACAGACATAATAAAACACAAAATGTTATTTTGATAGATGTCGGTAATAAAATATAAACAAAAAATGAAAATTTTAAAAAAGGTTTATTCTAGCTGCTATTACCGCTGCTGTTTTCCTTTATTTCGGGATTAATTATTTAGAATGAAATATTCTATTTTCAATGTCATCATTTCCACATCAGATATAAAGGAACCAAATAGTATTTGATAAGACTTTTCAATATTATTTAATGCAGATCTAAAAACCTATAAATAAAAAATCAGAGTGTCGCCATTGTATCTACCTGTACTGTGGTTTCTAGTTATTAGTAATTTTAATTTGACATGATTTTGCGTAATTTTTAATATAGTTATTTGTATCACTAGGCCAGAAACAACGTTTTGAAACCGAGTGCGAATATTCGCGAAAGAGTTTCTACCTGTGTGTTCCGCACTATTTTTTGGACCTATAAATCTTAATTTTGTTGTTAAAAATAATAAAAAAATAGACGTTGGCGAGTGCACAATATAAGTTGGCAATACTTGTTATTTTATATTAGTATTTTGACGCTTCAGAGAATAAATGTTTTTCGGTAATTTTCTTCGTTGGTTGACATCTATTTGTCAATAGTAAAGAAATGGAGCATCAGCTCATATTACTAAAGGGTTCCGCAACAACTCATTAACAGTTTATTACCCATAAAATCTTCCCATAAGTATTAATATAAATTATTCAAGAAATTGAGTAATGAAAAGTCTGTCATCTATCAACCAGAATATACTCACAAAAAAATAATTACTCAGTTTGAATATAAATGCAGTACATTGAATATAACATAACTTCCTATATCATCTTGCTTATATAGAAAGTTATGTTATATTCAATGTGATGCATTTATATTCAAATTGAGCAATTATTTTTTTGTGTGTAGATGAAAATTGTTTCTGCTGGGTTAAAAGTGATCACATCCATCTCTTGGGTTGGACGGAAAGTGACGCTTCTGTCAATAACTAAAAACATTAAACGCCAGTTCAACGTTTAAGTATCTAGTTATTAATAATTTTAATTCGACGTGATTTTGCATGAGTTTTTGTAAATAAAAATCGCTGACACTTCTATCTGTTAATATAATAATAATAATAATAATAATAATAATAATAATAATAATAATAATTTATTCATTATTGCGATCAACTACAAAATTGGCATCAACCTTGTTAAAAATAAATACAACAAAATATAAGTTAAAACAGTAAAAAGAAAAATAACATATTAAAACGAATACATCTAAAAGCATACAACGGGACATTACACCACATTAAAAACAAAATGTATGAAGATACTCGTCACAAGTTAAACATAAGTAATAATTTATTAATTTATATTAGGTAACTAATAGAGATGGTTAAAACTACTCTTTTCTCGGAACTGATCTTTCTGCTCCTGCTCCGCTGACAAACCAGTTCTTAAAAACAGCTCCTGCTCCGTTTAGTTGCTCTGAAGAGCAAATGTATAATAGCACTTACAAAAGCAAGTGAGCCAGTTTTGTTGAAGTGGTCTTTTCAATATTTGCGCTTTTACCTTATCACTCGCACCTATACCTCGCATGGTGTTTGTTAGTCCGTTGTCATTTATTTATTTTATTTTATAGGTATTTGGTTTTGTCAAATTAGATGATTTTTTTCTTTATTTGTGTAATAAGCATGTAAGTTGAATTATTGAAATAAATCTATTTTTTTATATTAATTCAATATTGTATTAGCTTTAACTACCCAGTGTATACAAATGTGTGTTTTAGAAAGTGTATTTTGTTCTCTCAAAATGATAATAATAATTATATTTGCCGATATCCCTCAAGCTTTATGTATTGCTGTTGTTGAAGCCAATAAATAAGCCCTAAAAATCACAATTATTTTTGATTCCACGACTCCCAATGATATTCCAAAATAGCGTATAAAAATTTCCGCTAATGCTAGGAAGTTAATAGGTCAGACAGGTCATGACAGTAATAATTATATCCACCGATATCTTCGATGTCTCTTCAGATTTACGTATTGTGTGGAAGGCAACCGAAAACCAAACTTTAGTTTAGTTTTCCGTAATAGATGGCACAAGTTTATTGCAATTTTCTGGAAATTTTCTACCTTTATTGAAATTTTAGTCTCGACTTTTCAAGAACATGGGGTAGTAACTTAAATCTGGTCAAAAGTCCCAGCGGTGTCAGACAAGGAAAGCAAATGGTAGTCCCGCAAACCTCAATAGATGGAAGCCAAACACTATATGTTTAGTAATATTTGTATAATAACTATAGTGTATTGCTATTATTTTGTGGTTGGCATACCTTATTACTGAGGGGGCTGTGGCCAGTGGTTCGTGTGGTTCGTTAGTTGATAGCCAGTTGTTTTTAATCTATTTTGTTTTAGACGTGCGTTCCAGGTTTCCGTAGTTAGTATTTCTGTTATTACTTCATTTTACATTCGTTTATCAATAATAGTGTTAGTTTTGAGTGTTTTACTGTTAATTCTTTATTTACTTTTAACTGCAGTTTTTTTTTTGTTTTTATTACGTCAAACATATGTCAACATACTTCTTATCACAGCAACTTTTAAATACAGTATGCGGCAAAATAAACAGTACTGAAATTATAAAACGTTTATTATTTTATTATTTATGTACTTACTTTACATTATATAGTGTTGCAAACATTATTCACAACGACGTTCCCGATAAAACACATGTTCAAGATGCCCTTCGTTCAGTTTGAAGCAGTAATCGTAGCGTTCGCGAAGGTTCACAAACACGGTCTGTGAACACAGGTTGTTTGCATGGCAGGAAAAAACGTTGAATTTTAACCCGCAATTCCGAATGTCAGACGGTGGATCGGTACGGAAAACAGCTTCCTATGTACGCATCAGGTGTGTTAGTCTGGTGAGTGCGATGGGTATGGGAACTCAGTGCCGCGCGAAATAACGATCCCCAATGATTGCACAGCATTCGAAGAGACTCCCTAGCCGTGGACAGTTGCCCCGTTCCTTGCTGAACCATTGTTCGATTTAGTGGCATGTGTCCCTGGCACGACAAAATCGCAGAAGCGTCATGCAGAAATGGTGTGTAACTGTTCTCTGTAGCGCCTGTTTTCATAAACTTAGACCTAAAGGCGTCGGCAACTTCTTTTAAGCTTGGACCGTTTTCGCGCCCTCTTGCTGAAGGAGGCTGTTTTCCGTACCGATCCACCATTTGACATTTCGGAATTGCGGGCTAAAATTCAACGTTTTTTTTCTTGCCATGCAACAATCTGTGTTTGTCATAGACGTGTTTGTGAACCTTCGCGAACGCTAAGAATACTGCTTCAAACTGAACGAGGGCATGTTTGAACATGTGTTTAATTTGGGGACGACGTCGTGAATAATGTTTGCAACACTATATAATGTAAAGTAAGTACATAAATAATAAATAATAAACGTTTCAAATTTCAGTACTGTTTATTTTGCCGCATACCGTATATGTAGGTATTAACAGAAACTTAATGGAAGTTTTATTTTTTGCTTGTTTATTTAATATTTACTTATTCTCACTGATAAAACCAACACGGGCACAATATAATACATTGTGGGTAATTACACAGGTCATTTAGCAACAAAGTAAATAAAATGCACAAAAATATAAATAGAATCATACAACTTAAGTAATAATATTCACATGGAAATAAGCTATAATCTTATAGAACATTATGTATCTAAGTGAATATTATTACTTAAGTTGTATGCATATACTCTACTTTTCTTGATATATAATATAAAACCGATTTAAATATTACCGCTTTTGTGAATAGTACCCCCAAAGCTCATTAGATGGCGCGAATGCACGCGAACGTTTCTATATACATAAGATTCTGCTCTATACTAATTTCTTGATGTTCTTTACGTTTCGGAAGTATATTTTTTCCTTTTTCACATTTTATTCTATAAACATTTAACAAAACATTAAAACTTAAAATTTTATAATTTACATATTGAAATCTAAATTGATAATTACAAGACATGTTCAAAAACTTATATTAATTACTTTCATTTTTTCGCCTTTGTGGTGTCAACAGATTTTTTAGTTACATTTAAAACTTAAATTGTAAAACACGTTGGTACATTTACAGGTCAACAAACAAACATATACTAAAACGCGAGGGCATTCAATTTTGTTTTCCACTCAGATATTCGTAAAGAAAAATAAGTTGTTTTTTATTTAAAATTAATGCAAAATTCGCCTCTACAGTTTGTTATACGCTAAGGTGCATGACGACTCAATTCGTTTTTTCCATTAGAATTTACAACTATGAAATTATTATAGACGTGACTTAGGTTATTTATATCGTTTTTATCACTAATTGATTGATTGATGTTGAAAGAAATGCGGCATATAAAAAGCAATAAAAATTTAATTAATGATAAAAACGATATAAATAACCTAAGTCACATCTATAATAATTTGATAGTTGTAAATTCTAATGGAAAAACGAATTGAGTCGTCATGCACCTTATCGTATAACAAACTGTAGAGGCGAATTTTGCATAAATTTTAAGTAAAAAACGACGTGTTTTCTTTACGAATATCTGAGTGGAAAACAAAATTGAGCGGCCTCGCATTTTAGTATATGTTTGTTTGTTGATCTGTAAATGTACTAACGTTTTTTACAATTTAAGTTTTAAATGCAATTAAAAATTCTATTGACACACCACAAAGGTGAAAAAATGAGAGTACCTAATCACAGATTATCCAGATAGTTCACTTGCAGTCGGCACCTTTGATGTTCGTGGCACAAACGGTACTTCGCGCAGACTATCACGCGCATTTCGACAGGCCCGCATTAATAAAAATGTCAGGAACGGATCTAATATAATTGAACAAAATTAAAGTCTAATGTGCCTTTCATTTTGTTTTATGTTATAAATTTAATGTTGGCAATATATCATTACACAACTATAGGGAAGCAATTTTTAAGAAAATATAAACAAATCTAGCAAAGATTGTAAGATTGCCTTCGGTATTAATTTATCCAAGATTAATAAAAACTAAGTGTAAGAAAATTATAAACGTTTATTCATATGTGTAAAGTGGTGTAACAATAAGGCGAATGCTATTACATTACAAAAAAAGTATCGTCATTATTTTATCGTTTTAGCATTTAGCTTATAAAAATAAGCAATTGAAGTTTTGAAACATTTACTAGTTAGTGGGTTAAGAAATAAAAAATAAAATGAAATAAATATGAATATATTTCCAATATTCAACGTTTTCAAGGTTGCTGTGGTAAAGGCGTATTTCTTGTTCGCTTATGGGGATCTCCTGAGGTGCATTCATAGTGATCTCAGAATGTTCTTCTACAAAGAAAAGACATCCATATATGTACAATTTTGAATTAGTTAATATTAATAATTAGAATTGTTAAGTCGATTCACTTAAGAATTCTCTTTTCAGATATATTCATAATTGAACCTGCGTTATATTGTTGCTGCACATATAAGTTATGTAAATAAATAAAGGTTTACAGTTTTCATACAAAGTAGTTAATCAAAATAATGTAATTGTTATATTTAATATTCCAAGGTGCAAACATCTTTACATGCAAACCTTATTAGTGTATTTTTAAAAATGGTTCACTACTTAAATTTTCTATGTTACGTATGAAAGACATATGTACTTACTGTTGTAGTTGTTATCGTAAGAAAAACACTGTATTGATAGTTTCTTGATTTTATTCGAAAGAGCTGTTACATGGTTTGTACCGACATATTTCATGTTCTTGTTCACTCTCTAAAAACCGCGAACATCACGCCACATATTTGCGCCTGCGCGCTTCTTATTTTTACGTGGGAAATTTAAAAATTCAAAATAGATGTAACATAGCCCCCCCTGTTGAAAGGGTACACTTTCAAAATGAAATATAGAAATAACATGAGTGATCTGCAACAGACATAAATTATAAATAAAATAAACAAACACGGTAAAGTTCATTATTCCACGGGAAGCGGGTAAAGTTTAGATGTAGCACGTTTGTAGACTCCATTCGTGGTCCGCACGGTGGCCACCCTTACGATGTCATCCGACCCAGGGTGCAGTTGCACAACTCTTCCTAGCGTCCAACGGATGGGCGGCTTGTTATCGTCTTGTATTAACACCAACGAATTCACTTGGATCCCATTTTGTCCGATGACCACTTCCGTCGGGTTGTAGCTCCTTAAGATATTCCCTTGTCCATCGTCCAAAAATGTTGCTGCAGCTGCTGTATTCTCTGGAAATTGTTTAGTCTTCCGCTTGAATGGATGCTAGACTCGGCTCTGGGATGGTCGTCAATTTTCTTCCAATTAGAAAATGTGAGGGCGTGAGGGGCTCGAGATCATTAGGATCACTGGACAGAGGACAAAGAGGTCGGGAGTTCAGGATGGATTCAACTTGACAAGTTAAAGTGCAAAATTCTTCATAGGTTAAGGCTGCGTTTCCCATTATACGGAGTAGGTGAAATTTAGCACGCTTTATAGCGGCCTCCCAGAGGCCACCAAAGTTTGGTGAGCTTGGGGGTATAAAGCTCCACGAAATACTATAGTGTGTAAGCTCTTGTTCTATTGCGTTATCCCCGTTTTCTAGTTGACGTAAAAAAAGCTTTAAGGCGCTGTTTGCCCCGACAAAGTTTGTTGCATTATCGAGTATATTATTCGTGGTTTGCCGCGGCGGGCAATGAATCGTCGAAGAGCCGCTAGAAAGGCGTCGTTGTCAATCCGTCACAATTTCTATGTGGACCGCCTTAGAAGAGAAGCACACAAATAAAGCAATGTAGCATTTTGTTGTTTTGGCGCCCCGTCCCCTTTTTGGTTTTAATAGAAATGGACCACCATAGTCAATACCAGTAGCTTCAAATGGCAACGAGGGAGTAATTCGCGTTGAAGGTAAATCTCCCATTTTTGGTATCTGGGCTGTAGGATTGGCACTATAGCAGCGCACGCATTGATGTATAGTGCGTTTAGCTACGTCGCGTCCACGAATAGGCCAAAAGGAGTCTCGAATAGATGCTAATAATTGTTGGGCTCCAGCATGTTTCAATCTAATATGCTCGTAGCGAAATAGCAATTCTACAAAATGGTGTTTGGCAGGTAATAATAGTGGATGCTTGGTTTCGAATGGGAGGTCTGAGTTCTTCAAACGTCCTCTCACACGCAAGAAACCCTGCTCGTCTATAAATGGAGAAAGTGCAAGTATTTTGGATTTCGTATTTAATTTACCATCCCCCTTTAAATCTTTAAGTTCCTGCTGGAATGACTCGGATTGTACAATTTTCACTATTAGCATGGTCGCATTAAAGAGTTCTTGTGGGGCTTAAAGAATTTGATGACAATTTTTCTTTCATTCTACAATTGTGCATAAATCGCTGGCAATAGGCGACAACTCTTTGCAGTTTGAGTAAGGATGAGAAGTTCTCTATTGGTACGAAATCTATTTTAACTGAAGAAACACATACTTGATTTTTGCCTTTTACTTCGGGCAAATCCCTTATGGCTTCCGTTTCAGAATCAGGCCAGCAGTCAGAATTTTCAGAAAGCCATGCTGGTCCTCGCCACCAGCATTCTGACCTTAGTAATTCTTGGGCAGACATTCCTCTCGACAAAGGATCTGCAGCGTTACTACTCGTTGGTTCATGACGCCAGTAACTTCCCTTACTTATATCTTGAATTTGAGCGACTCTATTCGCCACAAACGTTTTTAGAAGATTCGGTGGTGTTTGAATCCACGCTAGCACAATAGTTGAATCTGTCCATAGAAATACATCGTTAATTTCTAATCGAAGTGAAGCTTTGACATTGCGGGTTAGTTTTGCTAAAACATGAGCTGCCATCAATTCCAATCTTGGCATAGTAATAGTTTTTAAGGGTACAACCTTCGCCTTAGAACAAAGTAGATGACTTGTTACTAATCCATGTGGGTTTACTGAGCGCAAATAAAGACAAGCACCGTATGCCTTTTGTGAGGCGTCAGCAAAGCCATGAATTTCTATTCTAGTAGGCTTTTGGCAGATTACTTTGCGAGGTATTTGAAGTTCGTTTAAATGAACTAAATTTTCGCGAAAATCGCTCCATTCCCGCTGTAAGGCTCTCGGAATGGAGTCGTCCCAATCAAGTTTCTCTTGCCACAAACTTTGTAAAAAAATGTTTGCCCTAATAATGCAAGCACCTAGCACCCCCAGGGGGTCGAAGATTTGGCTTATCACCGACAAAATCGCTCGTTTTGTATCTGTGCGTGTAATACTCGGATTTATTTTGAAAAACAGTGTGTCTTGCTTAGGATCCCAAAGAAGTCCTAACGTCTTTCGTGTTTTCATTTACTCCAATAATCAAATTTTCTGGACTATCATTCCTTGTTAGTACTTCTAGTATCTCAGGTTTGGAAGAAGCCCATTTTCTTAATGGAAAACATCCTTGCTTTAAGATGGAAGTGAGATCTTGACATAACGACATGGCTTCTTCTGGGTTATCAGCTCCGGTTAAGATATCATCTACGTAGACATCAGATAGTAGGACTTCGGAAGCAGAGGGAAAGTCCCGAGAATTTTCAATTGCTAATTGGTGAAGGCATCGAATAGCAAGGAATGAAGCCGCCGCTGTCCCATAAGTGACAGTGTTCAACTGGTATATAGCAATTGGCTTAGATGGATCGGGTCTCCAAACAATCCTTTGAAAGGGTCGATCTCGAGTGTTTATTAGAACTTGCCTATACATTTTCTCAATGTCTGCTGAGATTGCGATATTGTGCTGTCTAAATCGTAATAGAATTGATAGAAGATCGCTTTGGATGGTGGGCCCTACCATTTGTAGGTTATTAAGAGAGAATCCAGAACTACTTGGAAATGAGGCATCGAAGACTACCCTTAGTTTCGTTGTCAAACTAGACTCATTGACCACACCATGATGTGGCAGAAAATAGCTGGGCGTCCTTTCGTCATGTTCCACCTTGGTCATATGACCAAATGCTTCGTAGTCATGCATAAATTTGCAGTAATCTCCTTTCAATTGAGAGTTGGTCAAAAGCTTGCGCTCAAGCGAGTAAAACCGTTTCAAAGCTCCCGTTTTTGAATCGCCTAGTTTATCAGTTGAGGCTTTGAATGGAGTTGAGACAATAAATCTACCCGTGGTATCACGTTGAAAATTGGTTTGAAAATGAGTTTCGCATGCGCGTTCCTCTTCGGACCATGGTTTGCTAGTTGGGCACTCTTCAATTTCCCAAAATTTTGCTAACTGCTCTTGAATGTCTGCATTTTTACTGAAATGGCACTTGGTGTTGGCGGTATATGAGATATCATCTATAGAGCCGGCAAAAATCCATCCTAACCTTGTTCTTTGAAGTAGAGGCTTGTCAAACCCCATAGTGATACACCCTACTTGCAATAAATTCCAAAATATACCTGCGCCTAATAGTATGTCAATTGTTCCCGGTATATTGAAGCTAGGATCGGCTAATTCAATGTTGGGTGGGATACGCCAACTGGAAACATCGAATTTAAATTGCGGCAAATATTCACTAATCTCAGGCACCACAAGACATTCAATGCTGAAGAAATAGTCATTGTACTTGGATTTGCATTTAACATTGCATTTGCCCTTTATAGTAGTTGTACAATTGCTAATTCCACTCACACACATTTTGATTGGGATCGTTTCTAATTTTAATCGTTTCACTAGGGATTCAGTGATAAAGTTACTTTGTGAAGCAGAATCTAACAACGTTCGACCATCGATTGTATTGTTTTCAGCGTTATATACCTTTACAATCGCTGTTGACAGAAGCGTTTGATGTGAATATGCCGTATTTGTGAGAGTTACTGTACCCGTATCGGAAGCTTGGTCATGATTTGAAGCCTCTTTTTTCTTTTCAAAGTGAAGTAGAGTGTTATGTTTGCCTCGACAACGCTTACAATTGCCGGAATTACATTGTTTCAACATGTGACCCGGACGCAAACAGTTGTGACATAGCTTCAATTCTTTAACCTTACTAATCTTGTCTTCAGTCGACAGTGACATAAACTCCTTACACTCGTAGATTGTGTGATCGCCCTTACAATTATAGCATGCGATACTGCTTGTATGAAATGCTTTGCGTTTGTGCTTATTGGAATCGTACGAAGCCTTAGAACCTTTGTTGTCTTGATCTGCGTTAATATTGTCTAAAATTGCCGCCTTTTCTAATAAGAATGATTTCAAATTTTCAAGAGTTGGAAACGTAGTTGGAAATTTTCGCATTTCCCATTCGCGCTCTGAGACTGGATCGAGTTTGCTAGTCATTAAATGAATTATAATTGCATCCCATTCATTTACGGGTAACCCTAATGCTTCTAAGGATCTTAAATGTTGAGTAACGGTGTCAAGCATAGCGCGTAAATGATGTGGCGATTCCCTTTTAATCAATGGTAATTCAAATAATTCACGGAAATGATTCTTTGCTAGTAATTTTTTATTTTCGTACCGCTCGCATAACAAACTCCACGCTGTGTCGTAATTTTCAGCCGTACCTTGCATTGAACTGATAATTTTCGCGACGTCACCTTCCAATGATGCTTTCAAATAAAAAAACTTTTGTGATTTACTTAAAACATCCGATTTATTGATTAAACTGTCAAAGGCATCTCTAAATTCTAACCACCCCGTATATTTACCATCAAATTTCGGTAATTCCATTGTAGGTAACTTGACTCCTGTTGTGCTTGCTTGATTTACTGTACTTGCTACATTATTCTGCATATTATTGCTTGTATTTACGTTAACGTTTTGTTCTAATACCCCTTTGATGTTATCTATTAACGCATGTGCACTAGAAATAGCAGAAAAATAACTGGACTCGAACGTTTGTGTTTCTGTATCATCTGGATCATCAATTTCGTCTTGCACCACGAAAAATTCATCGTATAAGCTCTTTATTTTTTCTAATCTAGCCTCTATTTCTATTAACAACGCTTTATTTACTTCAATGCTTTCACCGCTTCTACTTTGTATATATTTGTGAAAATTCGTTAACCGCTTTTTTATGCTCCCGCGCTTTCGCCTTAACCTTGCTATTTCATCAGAACTTGACATTTTGTTGTAGGAAATAGGGAGTAAATAACAAAGGAAATAGATTTGGTTACTCACCCCTCACTCGTATCTGTAACTTGCACCTTGTATTGTTCCGTTTTTTCTAGCACTAGAACACTTTCTCGTAGCGGGTAACCCTCTCGTATTAGTTCGCTGTTTGGCGGCGACTGTCGGTCACGCTTATTTTCTGTATTCGCGAACGTAACCAATTGTCACAGATCCGGCTTGACTCGAAGGACCATATGTTGTAGTTGTTATCGTAAGAAAAACACTGTATTGATAGTTTCTTGATTTTATTCGAAAGAGCTGTTACATGGTTTGTACCGACATATTTCATGTTCTTGTTCACTCTCTAAAAACCGCGAACATCACGCCACATATTTGCGCCTGCGCGCTTCTTATTTTTACGTGGGAAATTTAAAAATTCAAAATAGATGTAACACTTACTTTCAAAAATTTTTGTGGGAACTGCATTTTTCTTTAACGGACTTTTTGCTAGACTTGCGAACATACTATCTTCAAAATGTTCCACACAACCCTAAAATATCGGTACAGATGTTCTAGTGAAATTGTTTCTAAATCCCACGACAATATTCTTCACCCACAATGCACATCTTAAAAAATATAATAAAATACATATTAAATATATATATACTATTTGTAATATAATCTATATATGGAAACTTAATAGCTTACCTTTCTGGTTCTATTGGAAACCTGAAGAAACATTGACGGAATTTTAAACCTATATTTATTGCGACAATCAGGAACACAATACCACATTATCACACATTGTATAAAAATCACTAAACAGCTAAAGTTGAAGTGGTTCAATCAACACAATAATGAAAATTAATATAATAATCTCAGCTACAACGCGTATATCAATGACAACTGCTTGCTACTTTATGACCTATAAACGAAAATTCATAAGCAAGATATAAACAAAGCTGGAGTGAGTGCGCATACGCAAGCATGGGTGCGCACTGCAAACCAGAAACAGTGACTACCACGCACACGTTAAAAAAAAAACAAAATCCGACCAAGAAATATATACAAGTGAACTATCTGGATAATCTGTGACCTAATGTAAGTTTTTGAACATGTCTTGTAATTATCAATTTAGATTTCAATATGTAAATTATTAAATTTTAAGTTTTAATGTTTTGTTAAATGTTTGTAGGATAAAATGTGAAAAACGAAAAAAAGGAAAAAATATACTTCCGAAACGTAAAGAACATCTTTATAATTAAATAAAAAACCGGAATACCCAAAGAAATGAAAAAATAATACTAACTTCTCTATGTTCCAGGATCATTTCATATCCTGAGTTCGAAGTGGTTACACGTATTTTAAATAATGTTAAAGTGTTGTTTGTTTAAACTTATGTATTTTATTCTTTATTTAATGTCTGTTCTTTATAAGTTTTCCATAAGTTCGACTATCTACATTGCACTTTTTAATTTTATTTTATTTTTAAACTTTGACTTTTTGTACCTGATTTTAAATTGTGTCTTTTAAATATTTTTTTACCATTTTGCTTTACTCCCTCATTTATAAACAAAAAAAAAAATTACAATACTATTTTGTTAATAATTTTCTTGCGCACTCTTATTAACACGATACTTCTTTAGCTGGCCTAAAGATGCTCGGTCGTGTGATATCAAAGAATTTTGTGAGGATCTAGACCTTGTTTGATTTCTTTTCCCCCTATTTTTTTTTATCTTTTAAACAAGCTCGTTTTTTTTTGAACAATGGTGTATATGTACAATATTTTACATTAGGTTTTCCATCTTTACAGCATATTTTTCATATCAATGCATGCAATGCCTACATGTTCGCAAGTAATACCTGGAAAGTTATGCCAAATAGTACCCACTAACACGGAAATACTGTAATTAGTAACATGAGTTTTAAAGCATACATATTACTAGTGATCGTTTTTAGTTTGTTCTTCTTTTATTTTGTGACGGTGTCGGACCTACACAAGGTGTATTTTCACAAATACAAGGTAGATAATGTGATAAATTGTGTTGATAATACAGTTATCCAAAAAACAGAACGACGAGGAAACTTTTTGGTACTTTACAATTACGTTTTACCAACTGTCACCTACAAGTGTAACGAAGCAATAACTTACGCTACACATGGCGATTATAGTTTTTTGGATAATCTGGAAACGTTAGTAGATCGGTGGGACAATCCGGTTAGTCTTGCTATTTATGCACCTGGTGATGATTTCGAGATATCTCTAAAGTCTATAGCCTACTTGAGGAACTGCAAGAGTACCAATATAAAAAAATATGTAACGTTTCATGTTTTCTTTCACGATGCGCATTTTCCAACAGAGGTAAATTTTAATTAAAGAAGTTCAGATATTTTAATTTTAAATTTTCAGGAGGGAATTATATATTCTTACGATGATTTTTTCAACTGCACAGAGCCTGCACCGTATGAAATTAGCAAGTTTGACAGTTACGTCTACAACAACTACTTAACTTATCCAATTAACGTGGCAAGAAATATAGCCAGAGTTACAGCGCGAACTCATTTCGTATTTTCATTCAGATATTGAATTATATCCTGTACGTAACTTTTCCCGTCGCTTCCTTGATATGATTTCCACTAATCCTCAGTATTTAAGCCCCGATAACCTAAACGTGTTTGTGATTCCGGTTTTCGAAATTACCGAACGTTCTGAAGTGCCTTTAAACAAGACGGTGCTCCAGACGATGTTGAAGAACAACACCGCGCAACTGTTTCCATAAGAAGCTAATGTAATTTTGTCCTCGATATACTAAATGGCGGGATGGATAGATTGGAGCGAATTGAAGGTTCCGTTTTTTACTGTTGCAAATCGCAAAAGAGAACATGCATTTTGGGAGCCATTTTATGTGGGCACGCAAAAGGAACCATTGTTTGATGAACGTTTGACTTGGCAGGGACAAAAAAATAAAATGACTCAGGTAATAATTGTAAATCTCTAACTTTAAAGTTTAACGTGTACACACTAGAATATCTTTATAATATTTTGAGGTACCTTAATAAATTTTCGCGATCTTGTTTTATAAGGACAGTATGGTACAGTTATGGAAAAATGTATGTGGACAGTTCTCTAACACGTAGGCAACACAAATTACAGCGAATGTAGAGAAATATCATCCCTCTCAACACAATTGCAGTAAAGCGCAAACTTTTTTTGTGGTCGTAGAAATTATAGATGATAAAATTATTATTTTAAGATATATCAGGAGAAGGTGTCGGGGATTTTCAACGATGAACGTAATGATCTAAACCAGAGGTCGGCAAACTTTTTTAGGACAGGGCCAAATCGTAACGAAAATGAAGTTCAGCGGGCCAGGTTGTAAACTCTAACGTGTATATTTTTTATATTTATAAGTGTTCCTCTGTGTTTATGAACCCGAAACAATGTACAAAAAGTTTCAGTCGTATCTTACAGGGTGTTTAAAAATTAGTGACTTGTCAAAAATCTTAAAGTTACAAAACTTTTTCTTTTCAAAAACACCTGTATATTTCTTATATTTTTCTGCAACATTCCTATAGCCTTCAGTGGTTTTATTTTAAAATATTTCTATTATTTATTTACTTTTCCAAATGGTCAAATATTTTACCTGGTGCATTATAAATGACATTACAATAAATTATGATTGCTAGTAAATATTATAATAATCATTGTTTCTATATGTAGTACCTAGAATAAGTACGCAATATATAAATAAACAGTAAATATAAATATTAAAAGTTTATCTCATCTGGTTGCTTTTGGCAAAATGAGGCAAAATGCGAACAAAAAGTTTAATAAAGTTGTTGTGTGATATAAGAATTTGGCAGAGGATTGAAATGCTATATAATAGAATCTTTGCATACAAATGTGAAAATAATAACAGACAGTGAAAAAACAAGAAAATTTGGACATATGGAAAGGAAACATGGGAAGAAGGGCATGACAATAGCATAGAAAAGCTAAAATCCTCGAAACCAGAATGTTGAAACTAAATTGAAATAAATGATATTAAATAGAGCAAATGAGAAATTTAAAATATTTAAGAGTAACATTGGGAGAAACAGGAAAACAGATGCTGGAATAAACGATTGATAAAAAATCAATAGTAACTACGCAATAAACCAAAAATTTCATAATAAAAAAGACAAAAAAGACAAACCTATAGTAGTGTTGAAAGCCAAGAAAAATAAGATTCACTATTTAGGGCATTTGGAAACACATTTCAGTGATTCAATACCCGCTACTTTTGAAGTTTTGGCCACCTGAAAACATCTGAAAAATTTTGAAGTAAAATAGGATCCATTTTTAGGAATTAATCCAATCTAGATCACAAGAAATGAATTGCGAATCTTTTTTTTGTAATACTTAACGAATGTGTATATCTTCTTTATTTTAAAATATTTGAAGGGACGAAAGTTCAGTTTGGAGGGCATAAGAAACAGAAGCAATAACTATTATTAATGGACGGAACGATTGTAGAAATTCTTTCTCATTTAAAAAAATATTAATAATTTCCAAAAATCTCAATAAAACTTTTCCACTATTGTACCATCGAACTGGCGATGGTTAACTTGCCGAGAGCCAGTAAAGTTAACCACTGCCACAACTGGTTCAATAATGCAAAATAGATAGAGGTGTTTGATGAATTATACAATGACTATTGAAAGCTTTGCACAAAGAAAATACTTGGGCAGTATCAAAATGACTGTTGACTCATCAACAACTAACAAAAACCACTAGACATTTTTTGCCTTCTCCATTAAGGACGTATTGTGATAGTCTCAATTTATCTGACAGTCGCTTGAGCTGAGAGGTCAACAGAAATACAAACCCTCTCCTTTGGGCACACTTCTTCAGCTTTATTGCAAATCTATTCATGAATATTTCAAATTTAATTCTAAATAAGGTTAGAAATTTTATTGTGAAGTACGACGAAAGCATTCATAGCAAATGAATTAACCGAACTTATTTACTGCGACATCAGTTGACTATCAGTCGGTGAATAGTAGATGTAGATACCTCTCGGTACAATAATTTTCGTAAACCTTTATTGTTGGTGAGAAAAACTATCGGCAATAGCTGAATTAACCGCTTGGTACTTACAACTTGCGCGGGCCGGATTGAAATACGCAGCGGGCCGAATTTGGCCCGGGGGCCGTAGTTTGGCGACCCCTGATCTAAACAAATCCATTCAGGCAGAAAATCATAAGAAAACACATATGACTTTCATATTGTCAGAGTCTATTGGTCTATTATTATACACTATTTTGACATCTATTGTAAGAGTAGTCGGTAGTCTGATAATTAGTAATCGCTAAGAGCTTCTATCAGGTTAAATTAAGGGATTTAATGGGATCCCTCTTTGAAATATTTAGGGCTAGCCATGCCTTGGGTTACATTCCCAAGGCTTGGAGAAACACTAGGGTTGTGTTCATTCCGAAACCTGGAAAAGACACATACTACCATCCCAAATCGTTTAGACCAATTAGTCTCACATCTTTCATGTTGAAGACTATGGAAAACATTACACACCTTAATATTACAGAAGAAGCACTTGTTAGATCTCCTCTGCATCCTCTGCAATGGGAAAATCAGAAGAGGCTGCCCTGCATAGTTTGGTGGGAGGACTTGATAGGAGCCTGCATTAGAAAGAAGTTGCCCTTGCACTGCTTTTAGACATAGGGGCCGCCTTTGATAGCATTCATTAAAGCCCTCGATCTACCGATCCTTAATGGACCGGAACATTAGCCACACGCCCAGCAGATGGGTTGACTGCATGCTAAGAAGCAGAGTGGTCCATGTCCAAATGCTAGATAAAAGCATCGCCGTGATAACCACTAGAGGGTACCCTCAATGGAGAGTACTGGCACCACTGCTGTGGAGCTTGGTCGTGGATGATCCTATCAGGTCATTAAACGACAAAGGAATATGGACGCAGGGGTTCGCTAATGATTTGGTCATAGTAGCCAAAGGGAACTTCCCAGGCGTAGTGGCAGGCATCATGCGTAATACATTGCGAATGGTGAAAGAATGGTGCCTTTTACAAGGACTCTCAGTTAATCCACAAGAAAAAAGTTTGGTTGCCTTCACCAACATGAAGGAAAACTCAATGATCTAGGCGGCATTAGACTGTTTGGGCAGGAGTTCAAAACCAGGAAGTAAAGTATCTGAGTGTTACCCTGATGCGAAACTGAGCTGGAAAAAGCACTTAGTTAAAACAACGACCAGAACTACGGAACTATTCTGGCGCTGCAGGAGAGTTGCTGATAAAATCTGGGGACTAAAGCCGAGGTGATCCATTGGCTATATACTGCCGCGATAAGACCAGCGAATAATATACCGGGCAGTAGTCTGGTGGAGGAGGACAGAAGTGTTCTCCGCAGTGAAGCTGCTAACCGCCATCCAGAGACAGGCATTGCTGGGAATCACTGGTGCAATCAACAGCACAGGGACCGCTTCTTTGGAGCCATTTGTGGGCCTCCTCCCGCTGGAGCTTTACATGGAAGGGGTGACAATCAATGCGATCCTTAAACTGAAAACCAGCAACTTGTGGCAGCCCAACATTAGGGTTGGGGGGCACACTGATACTTCGGGTATCGAAGTTATGATCGAGTGAAAGTAAGAGATTTAACAGGGACAATCAGCACCTAGCTCAAATGCCTGGACTATACTGTCCACTTTAACGTAAAAAAAGGGATTTAACATTTTATGTAAATTTGTATTCCATGGTAAACAATTAAACGTTTGCCTTACTGCTTTAATTTTAGTGGTTGTAAGATACTGTGACGTTGTGCGATAAAGTTGGGCAATATTTACCGCAAATGATAAAAATACTTGTATGCTGAAATTCTTAGGCAGTAAACCTCATAACATACAAAAAGCCATTGTATATTTTAAAGCCAAACATCATGCGATTTATTTACTAAATAAAAAATTAATCTACAACGGTCCTATTGATTCACTCGATCCTAGTACATGCATACACGTAATTGTATGCACCTGTTTCGAACGGAAGAACTCAATCTGGGGAAAAGACATCGGAACTTAAAACATTCCAAGAATTCATTTAACGTTTTCGTATAAGTATATAATACGAAGTAAAATAACTAATCTTCACCAAATAATGTATCTACTACTACTGATTGTAATAAATGATGTAGCATGTTGTTTTGGAAATAAGAGTAAATTCTAAATCTTGCATACGATTAGGCGAGTGTGAAAGGGAATGGGAATATTCTCCTTCGTGTGTTGCCTACGTATTAGGGAACTGTCATTTCCCTAACTGTATATATGTTTGAAAAACTTGTTTGGCTACTCTCTGCAATGATAATTTTAACTTTCTGCTATTCTGGGCAACTTTTTGAGAAACCTGTGTATGTATTCACGTATGTATGACATTGTAGAATTGATAAAATTTGCGGAATTTGAAGTCAACACGTCTCCGCATATTATAAGTAAATATGTTTTCGTTTCAAACAGAATTATAGGAATTATATTTAGTACCTGGGTTCTAAAAGGAATTATGCCAATTCATCTATTTCAAGCCGAAGTGTTTCAGTTAAATTGTGTACAATTCTGGCGAGAAAAATACTGATAACTCAAAATTACAAAATCATTACCTTGTGAAGAGATATATATGCAACAAAACCTAATTTTACTCAAAAATTGACATTAATCATTTTTGAAACAAGGTATTTATACACACATAAAAAGGATTTCTTCGGTTAAGTAAATATATTTCTTTAAAAAGGTTTTGCTTCTTTCAAATATATCTGTATTTGAAATAAGCATTTTGAAATTGAATTGATAATATTCTTGGTTATAAGGCTTGTTTTAAGTAAAATATATTTTGTCCAAAAACAAATTTTTCGATCTAAGAAATAATAGAGTGGATCAGATATTTGAATTAAGAAAATAAATTCTTTTATTAAGGATTTTAATATTTGAGCAAAATCTTCTAAGTATTTATGTTAAGGTGAAAATTCGTTTTAAAAAATATGATGTCATTTTTGCGGTGGGGTGAATTTGGCTACGTGACACTTGAACGATTACCAATAATGCAGTAGTTGTGTGCATGCATCGAAGATAGAAATGTGAATTGCGGTGGTGCTAAATACGTTAAATTGTATATATAATAGTAGGAAGTATATAATAGTAGGAAGTAAGGAAGGTAAGTAAGTCAAGGTTTAACTGCTTTATTTTTAAACAGCAGAACCGTACTTAAGCTTCTTGATAATGGAAATTTTTGAAAGGTAATTATCTTTTGCTAATTTATAATTAATTATTATTATAATTAAGAATTACTTAACTTATATTTAATTACAGATTTAAAATTTGCCTACCAATTCTTAATTCCTCTGCATTTACTGCCTCCAATGGGGCTGCAAAATGTCGAAAAAAACACTGGAAATACCGGCTTTGGAAGCTATAAACAGCATTTTTATCCATGCGAAGGTATGTTTTGCATTTGTAACTCAACATATCCTGTCTAATTTCCTAATTTCTCTGATTTAAGTAATCTTAAGCTTTCCTGGTCTGCAACAAACCTTTAAAAAGTAATAATTAGAAGAGTATAGAATGTTTGCTAGCCATAAGCTGTATAAATTAATAAATAAATAATAATTATAATTTTGTTGTATAATAGAGGTTAAAAAAACTATTATACCAAATTGTCTAATCTTATTTATTCTGAAGTATATGTGTTCATTGTAAAATAATGTATCTCTTCAGATACCCGAAGATTTTGAAATGTTAATAAAGGAGCAACAAGTGACTGCCGATATTCGGAAGAACAGCTGACGATTAAAGTCTAATTAAAAGATCCAGAAAATTCGACTGCACATTGTCGAAAATTAGAAAATGTATAGTCTCTTTGTGAGGTGTGTGGTATAGTACTGTAATACGTTTTTTTTCCTATAACGCCAAAATTATAAATAAAAAATAAATTTATGTTCCGAATAGCTTTTTCTTTTTCTATTATTGTTATAGTAGTAACATTATTATTATGGTAAGAAAAGAAATGTAAAAACAATCTGAAAAGAAGATTTTCACTTGAACTAAATATATTTTGAAAGAAGAGTGTGGTTTTATTTACAAGCCTGCTGTATTTTCTAAAATTATTTTTTATATATAAATAATTTACTACTAATACCAAATAGAATACAGTTTGATGTTAGTGGCAGGTTTTATAAACATATAAAAAATACATTTTAGAAAACAGCAGTATTGTTGTAAATAAAACTACAATCTTCTTTCAAAGTAATAAATATTTAATTCAAGTAAAAGTCTTCTTTTTCAAACCAAAGCTAATCTCTTGAATTAAAAGTGTATTTCTTCACTAAGTAAAATTCAAATTTCTTTGCAAGAAAATAAAGATTCCTTCAATGAAAAATATTCTTGTACTAAGATATCTACATACTAGGCTGAAACTGCAATGTTTTAACTAATAGTAAGTTTTATTTAATTCAATGAACGATTTTCTTGGATTAAGATATTTTTTCTTAAAAATTAAATAAACATTATTTTTGTTAAGAACATATTTATTTGCGTATATATGAAACAAAGATATTTCTAACTTAAGTAATATTTCTTTAAATTGAACTTTTCTTTTTATGTGTGTAGTTCAGCATTATTTAATTAGCTAAAGCGATTTAAATTGTAAATGAATTTATATCCTTATTAAAAGAATTTGTTTTAATTTACATTAAAGCTCACAGATATACGATATAGATACCAATAGTGAAAACATATTTCTCAATGTGGCTTATGCTTTAACTTATTAAATTTAGTGTTGTATCGATGAATTGTGTATATTGTATAAATATGCGGCGTAGTGTTTAATCTAACTGGCTTATGGTTTAATGTAAATCACTACATTATATATATTTAGTTAAAACAAGGTGCTTTGTTTTTAAGCTATAAAATAAGTTATTTTTACCTACAACACACACATAGATTTTTAGTAACGGTTCTAATTGATTGGTATTCAATATGTTTTAGGCGTTTTCTATGTGCTTACTTGGATATAATTACATGGTGCTGGATAATGCTTTTCTCATACATAAACCCGGAATAAAGCTCTCCAAATATCAAGTTACTAATTATCACCACCTGGTAGTTGAAACAAACTTGTTCGTTAGGAATATTATTAAGCCAGAATTAAGGAAATTGTATGGAAGGGAATCAGGTTGCATATTATGATTTATTCTGTAATAAAATAGTTGTTTGGTGAATTTATCTAAGCTTTGCTCTGTATTATGCAAATTTATTTTATCAAATAAAGTACTTTATTTTTTTTTTCTAATGGTCTACGCAAAATAAAATATCTCGAGTAACTTTTCTTTTCCATTTTGCACAATTTCTTTGGTAGTGCTTTAATTTTCGTTCTATTGTTCGGGTTCTGTCATATACAAAAGAGATATGATGATAAATGGTTTTAATGGCCATAAAATTATTCTTTAATTACAGTTAAAACGTATCCCAAATAAAAGTTCTTATTGATTTGGTCTAGCCTTGGGACTCAATAAAGTTTTCTAATTTAAGTACTTGTACTATTAAATCTGTGTTCGCTCCTGTGGTTTTCAAGCTTCCAATGAAACATAAACAATACTGCAAATTCCATCCGTTCTTTGATAGTCCAACCAATTGTTGCTAAGGAGCAAGTATTTGATATTCCGAAGCAGTGTTGGGATGAACGCAGTTTCACTCGCCTGTGTTGCTAAGAGTGAATATTGCAGTGCGAAGCCTGAGAATGAATGAAACGAATGCTCAAGGTTGCTTTCATGACGTGAGCGGATAAATTTAGTGAATGGCAGGATCAAGCAGCTTCGTTTAGGGCATGGTTTTTATAATATCCTGTATTTCAATTTTAGACAAATTGCTTATTGATAATAATTTATTGATAAAATGAATAGTAAATTGTTTACATATAAACACGTAGCTACATGTTTATACACGTAAAGGCAACGTGAAAGATTTACTTCATGCATAAGCGCTTCATTCATGCAATGAATGAAAAGGACTACTTGAAGTCGTGTTATGAAGTGGAGGATCTGTCGTGAATGGTAATGAAAGCTTAGAAGAAACATAAGACATACGTAATGTAATGCATTTATTCCAATATTTTGCTATGATCGTTGACAAATAAAAAAAAGGTGTAACAAAACAAGCTTAATTATTTACTTGGTTATGAAATTGATATCAAAGCAAGGTGTATATAACTTAGACCAGAGGAGGCGTGACGTCACGGTTTGTTGGGGTATTCGGGTCATGCATCAGGCAGCATTGAATGTAAAAGAAAATAAATCACCTGCGTTTGCAGCGGCCGTCATTGTTATTACTGTACTGTTTTGATTGTGAGAGCACACGTTACGTTGTTGAAATGACCATTTTGTCATTTTTGGACGTTTTTTTTGAAGCAAGTTTTTAATATTTGACTCACAGAGGTTTTTTTCTATAACACTGATCAACAAAATTTCAGATTTATTTTATCCTACGAGGTAAAGTGGGTGAACTTGGTGGTCGTTTTTATACTTATTTCATATCTGTTTTCAGAATTTTATATATTTACTTGGGAAATGTGCTGATATATGACTTTGGGCCCTACTTTGCATCTCTCTTCCGCGTCCAGCAATAGTCTGTCAACATAGCAGAACTCCATTTGCCTTGGTATCTCTTCTCCATGACTGGAACATCCTGGTGAAATCTTTTGCCATGCTCGTCATCGACTGCTCCAAGAGTTTTTTTGGGAAAAGTCCAATTGGGAGTCAAGAAAGTGTATTTTTAGATACATGTTCCAACTCATGGCTTTATATGAGGCCAGTAGATTGTTAACCATCTCTACGTAGCTTTCGGCTTCACGATTTTCCAAGAGGTTATCACAAATCTTTCTGAACGACAACCATGCTTTTTTTTACCTTAGCATCACTGAGCTTAGGTAACGTACTCCTCACATATGCAAACCCACTGGTAGTTTTATCCATACCTTTGAAAAAAAAAAATTAAAAATCGTTTTAGATTACATAACGTGAAATCTGTTGGCGAAGCTGCATCAGCCGACCACGAAGCTGCTGCAATTTTTCCTGGGAGTTTATGGATGTTATACAAAGGAATGGTTATAAGCCGGAACAAGCTTTTAACGCTGCCGAGACCGCACTCTTTTGGAAGCGAATGCCTTCTAGAACTTTTATTTCTAAGAATGAAAAAACTGCGCCTGGCTTCAAAGCTGCTAAAGATAGGCTTATCCTACTGTTTTGTGCAAATGCTAGGGGACATATGTTGAAGTCTTTGCTTGCGTACAAATCCCTGAATCCACGTGCATTAAAGGATAAATGTAAAGATAATTTACCAGTGTTTTGGAGGGCAAATAATAAAGCGTGGGTAATAGCAGAGCTCTTTAGTGGTTGGTTCAACAATTGTTTTATTGATTGATAATGGCCATCCTCCTTCATTAAGGCTTGAATACCTTAATGTTGAGGTAATCTTTTTCCCACCGAATACTACGTCGATTTTACAACCTTTGGATCAAGGTGTAATTGCAGCTTTTAAATCGTACTATCTGCGAAGGACTTTTAAAGGCCTCTTGAATACAATAGAGAACGACGGAGTGACAGTTGCAGAGTTGACAGAGTTGGAAATATTATGATATTCCAAAACCGCTTGTTAACGTTAAAGGATCTATCGACGAAATTAAACCATCAATAATAAATGCTTGTTGGCGCAAACTGTGGCCAGAAGTTGTAGGTGAAACTACGGCTCCACACATTACCATAGCCGAAATTGTTGATGTTGCCAGAAATGTAGAAGGTGAAAGTTTTGATTCAATAAACGAAACTGCCATAGAGGATATGTTATCATATCGCGATGATCAAGAATTAACCTTGGAAGAGCTCGAAGAGAGTGCTGCTGCTACTAACAGTGAAATAATTTCTGAAGACGAGAGTCAAACTGATTCAAAACCAGATTTTACATTAAAAACATTAAATGAATTGTTTTTGTTGGCTGATTAATTATGTGATCGTGTGTTTGATTTAGATCCTATTATGGAACGAAGCTTAATATTTAAAAGAGGCTTTCAACATTCATTAGAACCTTATAAAGAATTAAGAAAAGAGGTCGTGAAAAAGAAGAAACAGAGCTCCGACTGTTTTTTTCCTACATTCCTAAATATTGTTACATAAATATATAAATATAAATAAAGATGTACAGTCTTTAATAAATATTATGAAAGAATTTCGTCTTTAATATTAAACAGATTAGCAAACTTATGAAAATAATGCAATTATCATGCAACCTCTCATTGTCCATAATCTTTTAGTCTTGTTATTCGCGGTTTTCTTATCCGCGCTTTATTATTGGAATGCAACCCCCGCGGATAACTAGGGACTACTGTATTGTTTTTTTTTAGATTAGTTGGGTAGTAGTGCTTATCATTAGATTAGTTCTTTTGTATTTAGTTATAAGACACTTGTGCATTCAGTAGTGAGGAGATTTCTTCAGCACGATCTAAATCCGGTAATGAAGTAATTTAATCATAAAAGAATGCAGTAAATAAAAATTACCGTACTAAATTTAATTAGGAAGTACTTATTTTACCTCTTTTAACTATTAAAAAAAAATAATTCGCTCTGATTATAACAACAGTACATCACTATTGTTCAAATATTTCGAATGCAGTAACTTTTAAAATATTTAATGGTGCTATTGCGCTATTGTTCCTTGCGAACTTGGCATTAAATTTCTCTCGGGAAATTTTTGCCAACTAAATAATTTCTCCGTAGTAAAACCTGAAATTAAGTTTGCGCTGGAACGAAACTATCCAATTAATGTTTTTTAGTTGTATGCGGTTATATATAATAAGTAATAACGAAAAATTTGTATGGGTCTGGATGTTCTATTATTAAGAGGTGTACTTAATTAAGTAGTATTCTAAGAACCAGATAAAATTCATGCTTATGAAAAGAAAGGATACAGAGTTTCTCAGTCGACGAAACCGAAAATAAGTATAGTTTTATAGAAATAATGTTCAAGATCCAGGTCGCCGATACATCCTTATTATATCATCATGTTGCCACAAAGAAAATCTTGATTTATCGCTAAACACTATCGAATTCCATTCATCTAGTCATTATCGTCGTTATATTCATGACAGTGGTCTAACATGTCTATGGTCAGGTGTTAAGGGTAGTCGCAAAAAGACAAGTGACTACGGAACTCCATGCGCACTATCTAGAATCTCAGACGGAAAAATAATTTCTTGGAGAATGGTTCTTCTACATGCGCCTGAACCTGGCCAAGGTGCTGAATCTTGATTTGCAATCTATGAGTTAAATACAACATTTTGGTTACCAAATTTGTTGAAAGAATTACCCAACACTAAATACTAACAAGTATAAATGAGGATTTTAATAACTAATAATCAATGACCATAGATTTAACTGCAGGATATTAAATAAAACACAATAAAAAAATCACTGCAATAAATTATTATATTTAAATAACATAAAACGTATTTATATTACAAAAGCTACCTTATCACTAAAAATTAAGAGTCACAGCATTATTCCTTACAAAATATTTAAGTAAACCTACACGATATATTTGGTAAAAAGATATTAAATAAACCTACTTACATACACACACTTAATCAAGAACATAAATTTAAGCACTCAAGCCAACCGATTTATAAGGTAATAAACGTATCAAATAAATATTAATTACAAGGTACTTAAGTGTTTTGGTGTGCCAATTTCAATTTAATTGAACGTAACACAGAAAGAGGGGAAGGACGTTTAAAGGTAAGTACACTACAGGTAGACTTTGGCTTGATGAATAGGTCGCTCTGTTTCTGTAACTACATTGTGTTTGAGGCTGTTGCGGGAATTCCGTGAAGTTGGGAAAGGCTTCGACGTTTTCCCTCTGAAAGACAAAAAGAAGAGATTGGATCTACACTTCTGCGAAAGGCGAAAATAATTTAAACGATATGTGATACTGAAGCAGTGCTTGTTAATGTAATATTACTTACAATTGCCAGCGTATCGTCTCTTTTCCTACAGAATGTCAGATGTAGACCAGTATGGAAGTATTCTTCCATTTTCTTAGTAAATAGCGTTTCCTTATATGGCATACTTTCCAAGTGAGCCATGAAAGTCTTGTTCTGGAACTCTAAGGGTTCTTTAATTATCAGTTTTTCAAAAGGCATTGCTTCCCCATTCATGTCGTCGTCGATTTTGTAAAATTCCGCGTTTAATATCGCTAACCTGGCCATATCATTAGCTTCTGGTGAATTTTCGTCGCCTTCTTGGTAAGGAAATAAGCTCGATCTTGTAGAAGGAGTTGTGGTTTTTGTTTCAGTGCTACTGAGAACAAAATATTATATTTCCTGTGTTAAGTTAAAAATTCCCACATTACCTTGTTCGTAAAATCCTATCTTCTAAATCGGTCCATGTCGTATCATAAAATTCCTTCACTCCCAGCGTTTCGAAAAAGTATTTAACAGGCGGCATAGAGTAACACCCAGCCAATTCAGTCTTGGGGTAGTGCAAAACGAAAGCCAAACACATTTCTTCGCTGGTGGCATAACCTCCTAATGTCGGTTTTTTTCTTTCGAGCGTGGAATAAGTGCATTCCGTGATCAGTGAATCTCCAGGAAGGACTTTAATTTCGTGCGTTAGAGATCGTGATTGTTGGTAATTAAAATCATAATGATCATCCTGAAATAGCAATTAGTATCTACTAGTTTGCATCAACAATGTAGTGCTACAATATTACCTGAACTAACGGAGCCAATTCGTTACCACCACGAAGATGTCTCAACTTCAACTTTCTTCCGGCTAAATGCGAATGGAGAAGGACGGAGACGACGTTGATGCCATCTTTGGGAAATATCTGAGAGGAAAAATACTTTGATCATTTAAAGGAGAAATTATTTTGTTATCTGTTTTATTAGAAAACCGTTAAAGATATGATAACCTTTCCTTTGGTAATACAATATAGTATATGAAATTATAATTATAATTGAAATAATGGATGGCTCAGGATTTCTTTATGAACATGACGAAAGCTTGTTTCCAGTTTTCATTATACATTTGATACATTTGATTTGGTGATAATGTGAGTCAAGACAAGTATCTTAGAAGCTTTAATTGTAGTATATTATATTTTCCAATAGCATTCAGCTAAATAATAAAATTTATTTAATATTTTTTCAACAATAATAACTTCAAAGAGTGGGTATTATGTTCACGTCATAAGCTTTCTTGTCAGGATGTACTGATGTATATCACGTTAAATATAGGATAAAGTTACAATTATCAGCAGTGAAAGAGAAATATCAGATCAAGTGACATGAAATGCAAGTGGTGTGCTGATAAATTTAGCAAATTGTAAAGACATAACTGGCGATTATGATTTCTCAATGAATCTGGTATACAATTCTATGGGAAATTTGTGGGAATATTCCCGCAAGCATGACTTAAATGAGGTCAAAGGCTATTGACATTAGCTTTATACCCTTAGAATTGTATCCATTGTAACTAGGCATTTTTTTGCTGTTTCATTACGTCATGACAAGCCGCTCTTGGAATCACAATCATACGCAGTCTGGTTGTCGTTTATACGAGCCATCTTACGGGACTGATAGTCCATGAACTATCTGAGCTGGATCAATGACTGCATTGCCAGCTCTATGCTACGGTCGCTTGCGGGTGAAAGTTTGGCACGTGGCTCTTAGGGGACGCACAAACTGAACCCTTTTTCACTTAGTAGGTGATTGTACGTAAAGCTTGAGATGTGATTAGCGTTCAAAGTGGGTTTATGCCCTTGGAGAAGCGCTGATGACACCTGGTAGGTAGAAACTCTGGTCCATTCCTAGTGTTATTCCCCTTTAATTGCAATTGCTAGTATGCATGCCTGGTGGCATATTCTATCGGTTTATTGACAAGGACCATGAAAAGGGTCATTCAGGGTTTACATTTTTTCGTCCATTATTTACATATTTTGTCATAGATCTTATTCTAAAAACGAAAGTAAAGCAGTGAATTTGAATTTGCCTTTGACAAATTCATGTTGGGTGTATGAAGGAAATAAAATAGCACTTTAATTGAAACAGTGTTGTAATTTGTAGTAATATTTGCATCGACTTTATCGATATGATCTTACTGAAGATTGCAATGATATTCACAATTAAAATATTTATGTCTTTGACAAGATTGGAGTTCTTGAGCATGATTCGATAAATTTGATGGCCTAGAACAAATTTAGAATAACAGAGGAGAAAATCAAAAATAAATGGTCAAAATTAAATTCATGAACTTAGTTTCCGAGTTGGATGCACAAATTTTGTTTGTTTGTTTTTTTTTCTTTAGACGTTTATTCTTCCAATAAGGAATGTACCGAGAATTAACTTTTATATATACGTATGTAATCTGATATATTTATGTAAGTTTCCACCTTATGTATACCTACCACTCAATAAATTCTTTGTACATATTTATGTAATTTGCTTTTTGTTGTATCACAAAATTTTGCGAACACACATAATCGTATATGTTTGCGATAATAATGATAACTTATGAGGGACGCCACAAATTTAACTTACCAACTATTTTTATAGAACGTATTATGTTCATAAGTTGAGGTTTATCTGTATAAATTATAATGCAATGACAACGAAGTAGTACCTAAATATAATCAATGAATGGTTAACTTTCCCTAGCATCGAAATCTGCTTTACTCCTACATCATGTGGATAAAGTCGACGTTTGGGGGTTTTCTTTTAGTTGCTCGTCGCTGTATACATATTACGTATCAGTAATATGTAGCTAGCCTATGTTTTCTATTATACAGATTAAAATAGCTTTAGTTTTTCGTATACATACGTGTATTTATGTAATATTTATTTCCATTTATAAAATAAAGAAAAGAACTTAAAAATCAGTTCAATATGTGTTTTAGGGCCACATTTATATTATTTTATATTTATATTTTTTTGATGGGCGTTATTGACAGGTTTTACTGTATATCAGTATATTAAAATTGTGCTAGTATTTCTAAAATAAGAAAGTCGGTCATAGATTTTGTATATCGGAAGTGATATGAGTGGACCATGAGTATCCAAGATTGCTCTGTCAGCTTCAAAATCAAATGCCTGCTAGAAATTCTATTTTGTTTAATAAGCCAGGTCGGTGACACAGCCTGTAATAAGGATATAACGGAACACCGTTCTTTCCATGATTTGTTATATCTTCCGTACCTAATATGATGATATTATTCAGGGGTTACATAGATTTATATTCTAATTTATTTCTTATCTACCCATTTTTTTTTACTTTAAAAAGATTTACTGCCTATCTCTAGTTAGGTAAAATCCTTCTTTTTTTCATATTAAGCGTAAATTTTAATTCAATAGCTTACCTGTCTCGTACAATCGTTGCTACAGTAACCGACAGATTTATATTCCTTTTGTCCAGGGGGTATAACGTGCAAATAATGAGGCGATATCCCAGTGGCGATGATTCCGGCATCATTTGCCCGCAACTTCCGCGTATATTTCAATCTCAGACCGGACGTGTCCTTCAACAGTTTCATGCTCGGATTGTCGAAGTGAACTTGGAGCATGTAGTATCTAACTTTATCGTTGTCCAAGGGCAGGCCGACATGTTTCGGGAAGTTTTCACCTGCAAAAGAAAGACGCTAATTGAAGAAGCCGGACATTTTTATCGCGATTGATGTTTCGGATATCTCCAAGGTTGAAATCTTTCGATGACAGTTTAATTATACTGTCAGATGCATGTGCGTTTTGCGTGTTTACGTTAGGAATGATGCAGGATTATATCTATTGTGTTCGATTACCGGAAAAAGCTTGCGAAGATCGGCGTTAACTGTGAGAACGTGCTGAGAACTGTGAGATCCAGAGAAGTTATGTATAAGCGTTTGTCAAATGAGTTGTATATGACATGAAAAAAGAACTTGCTTGCTTACTTACTTCATCAAATGATGTTATATCTCACAGAAGCTTCAATTAAGTGATAGATAAGTGGAAAATAATATTGAAATTCTCAAGGAAATGCATCCAAGTCAATCTCTCCGATTTTGATAAAACTTAGTTGGAATGTAGAAAAATATTTGACACGTATTTTTTTTGGAGTACCGTTTTTGATTCTAGGGGGTGTAATGGCGGCTCAAAGTTTCCTCCAAAAACACATTTTCTTTTGTTGCAATATTTCAGAAACGAGAAGAGATATCGAAATCGGCGTAAAGATCAAGTCATTCCTTGTTAGCTGCCGTACATTTTAGGTTGAAAAAACAACATTGGCGTATCCACGGGCTGGTTAGGGGGTTAAAGAATACAATTTTTTTCTCACCCCTGCTCTTGTATTTTGTAAATTTATTTTTCTTTTTTTTAATCATTAAACTACATGAAAAAATAATAATATATAATATAATGATATAATATAGTATAATATAATATGATGTAACATAATAATGTAAATAAATAGCAAGGAAACCAGGGCAGAAAGTGAGGAGACCCTTAGAATTAAAGACTTATACAGGGTGTATCAGATATAGAGGTAAATATAATCATATGTAGCAGTTGTAATTATATACAATCAAAAAGTCTTAATGCACAGGGTGTCCATCTGTAAGCATTAAAGAGAAAAAAAAATTATAAATGCCGTGGGCTAGAGCCGCACCTGTGCCTAACCTAAATGCTGTCCCGAGTACACTCCCACATACCACTATCATTCAGCCATTATCGCTGTTAGTTTTGTGTGGATCGCCGCTTGGAGTGCAAGCCACTTCGAACATTTTATTTAAATTCTTCCCGTCTCGAAAAAACGATCCTTTTCAGGACCATCATGATTTCATATATTAATAATAATACTTTGTAAACTTACGTAGAATGCTCTTAACAAATAGGGAATGTTTATTTTATAAAAAGAAGAAACTTAAAATGCCTCAGTTTTGCTATTTTTACAAGGGCCTTTATTTATTCAGAATGACGTTAAATAAATTTACGGCATACCATTAAGACTAATACTAATGAGTGCAATGGTTTTATACATAACCACGTTTAGGGGTGCTTAACATGATGTTTCCCTTGCATCAGGCCGATTAAAGAATTTTTGGCTCTAAAATTTTACTTTTTTTTATTCTTTAATGATGAAATCCGGTTTCGGTGGGTTTGTGCTTTATATGTCGAGTAGTTAACACCCAAGCAAAATTTACTTTTTTATTTGATACACCCTGTATAGAGCGCATAAGAAAGAACTATGTAAACTTATACGGGAATCCAAGCGCAGACACTGAAAAGATCTCTGCAAGGACTTAGAAGAGGATATCTGGGGCGCTGGATACAAGATTGCCATAAGCGAACTCAAGAACTTGCACCGTACGATATACTCACATATTTCAAAGAAAGCATAATAAAAGAACTTTTCCCAGAAAGCAACGACAGTACTCGCGAGATGAGTAGCGTGAAGAAAGTTAAACTTTTCACTGTTGAAGAATTAGAAAAGGCGACGCAAAGTATGAAAACCGGCAAAGCACCTGGTGTGGAGAGGATCCCCCCCGAGGCTAGCAAAATAAGCAGTAAAGACCGAATCCTGCTGGATACTAGGGATCATGAACACTCTCCTAATAGCGACTCAAGACTTTCCACAAGAATGGAGAACTGCTAAGTAATCTTCATATTGAAAAAGGATAAGGACCCGACTGTCCTGGCGTCCTATAGACCATTCTGCTTATTGAATACGCTGAGCAAATTTTATGAAGCGTTGATTAAACTGCGCTTAGCGGAGGAAATAGAACTTAGGGGATGGTTATCTAGAAACCAATTCGGATTTGTAAAAGGTAGATCTATAATACATGCAGTTGAGGTGGTCATAAACATAGCGAAGAACACCAACGATAAATGGTATGCCCTGATGCCGTTAGATGTCCAAAACGCTTTCAATTCTGCCGATTGGGAGTTGATACTCGAAAAGCTGAAACAAATAGGTGTATCTACATACCTAATCAACGTAATATCGAACTATCTAAGCGAACTATACCTACAGATAGTTGAAGGCGTTAGGCTCAAAATTAGTATTGGAGTCCTACAGGGATCGGTTATCGGCCCTATCCTCTGGAACGTGCTGTATGATTGTGTACTCAAGTGTAAATTAACTGGAAGCACTTTTGGTAACCGCTAAGGATGATCATGCTCTTACGGTTAACGTAAATGAAAACCCAAGGCGAATAAGTGAGTGGATGACGATACACAAGCTTAATATTACCCCGCAGAAAACCGAGGCCATTATTCTGAACGGCAGAAGGAAGAGAGGACATATATACTTCACCACGGGAGGAACAAAAATAGTACCGACAAAAAATGTAAAATATTTGGGAATAACCTTAGCTTCAAAGCTTACGTTTGGCGAACATGTAAGGAGGGTCTCACAAAAAGCCGAGGATAAGGCTGCAATACTGGCGCGCATCATGCCGAACGTAGGGCGTCCTAGCTACGAAAAAAGAATGGTCTTGAGTGGGGTGGTGCACTCCATCTTAACGGACTGCTGTGGACTGGCACCCCGGTTTTCGCAAATTCAGATGTTGTCTTGTTTACTCCGATCAGCCTTTGTCAATGTTTCGAGAGAATTTTCACAGATGTAATATTTTTATAAGATTTAGTTAATGAGTTAATTGTATGATTTATTTAGTTAAGTGTTCAGTTGTTTTAAATTAATTTCATTCATTTATATGTCTAGCGTTCGCTTAAAACATAATAACATAAGCTATAATGTTATTATGTTTTTGAGATTTTGTCCGTTGGCGGACTGATCTGTGCGTTTGCTTTGTACGCAGCGGTTGAGATTGTAAGAGTTAGTTCCTCGGCAGACGCAAGCGTGAGTAGACGTAAATTTTTAAATCCGTTGCTGCCATTTTGTAATACTTTTGATATCTTTATTTGATTCGCATAATTTGAATGTATTTCGTCCATCAAGGAACTCGCTTAATAATAATTCTTATTATATTATTGTGTACACGTTTTAGATATAAGATCATTTATTATTTCGTGCAGGAAGAGATTTTAGTTTTAATTCCCTCATTATAATTTTAAAGAGTTCATTTTTGGTTAGCTAATTTAATTTTTCTTTTTTAATATTCATTTTGCAAGCATTTTCAATTCAGTCAGTTCATAGCAGTACGAAGCACCTATTTGGTGTACGGCCGTAGACAAGCAGGTGTATTGAAACATACTGGAAAAACCACAGAGAAAGGTCCTACTAAGGGTTACTGCAGCGTATAGGACAGCACCAACCGTGGCACTACAGGTGATAACTGGCATATCTCTTATAGAACTGCTGATACGGGAGAGAAAATATATACACGAAAACGGAGACCTGGTGGCCCGACAAAGGAAAACAAGGGAGACATGGCAAAAGAAATGGGACAACGAAACAGGAAAAACCAAATGGACAAAAAGGCTATTAAAAACATTATGGCTTGGATGGAGTGTGAACACCGGAGGGTGGACTACTGTTTAACGCAGGCCCTCACCGCACATGGCGTCTACAGACAGTACGCCAAGCTAGTGCTCCTGTCTGGACACAGCGGAACATACCGTCTTCGGCTGCACTAGGTGGAACAACATAAGACAATCAGTACACGAAACTGTTGGAGTAATAACACCAGACAACATGATACCCAAAAAAAAAAAAAAAGGAAAACTGGACTTCTATCCACCATATGATTAAAGAGATAATGACGAGAAAGGAATGAGATGAGTGGAAAAGGCAGGGCAGAATGAATGCAAACTAAGTTGTGACTCGTTTACTTTTCTTCAAGAAGGTGCGTACAAATGTCACTGCTGGCCCCCTAAAGCATGTCATCTCAGACGATCCCGGGGTGCCAGAGAAGGCTAAATGAGGAGTTTTGGTCGGAGTAGCGCCCGACAGTACCGATGCACTCTGAATCCGTACATCTGTGCCAAGCGGTTTTCCCTCCCCAAAAAAATATATATATATGTATATATAATAGTGCATTTACCTTACACAGCGTAAGAGATCATCAACAGTACAATAAAATAAAATAACAATAACAATGTGTAAATGTAAAAAAAAAACATAATACATACATATAAGTCACAGATGACATAAATATAAATATGACAATAATGCAATTTAAACAAAGTTACAACTACAAAATGAACAAATTCATAAATTATCAAAAAACTATAAATTAATCTACTCATTTGAAATTATTATCACCTCCATTCCTCACCGCTGTTGTAAAAAAATAATTAATTTAATCATTGAAAAAGAAAATAATCCCTTGGGCGCCACGCGCCTCCCAAAGTCATCAAGACGATCTAAATACCCCGCACGATACTCCTTTTACACAACACTTAGCACAAATAAAATTATCAATACCTCTATATAAGAGTTTGGTCAGCTCTCATCTGGTCAGGCTCTTGCACTTTCTAACATTAGTGGAAATTTTTATACGATGTAGGTAATTGTGCGAGAAGGAAAAAATGTCGTTACAATAATGAAACGTTTCCAGTTAAGTCAAGAATAATTGGAAAGATCTTCAAGTGGATTTTGCAATAAATGAAGTTTTAAATCACTATAATCACGGTTAATTTATCATGTGTTTACTCTAAAAAGTTTAATTTATTCCACGAATCGGACGTTGAAGGTTTGATTTTATACCACGCATAGACCGGCAAATATCATAAAACTTTTCCATGCGTGACGGCGAACTAAACGTTTAAAACGCAACTTTTCAATGGAAATCTGTGCCCGCGTTTCAATTAGAACCTTTTCAAACCCTTTCCGTTGACGCAGAAAGAACTTTTAAAAGCGGAAAAGCACGGCCCGTAATCGCGTTTCGGAAAGGTTACGATTCAGGAAGCATTTTATAGAAAGAAATCGCTTTGGTAATAATAATTGAACGTGCTTTTAATTATCTGATATTTCAAGAGGTTTCTCTATCACGCGAAAGACGTTGCAGCTAGATTGAGAAGCTAATTTAATCGAATTTCTTTTCTGTCTTTCCATGTGCGCACTTAATAAAGGTTACGTTCACCATTAATGTATTAACCTACTTCGAATTTCAGTATGTTCGAAGAAATATTACCTTTAGAGCCAATTGCCCACGCTATAGCTGGGGTAGTGCAGCGTTCCCACTCTTCTGGCATCTCCGCGGTGTAGCAATCTTTGCCATCTTCTTTCGCGTATTGTTCCCAAACGGCCAGTCCGCCCTTCAAACCGCTGATCTCGCATTCGTGCAGCAACATGTGATGAACTGTACTCGTATGGTTCCTGCCGATAATGGGTTCGTAGCCGATTATGTGGTGTTTCTGTTGCAATGTCGGCGCCTTGAATATCTTGCACCAATATATCGTGTTCATGTTGTTCCGTGTTTCAAACTGTAAAGAGAAATAAAGATAAAATAAACGTTTGAACTTTTTTTATATTTTATTTCATTTTGCAAAAGAAAAACATTCATAAAAAATGTCGAAAACAGTAAAACAAGTAGCAAACGAACAAAAAACTATGTACGTACATGTTAAAAAATATGAGTCAAAAATGTAAATCAAAGAAGCATGAGTATTTAATTAATATATGCCTTTATTACCACAATTGCTTTACAATGGCAAAAAAAGGAGCAAGTACGGCAAATCTCAAGTCGAGACTCAGAGTTATCTGTAGAGACCGGATTATATGCAAAGTACATATATTTTAATTTTTGCATATCTTTAATTATAGTCTATATGTAGACGTATTACACTAATTGAAGTTAATTAGCCCCAATTAGTGATTGCATATATTGCATATTTAGGCATTTCTATGCATATTTTTACAAAAGTTGCATATATTGCATATTTAAGCTTTTTCTTATCCTTTCTATTAGTAAAAATTCCTAGTAATTCCTAATGTAGATCGACAACCGACAATTCTCAGAACGATAAATCTTTTACATTGGTTTCTCTAATACTTTTTCCAAGAACTGCACGTGTTTAATTTCGCCTAGCAGAAGGGATGTGGTAAATACGTTTTATTATTATTAATTACCAAATAAACTATTCATTCATTGAATATCTTTGAGGGAAACAGCATGTAATTGTGTTACGTTTTTAAATACTGTGCGTACATACAATGAGTATAGCGCACAAAATTTCTTTATGGATTAAGCCATATACTGAACTGGTAAAGGATGGCGACAAAATATTTTGTCGAGCCTGCAGTAAAGTGGTAAGTTTAATTTTACTAAAAGCTTTACAATTGTTTTTAAATTCTTTAACTTTTGATATAAAATGACAATTGTTGTTGTAGATGTCTTCTGGAAGAAAATACCTGATTGATCAACACGCTAAAACTCCATCACATATTGGAAAATGTGAAAAACTAAAGCGATCCGCATGTGTACAGCAAATCTATACGTCAATGTGTAGCATCAACTTCACGAAACTCAGAACAAGAAGAATATAATACGGATCTGTGTAACGCATTAATTTCGTCTAACATACCATTAGCAAGATTAAATAATGTTAATTTGAAATCATTTCTGCAAAAATATTGCAAACATAATATACCTGACGAAAGTACCTTACGAAAAAATTATGTCACATCTTTTTACCATCAAACAATCGCAGAAATTCAACAATTGGTAGAGAATAATTTTATTTATATCATGGTAGATGAAAGTACGGATAAGGTGGCCGTTATATTGCGCACTTGTTAATAGGAATTCTGCATGAAGATATTGTAGCTAAATCATATTTAATTTATTATAAAGAACTTCAAAAAACAAAAAATGTGACAATTGCCTAATTCGTTCAAGAAGATTTATCAAATTTTTTTTTACCTGGAAGTATACCTTGTGAAAAATTTTTACTAATAACACTGTGTAGGCTTTCACGGTTGGTGTAACTATAACTAACAGCTTCTTGCGGGTTTCGCCGTGTGTCAAAACTTTCGCTCGACGTTTCGCTGTTCATACTGACAGCTTCTTCAGGATAACTGAACTGATTCTCCATGAGCTGCTAGAAAATTGTAAAAAGATAGTAACATCAACAGAATTACTACAAAACCTTTTGTATATAGTCAAATTATAGCTTTGTTTCAAGTTCCATTCGTAAACTAGAAACGCAAAGGATGTCGGTCTCGGAATCAGTCGAAATAGTAGACGAATTTGATATGCTGTGTAAGAAGGTTAAGGGTACAATAGGTAATTCTATATACGATAAATTTAAAAAAGTGATAAATAAAAATGCGGGGTATTTGAAATTGAAGAAAGAAAATTTCGGAAGGTGAAACAGTAAACGATTTCGACTTTAATTTTAGTTTAGAATGTATTGCAAAGTTAAAAAATGCTCCAATTACATCTGTGGATGTTAAAAGAAGCTTTTCTATTTCGAAACATATGTATTCCGATGGAAGACAAAACTTTCTTTTACCCAATTTTGAAAAACATTTAATTATAAATTGTTTTTAGAAATATGTTGTGAAAAAAAATTGTACAATAAAGTTAATGTTTAAATTTCTGCTCTTATTTATTTTATGTAAAAATTTAGATTTTCCGAACAATAATACTTTAGATTTCGAGGAATTCAAACGCAAGTCAAATTTAGTGGAAATCTTACTTAGGGATTCTAAATCAGCATTAATATTATGCAATGCATTACGCCAATTCGCTAGCTCAAGCATAGATACAATCGCGTGTCATCAGCAAAAATATGGTTGCGACAAAAGTTCAGCTGGTTAATAAAGGAAGACGTATATATTGAAAAGAGAAGAGGTCCCAAAACAGAACCTTGCGGTACACTAGTAGAAATATAATCCGATAAATAATTTTTTATAACCTGGACTGATGCGACACTTACACCTAAGCTATTTAAAAGAGAACAAAGAATAGCATGACAAACCGTGTCAAACGCCTTAGAATAGTCTAGAAGTGCCAAAGCTGTTATTAAACCTTTATCAGTTGATACAATGATATTATCTGTTACACAAAGTAGTGCCGTTTCACAACTGTAACACCTTTCTGAAACCAGAATGGGTTAGCGGAAGTATATTATTTCTACTAGCAAAATTATTCAATTGTATAAAAATAACTTTTTCAAAAATTTTAGAGGTCGTGGACAAAATGCTAATGGGTCTTAAATCATTTCAATTACAAGGATTTTTTTTTTTTGGTAAAGGTTTAACCAAGGCATGTTTCCTAATACTATTTTTTTTTACAATCCTAGATTTTGTTCAATTTGCGGATATTTAACGTGCATTCTATTTTGTATACAAGTAGACACATGCTTTTTGCTTACACCATATACTAGAATGTAATGTGTTCACTAATTTTGACGCTATCCTTTCATTCGTCACTGTCCCAACTCCCGACAACCCTTTGTTTCGTGGAGAATACAATAAAAATAGTAAAACTCCTTCTCTCCAATTGTCAGTACGTATTTAACATGTCAGGAAGCAGATATATTGCATTTTCATCGTGCTCCGCACATTGTCCATATTCCTGGCAGTAAATCCATGTAGCGCTCTATTGTTCATATAGTAGGGACGTATGTATTCTATTGTTGGCATTAAATGGTGGAACGCTTATCAACGCTCTTTCTAATATGGCTATTACAGAAAATTTATACTTTTGAAAATAGTAGAATGCATTCGCTTTTTTTTGGGATTTCTTTTATGTATCTTTGATTGTACAGTGGTGGCCTTAATTAGTGTCTCTCCTTATGATAAAAACTACGGTTCCCGGATGTCGTAGATAATTCGACATCTATCGGGTTGCACGGTATAAATCTTACTTAGCGAACATATAGAAGCTTATCATCATCTAGATATACCACCAATTCCTTACTAATTCTTCATCATAAGGGGAGACATTAATTAAGACCATCACTGTACATTAAATTAGATTAGATTAGGGTAGGTAAGATTAGGTATACAAAATAATAGGTTGCACTTTATAATCGATGTCGTCAACAGTATAGCTAACTATGCGTAATAATTAAATAGAAAAGGTGATTGGAAATATAAATTTTCTTTTATCCAATAAATAAGGACAACATTTCCGAGAAAAAATATATAAATATAGGTACAGATTTCTTTTGTAAGCCGTTTCCTTTCTTTTTTCCTTCGCTGCTTATCTCCTTTTTTTATCAATTAAATAATTGGTTTCAAAAAATTCGTTCATATAACGTTAAATTACACGCCCATCTCTTTCCTTTGAAAAAGGCAATAATACAGAAAATAATTTGCAACGTTGAACTTGATTTATTCAAGTGGGTTGTATCACATAAGGAGATACGAACTTACTTTCGCCGGCAATCGATTTAAGGAGTCGTGTTTGTCTTTTCCGCCTCTCTATGAACTTATAGTAAGTAAGTGGATTGTTAAACCTGATTGCTTTTATTATAACGTCTCGAAAATACAGGGAAAAGAATCATGCTTTCCTAGGTAAAGGTGGATTTTTCTCAAAAATGTCTGTTCCAATTTATTTTAAATTGAATACACATGTAAACAACTGTGACTCTATGTACGATATACTTTATTTCACCCATATTCGTCTATGGAGTATACAAACAGCAGCTTGTTTAGATTTGTAGAATGGAAAAAGGAATAGATATTATATAGTGTGTCCCACATCTATTTTCCCACGCATTTACTCGGAAACTAATAGAGATAAAAAGTTGCAGTAAAACCCAGTGCAAATGAGACGACATTGTACATCAAATTCTGCCATTATAACACACCCCGTATATATAGCCTTTTACCCCCCTCTCCCACTTTGTTTTTTAAATTGCACCCCTAATTTTTTCGCAAGTTTTCGGTAGCTACCAGGCTTACAAATGCAGTCATATGTATTTTTTTTATTATCATTATTATTATACGAAATGTTCTTTCCGAAAAATGTATGCAGTGAGAGCATAAATGCTGGACTGAAGTGTGCTGCATCAATGAAATATGATTTTGCATTCCTTCTAATGTCAAACCAACCTATATAATTACAACAACAATGACAAGTGTCGCCGCCAATGAACAAATGTCAATTGTGCAATATGACAGAAACGGAAAGTAATTTTTGATAACATTAGAAGAACAATAAGGCTCAAACACGCGTTATTATTGATTATTATAAGTATGATAAACAAAAATCATCTACTTATTCCATTTTGAGAAATGAAAAAGAAATCTGTATTTTGAGTCAATATTTTATTCTTTTCAAATAATATGTTCAAAATGCCGACCATTTTCCATTAGGCAATATTCATACCTACGAAGAAACTCTGTTGTACAGGCTCATCTTATTATCTCTGGAGAAATATATTGGGCTTGACATATTTGTTTTGTAAGTCCTAATCATTAACTGGTCTTTCGGCATAAACGACCTGCTTTAAGTATCTCCACAGGAAAAAATCTAGGAGTGTCATCAGTGGCGGCTGATACTAAAGAGCACAAGGGCACGTGTCCACCCAACCACCAAGATAAACATAGAAAGAAATTCGCATGTAATTCAATGCATTATTTTATTTTACTATTTTTACGTATATTTATAACGATGGTATCAAAGTTTCCTTCCGCACCACAGACACTAACACATATGCGAACGCTCAAAACTATGTTCCGGGGCACTATTTCCGATGTACCTATTTCGAGTATGAATCGGACGGCTCCATTTAACTTCGCTATACGTTATACGATCGCTTTGGGGCACACAATTTCGTGTCTCCAGTTAAGATCTTGCATTCATTGCGACTGCATTGACGTTTATTAATAATGAAGGAATGCAATTGTGAGCAAAATCTTTTAAAAAACCAGCTATCATTTGTGGAAAAACTTTTAATGAAGAAGAAAGGAAGCCCCATTCCTGATCTTCAAATAAACTATGCTTCCCCAAGTAAAACTCAGACTTAGAGAACTTACAACAGAGTATTCAATAAAAATATATATGAAAAATATGATTGGATTTACGGAAGTTAACTAACAAGTAACTTATTTTGCTTTATCTGCTTAATTTTTAAGAAAGAGGTTAGTGCGTGGAATAAACAAGGTTGAATGATTTGAAGCATATCTCAGAGGGCGCAAAGAAACACGAAAATTCCATTTCTCACATGAATGCATGCGTGGATTTTTAGTGTTCTAGGCAAAGTGGACATACGCGAACAGTTAGACAGTGCTTATTTGCGACATAAAATTAAATACAACGAAGATGTGGAAAAAATTGTCATATTTTGCGCCAGTTAATTATGTGTACAAAATTTTGCAAAATTCTCCTAGATTTTATGTACAAAAAAATAGGTACGTTTTTATTTTGTATTTTTGATAGTCCATAATTAGGCGAGTAGTAATAGATAAATAAATTAAATTCGAAAGTGTACTTCCTAATTCTTTTATTAATATATATAGGATCAAATTGTTTTGGCTACTAGTTTCGACATATGGCAGTAGTAATTGTTTTCTTCAGGCCTCAGCATGATCCCATAATAGTTGTGGACGGACATTTTTTTTCCCGCGATGTCCGGTCAGCGAACCATATAACTGTAATCCAATTTTAATACACTGCTTGCTAGGTTTTTAATCCATTGACTATTATGGGATCATGCTGAGGCCCGAAGAAGACAATTACAACCATATATAGCAACTAGTAGCCAAAAAAAAATTCATCCTATAGCATATTAATGAAGAATTAGGAAGTACACTTTCGAATTTAATTTATTTATCCATTTTTATTTTGTGCCCACCCTCTTTCATAACTCACGAGCCGCCACTGGGTGTCATATCTGGTGAGCGCGGGGGCCACTTAATTGGTTGTCTATTTCCAATCCAGTTCTGATGAAACTGTGCATCCAAATACTGACTAACTATGTGCAAATTATGAGGCGGGGCACCGTCTTGTTGCCACCACATTGTACATCTCTCGACCAAAGGAATATCTTGAAGAAGAAGTTGTAATGATTTTTTTAAGAATTCTCTGTACCTTTCCTCCGTAAGAGTACCTTGATAGAAGGAAGGTCCAATTAAATGGCAATTGAATAAGCCACACCAAACATTGACGCTCCATGTAGTCTGAAAGTGTGTCTGCCGTACCTAATGAGGATTCTCGACAGACCAGTAATGGCTGTTGTGTCGGTTGACCACTCAATCGTTGTGGAAGCGTTTTACTGATTCCGATTTCTTCAGCAATATTTCTAAATGATGTATTTGGATTAACATGCACTGAAGCTAATGCGTTCACAGAATTTCGCCCGTGTGATTCATTGTATTCAGCGTCTTCTTGAAAAATTAGGAAATTCTTCTTTTAGTAAAGCTGACACTTTCGGATTACTCATTTTTTATTTAAGCAATTCTGATGGTAAAGCCAAGTGGTCGAAAGAAAGCTGCATCCAACGGCTGAGTAAGGTATCTAGAATTTGGAGGCAGAGAGACAAACGAAATGTCGTTCTGGCGGTAAAGTTACAAAACCATTTGACCACATTGATATTGGGAAGTAAAATTGATAGGCATACCAATGTCACTCCGAAACCAGTATCAAAGTGATCCCATGATATGAATAGTGTTAAGTGATAAGCATGCTAGTTATAAATAAATGTTAGGGGGACTATAAACTGTGTTAAATTACGTTCCAAACACCCTTGAAGGTGGTCAGTCACAAAGCTCATCTACAGCAAGTCTGGGGTGAGTTCGACAAGATGCCATTGATCATCTCATTCAGAGCATGCCCAGCAGAGCTAGACACTGCATAAACAATCGTGGGTATGTGACATTTTATTGATAAATTTTTACTGATTGTTGATATTTTTTCCCAATTGTTATGATTTATTACTGAAAACAACTGGTTATGATTTACTACTCGAAACCTGCCAAAATTTCAGTGACTCAGCTCTTTCAAGGAGTTGCAATTTTCTTAGTACGCAGCTTATTAATGTGAGACACCGCTAATCTCATCGCAATCAAAACGGGAATATCCGGTTTTAGTCGCAGTCAAATACCATGCAATAGTAGTGGTATTAATTCAATAGATCATAAAAATACGAAGAATAACACTTACTTTCAACAATTAAGTGCACAACAATGGCGCAAGAAAAACTGACACTATCAATACAAAACGAAGCGCATTAGTGTTGATTACTTTGAGTGTGTATCTTGAATTCTAAATGAAAATCTCACTGGATGTCAAAGTGCCCCTGCAGAATCAAGTTCACTCCGTTTTACGTTATTGAAGGTACAAATTCATTTAAATAAATAATTTAATCAGCTCTAATATTGTTTTCAATCTGCATCCAAAAAATTAATAACATATATTACAATAGTTAATAGTTATTGGAGTTTAATAATACTGGTTTAATGAAAATAAAAATTTCTATCTAGCAACGTAAAAATATACTGGGTGTTCCATTTAAAATAACAAAGTTACGCACGAGTAAAATTCACAAACTTTGACTTAGGTACTTGAACATCCTGTAGACTACTAGAAAACGTTGAATGTCACATTCAATCAGCCAAAGGATTTGCTATTTACGGTTTTCATTTCACTTTTCTAAATTAATTCGTTTCCGAGATACTAAACTTTTTTTGCAACATTGCATTTTTAAACAAATTGAAATATCTCATAAACTATAAAAATTAGGTATAGGGAACCTTAAATAAAATTGTTCTAGTTTTTAGTGTACATTTCAAAAATGCCATAAAATACAGGGCGTTCCATTAAGAAAAACATAACTTTGATGCGCTGCTAAATTTTGGAACACCCTGTATATTGCACATCATTTTTAAATTGTAGATCCAATCCGCCTACATATATCCCAATATAAAACATTTCAAAAATTCTTGACTACCAGAGATCACGGCGTTACCGCTGTTATACCCTGTGTATTTACCTAATCATTGTTAAATGTAAATACTAACAGCTTAATTTTTACGGGATAGTTCAGCCTATCAAGCCGTAATGTGTTTATTATTATTTATTTCAGTTTAAAGCTCATTCTATATAATGATTCTTTTCGATATTAAATAATTTCAATGTTTCTATCTGTTTTGCGTAATTGCAAAGTGTTTTACAATTGCCTACTCTAATAAACCTTTTTGTTGGAAAAACCAGCCTAACACTTGTCCAAATGGCGATGAGTTTGGCAATCACTGTTCTTTGGACAACGACATTAATTTTGTCGGGTAGTGTACAGAATACCTTTTCCGTGGAAAATGGTGTAATTTTCATGTCACGATAAACTACATACATAAAGAGTGGATAGTTTCATAATGCATTATTTCAGAAAAAAATGAAAATAACAGAACTAAATAGGAAAGCTCTGCTTTTTTTCTTTATCAGTGAAACTAAAGTAGCAACTTTACAAAAACACTTAACATCATCCACAATTATAGACTTACATTTCGTAGCGTTATATCCCAGGTCTTCAAGTAGATGGGATCTTCCGTTGGCGATACCGGTGGCGGTCCGAAAAGATGTAGACTTTGCGATCCGCGGCTCTCCCCATGATAAATCATGTCGAAATCGTGACGGGGATCCTTGTCGTGCAGGGCCCATATCACTCGTACGGTGTCTCCCTAACAAGCGGAAAAATACAGAAAATAAATAAAATTATACGGAACATTTAAATAAGGGTGGGGTTGGACAAGTTAGCATATGTGGCTTATGCGTCTTATATAAATCAGATCATCCGTCATCCATAGGAAAAGGAATTTAATCAGTTCGCCTCGCAAAACTTTTATCTCAAGTTTTTCGTATCCAAACAATCTAATAAGAACTACAATACCCTGGTGTGTTGATTTAGTGGCGCGGGATATTTGTTCCTATACCCTTAGGAGTCGAAGAATTGGCTATTTTCTTACGCAATAGAGGTCATAACTACGTGTATTGTGGATATATAGAAACAGAAACTGTTAATTAGGGCTAGCGGAAGGCAGGCCCTTTTTTTATTAAAATATTGCGAGATATTAAACAAGTAAAAGGATTTTGTTTTCTAATAATAATACCATAATTAGCTTCTGGTAGATGTTTGTGTGTGCTAATGAGTTAATCTCAAAAACCATTTATTTTTTTTTTATTTGCAGGAAACCTTACTTATACTTATAACTGAAGCTATGACTGGAAATCGTAAAAACTAGGAAATTATTAAATGTTTTTCAAAATTTCTTCTTTCTCGACTACTTTTAGCCATTTTTAATTATTTTAGTTCTAACTAATTTTATTTTCTTCTCACTTGAGGCACAACTAATTCGTATTTGATATTTACTTGTTGGTGGTGATATTTTAGAGTATCATTCATTCCAGATGGATCAATTTGTTGCATTAGATGGTTATGTTTCTTTCTCTGCAAATGAGGTTATCACTATCATCGCAAAATTAAATGCAAACTTCTCCTAGACCCCTCACCACAAACTGCACTAAACTGGACGTACGTTTCGATAGCAAAGCTATCATCATCAGCAGAAACACTGAACTGAATAACTACACTAAAACTACCCTAATATACTACTTCTTACTTAATAAACTTTAAAGACAAGAATTTAAGGATCCTAAATCTGAGTTCATTAAAATATGTTTTTATATATTTCCATACCCTCATAAAAATTTAATTGCACATAGTTGCTTACGTTTTATATAGATAGATTATTTCGAAGAAAGTATTAACTAAAGATTTGGTTCATAAGAAAAAAATATCAAAAATAGTATCTTTAAAATACCCAGAATATGCTCACATTAATAAACCAGAAAATATGTTATTCAGGAACGAATCCTCTTTATCTTTTAACAAGGAAGAAATTAATTTGTTGAATAAAGGTTTGAAATATAATTTAAAATTTAAAAAACCAACCAACTGAAAAAATGATATCTGGCATAGAAACAGCGATTAGTACTTTTGGTGATCATACTAAAAACTTGAACTGCTTGTAAAACCCAAATTTTAGAAAATAAACAACGTCATCCTTCAGATATCACACGTAAAGAAATTAACATATCTAAAGGACTTAAAAACAAAAACTCCTTTTACTTAAAATCTGACAAAAGGTAATACTGTGGTCATTTTAGATAAAAGAGATTATTTTGATCGTGCACGCAATTTGAGAGGAGATGGATGAGTATATAAGCTGTAGCTCATAATATAAAATGTGATTGCTCCAATAAGAATTATAAAATATGCTACAGTTTATTATATTTTCTTTTAGATGAACTTTTCCAAACAATTAGGGAATCTATACTATTGAGACGTGAAGTCTTTCATTTTGTGTATTTTTGTTTTAATTTTCCAAATCGATATGGGACTTTTTAAAATCATAATTAACGACTAATGGTTCACATATTCCTGACACCAGTAGCAAAAGTGAGATTTTAACATTTCAGAAATCCATCTAAATTTCAGATATCCGTAATCATTTAGCCATCAGCAGTGGACCCCAAAACAATTCCGCCATTCATTTTAGCCGGTTGATAACTTTTAAATTCAATTCATTCCTCTGCTTATGCAATTAATTGTAACGCGTTTCTGCAATCAGGGCATTCTGGGAAACGTCTATGTAAATATATATTTATTCGCAATTAGTACGAATTTGGGTTCCTTTTCAGCAGAATTTAACATCGGTCGAGGATATCCAGCGTGGGAATTCCGAGTAATTCAAATTAAAACTTACACTCAAAACGAAGTCTTCTGTGTCACAAGTATCCAAAGCTCGCCTGAACTCCAGGATGGTGTGAGTGTCGTTTTGGATCCCTTCATTAAAGTGTAATTATCGTGTTCGTCTTTTACTGGCAAACTTCCTTGGTTTTCCGATACTCCGTGACAATCCTGAAAGAGAAATAGATTATGTAATAAAGGGCCGTAACGGTATTTCGGCTAAGACAAGATATTCGGGTAAAATTATTTTGTTACAAGTATAGTATTTCTATTACGTTAATACGGTCTCTTTAGTTTATCATTTTATAAGTTTTTATCAGGGAAAATTAATCCCAGTTTCTTCTGTCTCATATATTGTGTTTATGATAAAACTTTTATATTTGTATTTGGGCATTTCTCCTGAACTCTTTTATTTATTTTTTATTACAAGGTAGTTTTGTACTTTCGTCAATTCCGGTGTTTCTATGATTTTTTTTTATTACAACTTCAACCCTGTTATGGTTATGCGTGTATCTTAAAAGTAATGTTAGGTAGGTATATAAATAAAGTTTATTTGGTTGGGTTGCACGTTGAATTGCTTATTAGTACTTAACACCGGGTGAGTACTTGGTTTCAAAAATTGTCCCTTCTGACGTCACGGAAGGTGTAGTTGACGGTAGAGTTCACGAGGGGCAGCACTAGCACAAATTAATCACTCTCCACCTTACCGATAGTGAGGGAACAACTAAAAATGTCAAATTTCTGCATTTCCTTGCGTGGGTTTAGTTCACATTATATTATTTACGTGTAAATTTTGTGTTTTAATATGAAATTTCAGGTTAGCTTTTTGTGGTAATGGTATGGATATTTGTAAAGTTTAATACTGTAATTGTTAGTAATATTGCAGATGCCTATATATGTATAGTAGAACATAAATAGAAGAAAGAAATTTCACTCTGAGTGAAATATATTTGTAGTCTTTATTGTTTTCGTTGTTTTCTCATTCTTTAACAAATGCAAAAACGAATATCTTGGTTTGAATTATTACTTCATTATTTTTCCGCATACTACATTAGTAAATTAATAATAAACACTTTTGGCATATCACAGTCTTTTCTTGTTAAAGAACATTTGCTTTCGATATGTAATAATTCTTGTTGGCACTAGGAGGCGCGCCACTTGAAAACTGTTGCTTTTCGGAGACGACAAGAAACTCGTTAAAAATTATTAACGCTGTTTTCTATTCGTATTTTTGTTGTATGTATTAACAGAATATGATGTAGAGATACAACAAAGTGCGTATTAAAAACAGCTTTAACAAACAAAACGAAGTTTTCTCGTCTTCCGCTAAAGTAACAGTTTTCAAGTTACGCGTTTCTCAATCCCAACGACGATTATATAATACCTACTTCCTATATATTTGATTTTAAATTTGCCCGCGAAACACCGAAACTAGCGCCCCCTAATTTCTCTGCCGCGAACTACGTCCTCTAAAATTGACACACATTTTTAAAATTGAGTTACCCATCTTTTTAGACATGATCTGTGATAGAGTGAACCCAAAATGAGACGTACATATATCAGTGGCGGGGGCAATTTTTTTACGATAGAAATTAAAGTAAATACTTCTGTCAAAGTGTCAGAAACCTGCATCTTCGATTTTATATCTCGTGGTTTTGTGAAATATAGAATGCAAACATTAGTTCTCAAAATAATTCTCGAGTTCTAAGTACTCATACCAAAAAAGTGGAAAATATGAATAAAAAAGATATAGGGGGAGCAAAAACATAAATTAAGAAATACACAAGAGAAAAATTCCACAATGTTGTTGCTATTATAATTTTAACAGATCTGATGTTCTTATGTCTCTGAATTCAAAACAGATACAACCCTAAAGCTAGTATAATGGATTCTTTCGACGATTCCAGCGCTCAAAACAGATATGACGACGTATGTAGTACTTCTCATTTTGGGTTTGCCCTAATAGTTAATAATAATGTTTAATAGCTTAATGTTTTTATTTTACATCATAGGTAGCACACTTTTTAGAATTTAACCGCATTTAAAATGTTCAATTATCAATTTTAAGTAATAGATTTTGTTATTATTTGATTAAATTACATAATAGAAGTATTGATTATTATACATTGTGTAAAGTGCATATGACAATTTATTACAAACTTTACCTGAATATCAGACAATAAAAATGTTGGCGCAACAAAAATTATTGCTTTCAACTTTGAGCATTCATTCAATCATTCTTGCTTTAAATCAGTAGATTTTAATTTTATTTTGAGACAGCAGCCTTATTGAAGTGAAATGCGTATTTTTGTTAAACTGTGTATGCCAATACAAACAATTGCTTGCTTTAATTAAACGTCACGTCAGTGGAATTATAAAATTAGATAACTGAACTTGTGGGACCGATTTGTAAGGAATACTTATTTTTGCTTTCCAACAATCTTGTTTCAGGCAAAATTTAAATCAGAATAGGTTGAGAATATACCAGACACCAATGTATATTGTAGTAGTGTTTGTGCAAGCGCGATTATATGTAATGTCGTAAAGATCTGCTCTTTTAGCATAGGCAATAACTAAATATTAATTTTTGGTTCGCGGCAATACTAAACTGGTTCGCTGTATCGAAAGGTCACTGAGATGGCACGAGTATGGAAAGCGGAATTAAAATTATTTATTCTAATTTTATTTTTTTTTAAATGTAGAAATGGGGAAAGGTACATGTATACAATCTATTTCACATACATATTAAAGTAAATACATACATCTGGATACTAATTATATCTACGTATATTATATCATTATCATTGTATTATATGTATGAGCTTTGTTGTGCGCCATCTTTCGGTCAAGCGACAGTAGCGTCTCGAATGAGTATAATCACAGACAAGATAACAAATGTTACCTTGTCTATGGTATAAATGTCAGTACCACTTCCAGATAGTCATAAAATTGCGAGAGGTAGCCTAAAAAGAAGTAGATGGCGCTCGCAATTAGGAATGGTCTGTTGGAAATATGTATTTAGTGTAGGATTGTTTCTAATGTACTATAGTAGTATATAGTTTAAAAATGCGTTAATAAAAGTAAGTTGTATGGATTTTTTTTTAAACAATTCATTTCCTACTTCAAACCCAGAAGTCAGCAAGAGGTGCCTGCATATCAATAAAGAAACGTTGTTTTTTTCTTTTTCTTGGTAATACTATGTATATTGTGATTAGTATTTGTAATATGGTATTTATACCTACTAAAAGCCAATATGCCATTTATTATAATATAGTTTTAACGTTGGACAGAGCGGAAAAAATTATTTGTTTTGGCGCACATTGTATCCTACACAAAATATTATTTCCTTCTACGATTTTTCTGTTTCTTTTATAATGCTTATCTCACAGCAGTATTAAAATTTTAACAGAATTATAAAAAATATTGATTTTATAACTATCTTTTGTCGAAATTGCGGAATATGTATTTGACTCAACCAAAGTAAAACAGAAAAAAAAAATTAAACCGAAACAAGTACTTTTCTGAGTATAGCCCACTAAGTAAAATTCTCGGAAAACATCATTTCGAAGTTAAAAAAGAAAATCTCCATTAAAGGTTTAAAGAGAATACGTTATGACGTATATATTAGGTTTGTTCGTTTTGGCACTCCGCGTAGTAACGCTAAAATCTAGCCGCGTGACGCCGCGTAAAGTATTTCAACGCAACTTGTGGCCGTAAAACACTGGATTGATTTTAGATTTTCTGATTGCTGTTCGTTTTGCCATCAAATCAAACAGAAATGCTTACGGCTGCATTTCGCTGTGTGACGCTAGTGCTAAAATGAACAAACCTATTTTTTAACTCATTAAAAGGAATAGTTTAAAAAATAACTTCGAGGGCTAGAGTAATGATACATATTTAATATACATTGTGTGCTATAACATTATTAATGCATTAAAAAAAAGCAATATTTTTCAAAAGTATATTCACTAACACATAAAAGAAATATTTACAAGAATTTTTTGTCTTTTCTTTGCGAATCCTCGTAGGTTATGAAAATTAATTTGTTTCATCATATGACCCATTTTCTGTTTTCTTTTCTTTATCAGTTCGCCGAGAAAAGTAATATAAAGCTGGTGTAATCAAATTATAAATATATCAATTCATATTTACCCGGCTTGCTGCTTGCTGGGAGGTATTTGAATTTACTTATGTATTAAATATATTAAATAAGGATTAACTTTATTCAGATAAATACATAATGGCATATCAAACACCTTGAAAGGTAGGTAAACTCTAGAAAGTTTAAAGGTAACCCTTATATAAATGCAATCGGAAACAGATGATAAACTTTTTTTTTATATACTCAATCGGCAGCTGTTTTCTTATGCAGTCAAGCAGTCACGAGCTCCAAACATCTGCTTCTCAAGATGGTACAGCTGCAATATCGTTTCTTATCTGCCTTTTCCGTTGTAATTGGGGAAAATTAAGGAGGACGGTGTGTACAAAACGACGACTGTTATACCTATTGTGTAGGTATGTAATAACGTTCCAAACAATATTCATTTACAGGGATTGTTACACATTTGGGTACTTCTAAAAGGAGGAACAGCAATGTTAAAAGGTACTTATTGTGGATAATACTGATATTATTGATTGTATGTAGCTTGTGTTATCCTTTATTATTCTGTACCTACAATTAATTTCAGCAAGTTTTGGAAATAACCGTTGCTATTTAGAGCTTTTGTCGTCGTTTATAGTATTTATATAATCAAGTAACGATTTCTACAGGGAGGAAAGTTAATTTCAATAGTTTGGGATATTTCCCTTGAGTTGGGATCAAAGTAGAGAAGTTAATTTGCTCGAAAATCCACACTTTGTCATTTCCATAATGAAAGGTAGACCTTTCTAAAGACCCTTAAGTTAACAAACTGATCAATGAAATGTAAATATCAAGCAAGGGTATATTTGATCGAATTTCGTATGGCACTAGAAAGGGCAGTAGTTGGTTAATTTACTCATTACTCTTCAAAAGCACATGGTTTACTACAATGTTACCACTACAATCAACAATACTATACTCTATTTGAAGTATCCAGCTACTTTATTAGATATTTAATGAGTGTTGCTTCATAAATTAGAAATGTGTCAAAATCGTATTATAACGTTGACAAAAATACTCTTGGCTGTAAATGTTGTACTTCTTGAGGATGGAAGAAGTCAGATTTACGTAGCTAACAGGTACGGGGTATTTCGAAGCACTGTACAGCGGCTTCACACACGATTCTTGGAGACTGGCTTGTACCCCCGGTGACCTGGAACAGATCCCCAAAGAAGAACTACTGCTCGAGACGACCCGACCGTTTCATTGTCCTAAGAAGTTTAAGAAATCGTCATGGAACCGTTATCAGTCTCAAATATCAGCTGCAAGAGGTACGCAATGTTAATGTGAGTGAAAGGACCGTTAGATGGAGGTTAGGAGAAGCAAATCTAACAGTACGGAGGCCGGCTACAGGACCACAGCTTACCAGACAACACCGAGTTGTTGGCCGCTTACAATTCGCAAGGCAACATCAACATTGGATGGGTCGATTGGAGTTGCGTGTTGTTCACTGACGAATCACAGCTCTAGGAGCCCAGATGGACGTGGTAGAGTGTGGCGACGATAGGGAGAGCGTTATGCACCTTGCACTTTAAGTGAAAGGGTTATGTTTCATGGAGACTCAGTTATGGTGTGGGTCGGAATATCTATAGAAGCACGAATCGATATGTATATTATGTCCAGGGAGTCACTGACAGCTATAAGGTACATTGAGGAGATACTGCAAGATTATGTTGTCCCCTATGCACAATTTATAGGAGACAACTTCCTTCTCATGCATGACAGCACGAGGTAACATGTCGCTGGAGTAGTAAAGGACTACCTGAATGGAATTCATATTCCTCAAATCGACTGGCCGGCACGTAGTCCTGATCTAAATCCTATCGAGCATATCTGGGATATCCCAGAAATCATCTACCTGTTCCTACTACCCTTGAATTTCTTTCGCAGGTTCTACAGCAAGAATGGAAAAATATCCCACAAAACAATATGCGACAGCTCATTGAAGGAATGCTTAGAAGAATAATGACTATTACACAGGTTCGCGGCGGTAACAAACAATATTAAGCCAATCTTTTAAGGCTTATGCAAGTTAGTGTTGATTATTGTAAGTTTACTGTTTATGTTGGTATGGTTATTTTGTGAAAGTTTCCGTAACTTTCATGTTGTTGCAATAAAATCGGTTTTTTCTCTTTCTAAGTGGCTCTGCACGATTTAATTGTACAGTAGTCTAGTAATTTAATCGTCTTATACCTAATAACTAACGTTTTCAGCTGTACAGAAACTAATTTATTCTTTAAAAAAGTGCCCGTTTTTCGTGCCGATGAGTGTAATAATAATTAACATCACAATACACTGTCAATAAACGCTGGAAAACGCTGCGTGACCTACGAACATGTTGGAAATCTATAATCTTTTTTGTAACGACACTCTTTGTGCTGAAAACTTATTGTCTTCGTTAGATTGCGAACCCTGTAGATATAAATTAGAACGGATCCTTAATGGCCAGACTCCTGAGAGCCATTATTTCTGGGATTCAGTGCAAAGCCAGCTGAATATGTGCGCCTGGAGAGATACACGTTAACACAAAAAAATTCTTTTTCATTTTTAGTATTATGCTTCATTTCACCTCAGCAATTGCCTTTTTTCCTACTTCATATGTGCGTAGTTCAGAAAAAAATAATAAAGCTTCTGCAAGTTATTGTAGATAGAAAAAAAGTAATGTATTCCTGGATTATACGCTTTCGAACGACAAGAATTTTAATAAACCTTTTATTAGTCTTACTTCGGTTGTCGGTTCTATGAATTTGATGTTAATTGAGGTAAATAAACTATAGTTGTGCTCGTAAAGAATTACACTGCAAATATTTTCTAGCATTGCTCGTGTTTGATTGATTGAACATTTAAATTCCAGGAAATCCTATGAAGCTTTATAATACTTAGAGGCGGGATGTGAACAATTTTACAGTTTTTGTCCACTTCCTTAATTGTTTGGAACATCTCAAAAAATGCATGGGCGATAAAATAACATGTCTTATGTTACATTCTAAAATAAATAATTTTTATTAGAGACGAAAATGTGACAAGTAGCGATGGGCAAAGTAAGGGAAGTGAATCTTGTTGTACAACCATTAGATATACCTACTCCTGTTTATTTGGCTCATCAGTGGGGGCTTACGCTGCCTACCGATTTTCCAAGAGCTGACAAAATACGGATACGTCTAATTGTTTTAAAACGGGATTGATTCACTTCCTCTATCTTGCTAGAGACAAGTACTGACACAAAATAATAATTACGTCACTTGAAACACTGTTCTTAGATAAATGGGTGCTCTGTTACAATCCCAGGTAACATGCTGATGTGAAATGACGTTTAATGGACGTCAATATAACATCTATTACGTGATATTGACGTCTATTAAATGTCATTTCGCATTACCATGTTACCTGGAATGTCCAAGTAAACAAGTTGATGCGAAGTAAAAATGATGTTGTTTAGTGCATATACATACCATAGACATCGATGAAGTTATAAAGATGCCAAAGTTATGCACAAAATAGTTATTATTATTATTGGCTTCGGTGTTATACCATTAGCTTTCAAAAAATTAATATCCTGACAATCCGAATGGACGACAGGATGGGTATCAGACATATTTCACACCTGGGGCCGATCGGGTGACTAAACACAGAGGAAAGGCAGGCCACCGGAAAAAACGATCACGCAAAAGCACAGAGGAACCCAACTAAATATTGACATGAATACTGTACATGTATTTATATATTCTGTAATCAATCTCTCTTGCGCTATTAAATAATTTACATTAAAAGGTTGATATAGATTCATGTCCGTTAGATCTTTAAAGAATTCATTAGTTTCCTTTTTGAACTAGGAGCAACCTAATATAGTATGATTTAAGTCTCCGCACTCTTTCTCGCAGAACTTGCACAAGTCGTTGTCCTGAATTCGAATTTTGTTTAAATGAGCGGGGAATTTTCCATGATTAAAAGATATTCTTGTGATCTGAGGCAGTGCCTCTTTTTCGACGGTAATATGACTGTACCAGCGATTGCTCTTGATTGTAGGAGATAATTAGTTGATCTGTCCTTAAAAGCTTTGGAGTATACTTTTTGCCAAGCTGCAAGACGGCAATCTTTTAAAGATTTTAAGCAGTCCGTGTATAGAATCAACCTCTTTATTGACACGTTTTCAAGACATGATGCTTTAGCTAGACTATCAGCTGCTTTATTTTCATGTTCGTTGATCCAGATATAATGGACAAATTTTCCTTTCGATTAAAGTCGGCAATAAAGATTTCCTCCATAAGTGGCGAAGACTTGTGATTATAATTTTCTATGCTCATTAGTAGGCTTTTAGAGTCAGTGAAGATGATGAAGTTATCGTGGTTGTTATGAATTATGTACTCCAAGGCTCCTTTCATTGCGGTGGCTTCTGCAGAGAATACACTAAACTAGGATAGAAAACCTTAAAGAATGTTTTTGTAATTTGAAAAGGTCTTGAATGTCACCTAGAATCATTCTTATATATATAATAGTTTATATACTGAAAACAAATTGCAATGAAATGTAGCACTGTATAAAATGTAACACTGTTCCTACTGTCTACAAGAACATTTTGCGCTTAACTACAGCGCGAAGCTTTTTTCTAAAAGTTATGTTATATACATTTAATTAAGGAAAACACACATCCAAAACTTCTATACGTATTAGTAGGTTAGTATATTTTAAGTAAGAAATTAAGTAAAGAAATACCACGTAGCTACATATATAAAATTATATATTACTCAACCTAAAACTTGCAAACTTGAAACGAAAATTTTGAGCCGATTTCCTATATGTCAAACTATTAAGTAATAGACATTGTGGAGTTTTTAGATTTCCTCTTAATTTTATAGAGATTTGCTTATACCAATTTGGAAACAAGTATACTTACGTATTACATAAGTGTATATGTTTGAAAGCAGTAAAGTAATATTAAATATTTATTTTTGGGATTTCTAAAGATGAATAGAAACTTTCAGTTTCAGTCATTTATGTATTTCTTATTGTTAGTTAAAAAAGAATGTTGTTCTCTCTTTTTTGTGTAGAATAATCTAGATGTTTTCTTTTTACCATATGCAAGATTGCCTGCATTTCACCAAACTAAAGTGGGCGAATTCTTTGAGAAAGTACATATAGGAAAGGAAGATCTTTCGAGTATTTTGATTTAAGTGAAGCAGAAGTTGCTGCAGTACCTCCAGTGGAAAAGATAATTGAGGGCAAAGAAGTTGGTTAAGTTAATTTAGTAAGACTGCAATAGATAGATTAACCCGGCAAGGAAAAATTGAAAAACGAACAGAATAGACAGCTAAAAACATGAAAAATAAAAATTGATAGGAAAGAAGGGAGATTCGGAAGACGATCCTTTGAAGGAAAAAATTGGGAAACCCTTGTGTAGGTGTTACTAGTGAATTAAAAAAAGTGGAGGAAACGCAGGAACGTTTTTTTTCTTCAGCTACTTTTGATTCTTCCAAAATTAATGGAACACCAGCGCCTCTAATTAAAAGATGTATTTGAACATTAACATTTGAAGTTTCTATCTGAAGTTTGAACTACAAAATTTTCTGCCATTACTTCACTGTTGGTATTCCCCAACCATCGATTTCTGCCTACTATCTAAATGAATAAATTTTACTTTAAAAACTTCTCAGAAATAAGTGAATAGTTAATGATTCTTTTTTAAAAATAACAGATTAATTGATTTTATTGCTTCGACCATTATATAAACAATAGTATACTCGAAATGTATGTAAAGAAAAAATAATTGGTTAAGTATTCAATGATTTATATAGAAGCTTATTTTACATTCTAAAATTCGTGATGGCCTTAGGTAGTATTAGTAAGATTCAGTTCATAAATAAAATATGCTGTAAGAATGAATCATATCTCTTGATGATCAATCTTCTATTTTAATTATCAGTAAATCATACAATAAATAAAACTTAAACTCCTTCGTTTAAAAACAAAATTGTGTGTAACGCAACCAAAGAAAAGAAAAGCACTAGTTTATATTTACGAATGAACTTCGTCTCTTAATTTTACTGATAAAAGGCACCATCTGTTGAATAATACATCAGAAAGCCAGGCATTTGGGACGTTTGTCCTATTATTTTAGATAAAACCATGATGAATGTTCCAATTTATCGTGAAGTAAGCTTTATTTTCGTTTGTTGGAAAATTCTGAGATGTGTCATAAATCGTAAACCAGATAAGAGGCAAGGAAAGTTTATTTTTTGTGTTTTTCGTTCAACTAAGTTTATATATACATCTCATATTTGTTACTGGGATCGTTATTATTGTAGAATATTTGATACAACAGTTTCTGCATTGTTTAAAATCAAGTAGTTAGTAAAAATAGGAAAGGATACCTTTGCAACCTTTTTCTATTAGATGAATGTTTATTTCGACTTAAAAAAAAAATTGTCTGTGTCAATACCAAGGGCAGCATATTAAGTTTAATTCCCATATGCAGGACTGTGCCTCAACTGCGTCGTTTAATTTTCAAATTTAAAATCATATAGATTTAATAAATATGGACTCGGACCATCATAGTAATCCTTATTGAAGATTATGAAAACAAGAACCGCAAGTGGTGAGTCCATAAGTTTTCATTGCCAGTTCCCGGTTTAACAGATTAAATTTAGACGTGAATTTAGTATTATTGCAGGAACAGATACTGATAGAAATTAACCAGATATCTTCCTAGTAGTTGTTATAAACCCGTTTAATTTGCGGCGGAACTCGTATGCAGGTATATTTAATCACATGGCAGTTGCTAATATATGGTTTCCGCTTAGGAATTGTACGAATCCCATATAAGCGTCTAAGTGTGTCTCTCTCCTTCCTTCTATAAACAAGAAAATTCGGTACCAATTAAGCGGTTAATCATAAGGAACGGTTCCACATTAATGGGTACTTTGACGGGTAAATGTCCATTGCTCTGTGCTCGAATCATATCCGGCAACAGAAACAATACTGATGAATACCATTTATCGATTTGTGGTTGTCACGAAGAGGCCGTGAACTCGGTTTACCGCTTTAGGCTTGCGATTGCTTTATTATAGGAGTAGTGTTTGGTGAATGGTGCTCCTATAGTACATAGAGTAATAATTTTCATTTACATACGTTTGTATGATGTGGGCGTTGATGATGAATAATGATGATATTCTAGGTTAAAATTGAGAAGTAAACACCTAAATACGGACTTAGATCCGTATTATATCATGTATGGACCACAATAATAGTTAATGGAAATCAATTTAGTACAAGAAAAAGATATTTTTGCCATAATTTTAAGAGTCTTTATCTTACATTAGTTTATGACAAAAATACTCCAAACTGTGGCACTGGTAAATACTGCAGTTCTGCGAACATTCAGTGTTCCTGCTGATGATGATAGCTTTGCTATTGAAACGTACGTCCAGTTTAGTGCAGTTTGTGGTGAGGAGTCTAGGAGAAGTTTGCTACATTAGTTTACATCAAACATCGTGCAATTGAAAATTTATTTCAATAACATTTAATTATATTTTGGACAATTTTTTTCTCTGTTCTTACTTTTTTTTATGTCAAATATATACTTTTCTCTGAAAAATATTAATAACCCATCTATCAAATCTATGATACGCCTTCTTTTTTGTAGGTCCCTTAATGAAGGTCTTACTGTGAGGTTGCCTGATTGTATTACTCCACTGTTCTTTTTGTTTCTCTTTAACCCAACTTCTTAGACACTCTTAGAACAGTTCTGGGTCTATATATGAGGCAAATGATCCCTTTCTTGCTAACTCATCGGCATTTTCGTTTCTTACCATTGCTGAATGTTCTGGCATCCACAGCAAAGTGACTATTAATACGGTCTGTAAGGCTATTCATTTCTAGAGTACATGCCCAAATCAGTCCTTATTGTATCCTGGGGTTCACTAGCGCCCTAAGTATCGCCTGGTCATCTGTAGCAATATAAATCCGCTTCAATTGCACAATATTGCGTATGTCTCTGCTTGGAAAACAGTGGCATATTTTTCTAGTGGAAGAGTGATCATTGTATTTCTCACCCTGCTGTAGATTGCAGCTCCAGCGATTTTCAACGCTTTTGCTCCTAGTCTAATGGTGGTCCACCACAACCCTGGCATCTACACTAAAGTAACCTCTTCTCGTCTGGCCAGGATGTTTAGGGTTTCCTGGGAATCCCAAGCTAGTTTCAAACTTATCTGATAAGATGCTAGCGTCGTTAGGGCGGGTTGAATAGCCAATAGGTTAATAATCCGCTGACATTTGGGTTGTTTTTGCAAAGCCTTACGGGTGTTCTATTTGTATTGCTAGTATTTCTGTTTGGTATACGGTAGTATATTGCCCAATACCATATTATATTCTTTATGATTTAGGATTTCTTCATATATACGAGCTCCTGAATCTGTGATTTTTTGACGCGTTCGCATACTAGTTTTCGTTTTGAAGTCAAAAGCCTTACTTAAAGCAATAAATACACCAGCATCAAATTTGCCCTGTTCGAAACCATTAAGTATATAACCTAATCCAAATGGTTTGATAAAAGACATGCAAGTCGAATATCTATAATACAACCAACAAAGTAGAAGGAATTACGGCCTTTGCCCCAAGATGACTCTCTGGTTATACATATACAAGGGTAATTAAACCCATGATAACGTACTGCTGTGGCAACCCACATTACCGCGAGTGTATATTGTGTTGCATGTTTGATTTGCTTAAAACTGCTAAATCATTGTATCGAGAAATTTTCACAATAATGTTTAGTTTGTATAAAATTTAGTTAAAGAGTTAATTGTATAATTTATTCAATTAAGTGTTCAATTTTTTTACATTAATTCAATTCAATTATTTGTCTTTTGAATGTTGGCGTATTGTTTGTACGTCTGCGAGGTTTTCTGTAGAAAAACGACTGGAGAATTTTTTCAGGCAGTTCCTTGGTTGACTTTAGTGTTGAGTAGATGTATTTTTAAATCTTTGCTGCCATTTTGTTATTCATTTGATATAGAGATTTGATTAATTGTCTTTTATTCTTGTCCATCAAGGAATTCGCATAATAATAATTGTTATTATATTGATGTGTGCACATTATAGATGTAAGATCATTTATTATTTTCGTGCAGGAAGATATATTTCAGTTTTAATTCTGTCATTATAGTTTTACATTATATTAACATATAATTACATTTTTCCGTTTTTCTATTTTGCTGATTCGTTTTTAATTATCAATCACCTCGTTTGGGTGAATAGAAGCATTGTTCTTGCATTAAGTTTTAATTTTTATATAATTTCTAGTGTTTGTCCACGAATTTATTTTATTTTGATGAAACCACGTGGATTGATTGGTAGAATTAGGATTATCTTCTGAACAACCAAATCTTTGCTTTGTATAGGAAATAGCATTGTCCTATTGTAATTTAGAATCAAGTGCAGTTTCTAAATTTAGGCCAGAACCTTCAGTTCACGGTTTTTTTTCTGCACAAATTTGTAATTTTACCCATTTTAAATAAATTTTGATTGTTACTTAGCACCTTTGGGTTAAAAATTCTGTTCTTTTATTTTAAATTTATAACTTTTTCAATTTTTGGGGTAAAGTACGGAAGTTAGGGCATTAGCTAAGGGATTAACTTGCCGCGAAGCGAAACAGATATTAGAGATAATGACTCGGCCGAATGGTAGGATTTTTTTAATGAAGTTGCTAAAGAACTAGATAGGTAACGGCATGATATTTAGATAGCTAGTACGGTAGGACGTATTTATGAATGAATATATTATGCTCTTTAGTGGTTGGAATTAGTATTAAATTATAGTTTTAGCATGGTTAGGGTATTGGTTAGATATTGGTTAAATTAGGATTAAATTACTTTAAGTATGTAGAATAGGTACTGCTGTTGTTTTGTTTGCGTTTAGGTCATTATTTCTTTTCTGTTTCAACTTCCGATGTGTGAAAAAGGGAGCAGCTACGTGAAGACGGCACGGCTGTCGGAATTAAGGTAACGTGGAGGCTGCTTCTTCAGCACTCAGAAGGATAATAATAATTTCTTAGCTATCAGTAACAAGGTCTGGGACTTCTTCCCAGATCGTTCCAGAACAATGTTTTGCCATGGTTTTCCCTTACTCCTTGGACATTGCATTTATATAAGCATATTATATATAATCAATGTCCTTGGCGAATGCTGGAAGATAACGAAAGTCGTTCCATGGGCGCATTTGATAACAACTGGTAGCTGACCGATTTACAGTAGACTCGCGAATTGTGTGACTAATTTTCGCATTTGCACAATTTATCTTTCACAAAAGTTAGTATAGTATTCATATGGTCGCGAGGCTACTGTATTATATTTTTGTTATTAACAATTATAAGGAAATTATTTAGTTAGAGTAGAAGCATTTCAATTCTAATGGAATCCTTATAGTACTTCGAATAAGTAGCTTCATGTAGTATATTTAGGTGGAGCACGGGATTGGGATGATTTGTAAATATTTTTTTTTTTCATAAATAAAGTGTGTGCCACGGATACGAAGAGCTCGACCCCCACCACTGCAATGCAAGTGATTCTACACCTATATTTACAGAAAAGGAACTGCCAGGTCTACAGCACATAGACTTATGTATAGTCAAGCACCGATAATTAAATCTCACGGCGGTGACTATCAAAAACCATTAGATTAACCTAAGGAGGCACCGCTTTTGGGAAGGCCATGTAATGTCATGGTTTAAAAATTCAACCTAGATATGAAACATCAGGCTATAATATCACACAAGAACAACTGGGAGACAGGCACTCCAGTAAAAGCGGAGTCAAACTGGTATAGAGATGGCTTTAAAACGGACTATAGCGTGGCAGCTACAAAATACACAAAGAAGCCTAAATAAGTTTCATTCATTAAGATTCAGCAAAGACACAACGGTGTTCCAGGCTGAGGTTGATGCGATTCACCATTGTGTCAGAGAAGTAGAATGATGGACCGAGCTGGCTAAAACCCTATTCTCTCTGACATTTAAAGCGATTAATTCCAGTGTGGAGTCTAAGCTGATTTGGGACTCCGTAAGGTTGGCTTGGGTTCCTAGCCACTTGGCGTGAGGAGAAATGAGGCGGTGGATGAGCTGCCCAGGCGAGGTGCGTCAAGGTCATTCGTTGGAGCTGCTACATTACGTAGTCGCAATATAAAAAATCTATCAATGAATATATAATCAGTCCAAAGAGTTGTGGCAAAAGTCATTGGGATAGAGACAGGCGAAGGAGTTTCTAAGGAACCGATGCCTGAATTTATTAAAGATCTACTGAATAAAGATAGGAAGAGTGTCAAAATGATAATACGTCTACTGATTGGTCAGTGGGGCTAAATAAGCATAACAACACAGGCCTGGTATATGACACTACTTGCAGATTCTGCCAAAAGGAGGAAGTTCATATACTGTGCCAGTGTAACGGCTTGGCGAGGACAAGATTTTTAGTGATTGCGTTGCTCAATTAATATATTATGCATATTTAAAAATCTTATTAGCCTACTAACTATTTTTTATCTTTTGAATAAAAGTTCTCTTTATATGGAAGAAAACTCGTGCGAGATCACGAAAAATATAACAAAGCAAAAGGCTATATTACAGTTATTGATTTACCACATCATTATTGTTATGTTACCGCCAGTATTTTGCTTAGTACAAAATATGGTTATCATAACTGCTACTTTTGTGGTATTAGTTGCGGTATCAATATACTGCATGAGTGATCGCTTTTGAGAAACTGCATCAATAAGGTAACTACCACATATATAGCTGTCACTACATCACAACTATCGATTGCAGTATGGCATACCACAGTTGAATTGTGTTAAATTTTACTTTCTGTGCAGTTTTATCTTCGAATATTGTTTTCTAAACTTAAAAAGTTCTATTTAAATCCACGATTCCATGTTCCTTTGATAAGTAAAAATACATTCCTGATTGTCATCTTTCATTCATGCACTTATCTTCAAATTTTCAGTTACACAATATGTGTTTCATTCGTATAAATGCAAAACAGTAGGCGAAAGCAGAGTTTACGGATATCCATTTTTTCGTTGGTTTACAGCAATTATTTACTGCTTTTTCTGCTGAAACCTCACGGAGCGATATTTTTTGATGCCCTAAGTGATTCCATATGGAATTAAATTAAGGGTTTAATCCGCTCCGTTAATGATGCATTTGTATTCCACGCTGATATCTGGCGATTTCTGATTTGCTATTCGTCGCTAAAGTTCACCTATCCCCCGCTCGCCCGCTGCTTTGTGATAACCTAGCACGTGCTGAAATCAAAATGAATACTGACAGGACTGGAGTAAAGGTTATGGAAAGTTATTATGTCGCGAAAAATCGGCTACCAAATGGACGGGTAATTGATTTTTCCGCTTCAGTAGCCTACGAGACGTAATAACAAAATAAAAACATTACAGCGGAACGGACGGTAGGTCTATTTAATGTTGTTGTTGGTTTCGGGCTTGAAAAGTATGAAATTTATTGCATGGAATGGCTTGAGAATAAATTTATTTACAACGTCAATTAATGTCAATATTTTCATTTACAGTTTTCCTTCCATAAATGCCCGGTCAAGTATTTTCTGTTATATTGTGAGGTGAAACGTTTAATTTGAGATGTGTGTAGCTGTCTGAAACAATATGTTTTGGAAAAAAGGCTTTTAGATGAAGCCTGTTTCGTGTATAGGGGATAAAATGGCTACGTTTCAACATGTGGAAAGTTATTTCATGGTGAATTTTGTTTTTACACATAATAGAATAGAAATGGCAATTTTGTCTTACAGAATTTATGAAACGTTAAATGTTTATAATTGCGAAGTACTAACACAGATGGAAAATGGTATAAAAATGTTTATTAAAATCGGTTATAGTCTAAACAGAAACATACTACCAATTATGTAAGCAATGAAGAATAAAGATAGAAAATGTTATAATACAGATTAGATAAAATTTAGAAAAAAAAATTAAAAAGGGTAAGGAAGTCGTCAAAAATTATTGTTCAACTTTTGAAAAATCTTAGTGATAATAATATAAATAAAATAAATATGGAAGAGTAGGTAGCGATGAACAATTGGACAGAAGTAGCTGAGGGGGAAATAAAATATAGCACTATTAGGGAAGCTAATGCCAAGAGAGAATTAAAGAATGCAAGTATTGAAAAAATCACGACAAAAATGTTAAAGCCGTGGGCACAACAAGAAATGCCCCAGAATTAATTTGAAATTTAATGTGCTAAATAACAAAGACAAAATAATTAATCAACATTTCAATGATGAAATCATCAGAATTTCAAAATTTCGAATGTTAAACTGCACTAAATTAACTATCAACTCATATTTTCTCATATACTTAACTTACAGTTATATAAATGCTCGTCTGTTAAGAAAAGGGATATACATCACAATCATATATCATTTTTAGAGCATACACTTAAAATGAAAAAAACCAAATCCTACATTTAAATTAGGGAGGGTACAAGTTATTGCAAAGAATTTTGTCAAATGTGTCACTGCGAAAGATAGGGAAATGAATAATAAAACTAGAACATCGGCTAGAGTAACGTGGGGATTAAACTGTAGCGCGGCGGATACTATTTGCAGGGCCACTATAGAACCGACAATGCTGCACACAGAAGCGATATGGAACGCCTGTAAAATTAAAGAAGTAAAAAAAGAAATTTTGATAACGGTTAGGGCCGCGAATGCGTATTCATCTATTTCAGCAGACGCGGCGTGCGCTATTTCGGGTATTATACCAGTAGATTTACGTTTGAGGGGACTTAAATTTAGTAACGACGACAATAAAATAGGGTTTGGGGGTTTAATTACCGCAACAGGAATTAGATTAGAACCGGGCGCTTTAGAATGACGACTAGATAGAGGGGACCGAATTCATACCGCGGAATTCAAAAGCATTACTTATAGGCACACTTTAGGAGAGAGTTTAGACATTTTTGCGGTTGGGTTGAAGGGTGAGGGTGGTACAGGAGAGGTTTGTTGTTTATATTGAAATATAAAAGTTTAAATTAGGGGATCATTGCAATAATTTTTAAGCAGATTAGGTGCAATTAATTAGGCAGTATGTTATATTAGGCGCGAGTGGGTATTTATACGCGACGTGCAAATTATAATTGATATTTTATCTGTATTGTAGGCGTTAGGAAATTAAAAAGAAACCGACTGTTTTTTTTTAGATACTTGGAATATGCTACGTGTGGGGGGTGTAAAACTTGTTTGGTGTCTAGGGGATAAAATGGCTACATTTCAACATGTGGAAAGTTATTTCATGGCGAATTTTGTTTTTACGAATAGTAGAATAGAAATGGTAATTTTATCTTACAGAATTTATGAAATATTAAATGTTTATAATAGCGAAGTACTAACATAGATGGAAAATGATATAAAAACGTTTATTCAAATCGGTTATAGTCTAAACAAAAACATACTACCAATTATGTAAGCAATGAAGAATAAAGATAGAAAATGTTGTAATACAGATTAGATAAAATTTAGAAAAAAAATGAAAAAAGGTAAGGAAGTCATCAAAAATTATTGTTCAAATTTTGAAAAATCTTAGTGATAATAATATAAATAAAATAAATATGGAAGAGTAGGTAGCTATGGGCAATTGCACAGAAGTAGCTGATAGAGAAATAAAATATAGCACTAGAGAAGCTGATGCCAAGAAAGAATTAAAGAATGCAAGTATTGAAAAAATCACGACAAAAATGTTAAAGCCGTGGGCACAACAAGAAACGCCCAGAATTAATTTGAAATTTAATGTGCTAAATAACAAAGACAAAATAATTAATCAACATTTCAATGATGAAATCATCAGAATTTCAAAATTTCGAATGTTAAACTGCACTAAATTAACTATCAACTCATATTTTCTCATATACTTAACTTACAGTTATATAAATGCTCGTCTGTTAAGAGAAGGGATATACATCATAATCATATATCATTTTTAGAGCATGCACTTAAAATGAAAAAAAAACCAAATCCTATATTTAAATCAGGGGAGGGTACAAGTTATTGCAAAGAATTTTGTCAAATATCTCGGGAGTATTTTAGATGACAATTTAATTTTACAGCGCAGTATTGAGTATGTTACCGCGAAAGATAGGGAAATGGATAATAAAACTAGAACATCGGCTAGAGTTACGTGGGGTTTAAACTGTAGCGCGACGGGTACTATTTGCAGGGGCACTATAGAACCGGCAATGCTGCACGCAGAAGCGATATGGAACGCCTGTAAAATTAAAGAAGTAAAAAAAAAAGATTGATAACGGTTAGGGCCGCGAAGGCGTATTCATCTATTTCACCAGACGCGGCGTGCGCTATTTCGGGTATTATACCAGTAGATTTACATTTGAGGGGATTTAAATTTAGTAAGGACGCTAATAAAATAGTGTTTGAGGGTTTAATTACGGCAACAGGAATTAGATTAGAACCGGGCGTTTTAGAAAGATGAGTAGATATAGGGGGCGAATTCATCCTGCGGAATTAAAAAGTATTAGTTATGATAAATTTATAGGCACTTTTCGAGAGGGTTTAGACATTTATGCGGTTGTTTTGAAGGGTGAGGGTGGTACAGGGGGGTTTTTGTTGTATATTGAATATAAAAGTTAAATTAGGGGTCATTGCAATATTTTTTAAGGAGATTAGTTGCAATTATGAGGCAGTATGTTTATAGTAGGGCGAGTGGGTATTTATACGCGACGTGCAAATTATAATTGATATTTTATCTGTATTGGAGGCGTTAGGAAATTAAAAAGAAACCGACTGATTTGTTTTTTAGATACTTGGGATATGTTGCGCGAGGGGGGTTATAAAACTTTTTGGACTAGGGCTCATGTAGTACAATCGGTAATGAGAGGGGCGGATCAATTAGCGAAAGAGGCGGTATCTAGGGGAGATAGTTGATTATTAGATTTGGGTTAATTTCGGCTAGCGTAGTTAAAAAAGCGTTTAAGGATAAACTTGATAATTATTGGCAAGGTAGGTGGGATATTACTTGAAATGAGAGATAGACTAGGAAATTTACCGCTAACATTACATGTTATAGGGGAATGTGGGTTAATTTGTCGTATCCGGTGGTAGAATTAATAGTCGGTCACGGTAATTTTAAATCATATTTATGTGAATTGGGAGGGTTAATGATTCACATCGTGAATATGGTAGGGGAGATACAGCAGGGCCTGTTTTATTTCAATGTCCTCTCACTGATGAATGGCGGTCGTGTATGGAAGTTAAGGCATTTGCTAAGGGGTTAAATTGGCTGCAATGTGAAACAACATTATAGACACCGACTCGATCGAATGGTGGGAATTTTTCAGTAATGCTGGTAAAGAATTAGATAGGTGACGCTATGACATTTAGATAGTTAGTAGGGAAGTAAGTATTTATAAACGAATATTTCACACTCTGAATTGGTGTCAAAATACAGCTATTAGCGTGTTACCGTTGAGGTGTATAAACTAATATTTAAAATATAAATCTTTTATTTAATTACTATTGGTTAGAATAATTAAAATTGAGTTATTGTTATTATAATAGGCATTGCTATTGTTTTATTTGGTTTTAGATCACTACGCTGGTCTATCTTTCTGCTGTTGAAATGGACGATTTCACGATGTGCATGCAACGGAGCAGCTACCTCTCGGAGTTGAGGAGTGGGGAGACGTGGAGGCTGCTTTTCCAAACTCAGAGGGATAATAATAACTGTAATTTGCTGGCTATCAGTAACAAGGTCTTGCTCGCAGAATAAAGTTTTTCCTTTGGTTTTCCCTTAATCCTTGGCGAATGCTGATAGATAATTAAAGTCGTTCCATAGGCTAGCTGCCTGATTTATTAAAATTTTAATTGCCATGGAATTAATTTTATGCAATAATTTTCTTATTTTGTCGTAACAAGATATGAGTCATATCATATCAACCGGAACATCTAAAAAAAATTGATGTCTTGGATTCTTTTTATACATTAAATTTGAAGTTTGCCTAAAATTAGAAGACCCGTATTTTTTTCCTGAAGCTCTACAGTATCTATTTACAAAGATATTTGCGAACAAAGTTTGTCAAATCAATAAAATAATCGAAGAAGTCATATTTAAGAGAATAAAACAAAATACGTATAAATCACGGTTTATTCTAAAGTTCAAATTATACATTTTTATTTAATAATGCCTAAATTAGATTGTAATTCATTATGGCCTCTTTTTTCGCCTGTTAAATAAAATAATGTCTTTTTTCTCTATGTTTACCGCGGAATTAAATTTTTGAAAAAATATATAATATTCTTTAAACTATATTCTACAAAAATAGAGGTATTTGAAAATGGAGAACCTACACTACTCTACGGTACATTATGATATATAGTAATGTAATGTATAATAGTGTATGAATATATTTTTTTTATAGAATAACCGTAGGTTCTCCTTTTTCAAGTACTTCTATTCTTGTAGAACATAGTTTAAAGGATATTTTGATGATATTTTTTCAAAAATTTAATTTCGCAGTAACCATAAAGTAAAAAGACATCATTTTATTTAACAGGAGAAAAAGGGGGTCATAATAAATTATAATGGCGGCTGGTACTAAAGGGCACAAGGACACGTACCCACCCAACCACTAAGATAAACACAGAAAGAAATTCGCATGTAATTCAGTGCATTATTTTATTTTATCATTTTCACTGATAGATAACTAAAGTCGTTCCATAGGCTAGCTGCCTGATTTATTAAAATTTTAATTGTCGTGGAATCCATATAGCACTTAGAATGGTAGCTTTGTGTAGTACCTTTAGGTGGAGCACCGGGTTTAGCATGATCTGTAATTATTTTTAGCTTTTCCTAAATTAAGTGTATTGTATAACATGTTCGGTATATACATATATGTTTGTGAAATACGTATATGCATACAATATACGGCTCATCTTGAATGAACACAATTTGTAAAATTAATATAGCGGCTACCTCATAATAATTTCGGAGTATTTGTAACTTTCAAAATTCGCTTTTTGCTAAAATAATTTCAGTTGTACTGAAAACGTGATTGTGCTTTTGCACACGCATAAACCTTCTATTCGGTATTGCAAGACGCGATAAGCCACCACAATAACATTTATATCGGAATTACTAGGAGCAAACATAATTGCATCATTTTTCTACAGCTAGTAACTTGGCAGTTGAAAAATTTGCAGCATTCAGTACAATGGTGATATTCTAAGACTTAAGGGATGGCTGGCAATTTGATAAATTTTATCATAATATGATCAATGTTTAGGAGACTAGAAATGTGTGGAAATGTATTTTATTGCTAATACATAGTTTGGTTGGATGTAACATATTTTTCTTAGAGAAGAGAATAAAACTTGTTTATTGTCTGACATAATAATGTTGAAAGAAATAAATAGCTGTTATAGCGCTGCATATATGCTTTACTGTGTTTCGACGAGAAATTGCAATAATAAGTATTTTAAAAGAAACGGCTCGCGCAACATGCAATAGGGTTGTAAAGAGGGAATAATAAGGTTGGTAGCTATTACAGTAGAATAACAAACACAAGCGAATCGTTTGTAATGTCAGAATGAACTAAAGAAAATGCTCCTAAAAATATGCTGCAGTGAGTATCTATTGGATTAATATGTTATCTGGTTGAAGTTTTTAGAGGACAAGTAAATCTACAAGGGGTATCAGATTTTGTCCTGATAAGGATTTTAAGGTCCGAAAATTGTCAAACCTTTTACTCATGTAATATTTATTTTTTTTATTTTAGAAATACGTTTATATATTAGTAGATACAGTAGTTGTCTTCGTGTCTTGGTCACGCATCGTTGAAATTCTAGCTCTATAACTAATGATGAAAACCAAAGCTATTTTGTTGAGTTATATACAGATTTCAAAAATCTAGTAAATCTTTGCAGCTGAGTCAAAAACTTTTTCGTTTCAGGTAAAGTACGTTTACCGTTTCCGTTTTCTAGTATTGCTGCAGTAATAAACGAAAATATTTAATCGGATTAGTTCCAAGTTTCTATGGAACTATATTGCATGTTATAATATACTCAAACAATATTTAGAGTAAATTAGCCTGATTTCTAGGTGCAACTTATATTATTATTCATCATCCAATTATGAATAGATCAAAATTAAATAATATTTTAAACACAGGTTTTTCCCAATCAGGATCATATGATATATTAATAGTATATATTAATGAAAACAATACATTTTGGGAAGATTGCAAGCTTCATACAGTATGAAACGAATTAATACAGTAACAGTAAGTACATGTAACAATTTTAAAAGGCATTTTCAAATTTCTCCTCACGTAGGATTCAAACCTACACCCTCTCGTTTACCGGACGAACACTCTACCATTTGATCCAGCGAGGAATATATTTAGATTCGTGGGAAAATCGACTCATGTCGATACCTATTGAGTATGGGGTGCGCAGGAATCCATTTTGGTCTTCATTTGTACGTATATGTATACATCTGCGATGAGTATGTATATTTTGAATTGCAATTTTTACTTTTACGCCGATGTGTCGATATTTAGGAAAAAGGTTCTCATTTGTTGGAAAATGTTTTGACTGAAATGGATCGTGTTACATTACCTATTGTTGACGAGGCAAAGAACTTAGCGGTTTGGTTTGACGTAGACCTGCGGTTTAAGAGGCATTTTTCTGTTTGCCTTCAAAAAGCCTACGGTGCATTTAAAATGATTTACCAGCAAAGGCATGTTATTAGAAAGGAAATTAAAACAATATTAATCAATTCGCTGGTATTAAATTGTGCTAATTACTGCGACCTTGTTTTCGACTTTACATTAGACTCTACTGACAAATATCGTCGCCAAAGATTTCAGAATTTCAGAAATATGATCATATTAGTCACAAATTAAAAGAACTTAAATGGTTAAATATGGTTGATGCGCAAACATTTCATCCGTTATGTTTTTTCCACTCTATGGTTGTCACTAGAATAGCTTACTACCTTTATAATAGATACTTTCGTACCAATGTTCACCATCTAAATTTACACTACAAAAGTTTCATAACGCTACCACATCAGCCTACAAGTCTTTTCAGGCGGTCTTTTTCATACAACATTGCAAATTGCTGCAACCCACCAGATCATTAAAACATCCTCAGTAAATCCTCTTTTGGTAAACGTGTATATTTTTTCTTCTAGGTAACCAATAACTAACTAAGGTATGTTCAAGATCTTGGCAGAAAGAGTCCCTTCTTTAATATCGTCGATTTATCGCCCTGTATGCTCCTCTCTAGCTTAATTGGCAGAGGGTTCGTCCGGTAAGCGAGAGTATATAGGTTCGAATCTTGCGTGAGGAGAAAATTTTTTCTTGGGAAAATTCCAGCTTATTATTACAGTTATTTAGCAGAAACACGTTAATTTGTTAATTTCTTACTGTAAAAAGCTTGCAATCTTTGCAAAATTTGTTTGAGTTAACAAAGTACCGATGTTGTCTCAACAATATGAAAGTAATTGAACCAATTCAACATTTTTACCAAGTTGAACTATATTATTGTGTTAAGACCATACTGAACTAAATAATTTGTTTGAATATACTAAACTTTCTAACCAAATATTTTGTTTCAGTCAATAGTGTACATTTTTTGCATATATTTGAAACAACAACGGGGTCGTTTCAAAGAAAATATGCTTAACAAAATATATTTGGTTGGTTTAAATATATTGGTTTTTCAGTGTATAATAGCGATTTTTCAGCCACGCAGAGGTTTTCAGCAAACATTTACACACCCTCTATAGTAGAAAAACTTACACGACCGATTTCGCCTATAAATTAGTTTTCCTTCAGGCGGTTAAAAACTAATTGTAAAATGAAAAGAACTGAAAAATAACTAAACATTTTGATTCTTGCGTGCAGTGCCGCAGGCGTACCCTGTCCAACACTGCAACCTTTGTCAAGCAGAAGTGCACTCAATAATTTCCTTGTTTCTCACATACTTACGTAATGACATTGTATATAATTAAAGAAAACTAGAAATCAGCAGTTTAGTCGTTCACATATTGAAAAAGCAGTTATTTTTTTCAATATCTCCTTCTTTTATAGCGACGAATCTCATTTTCGCCTTTTATTTCATTCATTTCCCGTTAAATGTCTTCTCATAAACATTATTAGTCTCTTTTACAGGCTCCTAAATTTCCCAAAATAGAATTATCTCTCGCAGTTGAATGCAGGGCTAACTCTAAGCATGATTCCTAACACTAATCATTGTCATAGCTTACACATTTACCTCTCAGATATGCATACATGAATGCACCTCCAGTGGCTATTTAAATTCTGCATTAAACTTTCTGAAAATGGAATGTAGTAGACGATTAGGAACACATGAATATCGATAATACCGATAATATCGTTCGCCCTACGTATAGGAAATGGTTTCGAACACCATCCTATACAATATGCACAAATGTTACATTTCTAACTCATTTAAATTCGATGTTATTCAACGTGGCTAGGTCAAATTGCGATTTATCGCTTAGGAAGCGGCAATATCGTTTTAAACTTTGAATTGTGTTGTATACAATGTTATATCTGATGCGGTTAATGCTAGCGTGTGAAACGTGTTAAAATTCCTACAACGCCATTACAATAAATCCTATAGAAAGCAATGCCACCACATTCGTGCATCTCCGTAATTTAACTACTAGTAAAATTTTATTCTCCTGTTTACGTACCAACCGCAATTGTTAAAAGTATTTTATGTTTTCATCATTGTTACTCATGTTTTTCTGCCATTAAATTCGATTTAACGTTATATTTCAACAACAATGTCTCGGTAATAATTTATACCAAGTGGAAGTTTATTGTCAGTAGTTTATTTATTAACTAAAATAAAAGCGTAGGTAATTACTGCAGATATAACCCAGAAATAATATTAAAATAAACAAAGTATAAACAATTATTATTGCATTTAATAAAGTTTGTTGTTGAATGTTTAATGATAAAGATAAAAGGGCGACTCTTTTGAGATAGATTATGTTTTATGTTCATATAGTAACGTCTCGACTGACCTTAGTTTCCCTCAACCTGTTAAATTAATATAAAATTGACATTTTTTTTTTGTAATATTAAGCACTAGAGTTGATATTGATAGAAACAAGAAAAACAGATTTTTTTTCCATTACAATGAATTACCCAAATAATTAAACCTAAGACAAAATAGCAAAGTAAATATCATTAATACTTAAACTACTTAATTTATAGTTAATTTGATGCTCGTTTTAAATGGTTTTATACTTATTATAGATAAAAAAAAAGAAATTTACTTATCACTGACGTCACCTTCTATTAGGGCACTGAATTTACATGTGTTTTGTTTTTGTGTATTACTTTTATATTATTTATTATTGAGATTAGATGTATTTCATATTGATATTCAATTATTTTTAATGTTTACGTTACATTTGCTTTTGAAATAAAAGTTACTTTTTTAGAGTAAAGATTTTAGTTTTACAAGAAAAAAATATACAGGATTTTAAAAATGTATATGAAACATATGTTTCAATAATTTCTTACGAGTTTTTAAACAACAAATAGATAGTAGATAGAGCTTTTATTGTGGGTGCCAGTAGCAATACTGAAGACACAGTCTCAATGTTTATAAAGTGCAATAAATCACGCAATAAAACTTAAAATACTACACATTTGACATTAAAGATAAATTCCTCAACGGAGTAGATGCAGTGCTCAAGAAGCAACGCCCTTAGTCGACGCTTAAATACTCGCAAACCGCCAAGAAACTTTATATGGCTTGGTAACAAATTAAATAATTTGATTCCCATCGAAGTAGGGGATCGTCTGGTAATTTCCAGTCTGTTTAGTGGCTCCTTATATTTCTCTTTTGCTCTTGTGTTATAGTTATGGATGTCAGAACATTTTAAAAAAGTTGGTTGATTATCAAATATATAACAGAGCAACTCCATGATGTATATACTAGGCAAGGGTAGAATAGTCAATCTCCGAAAGTGTGGACGACAGGATTCGTAATTTCTAATGATAATAATAATTTATTTATCCTTATTCATTTTACAACAACAATAACATATCATTATAACAATTAAATAAAAGTTGTGGAAGTACTAATACAATATCAACTGATTCTAGTAATACCAAGTAATACTTAAAAATTAAAGATTAAAGGGTTCTTTATAAGGTAAGCGATTTTCAAAATGTAGAAGTTTATATCAACTGAAAAAATGCACATATTAATTTAATCATTTGTAAAATAAATCCATAAGAATTAACAATACATATTACAGTTTCCACTAAACATCTCACAACTCGTTTTTGGCCAATAAAAACATCCCGTGAAAGTGCCGACGCGCCCCAGAATACTGTGTCATAGGTTATTCCCGAATAGACTTCAGTATAATACACTTTTAATAAGTCTCTGGAATGCAACATGTATTTTAAATTTCTAATTTGATAACAAGAAGTGTTAATCTTTTAGATAAGATTTTCACAGTGCGGCTTCCAATTTAAACTTTCATCTAGGGTCATGCCAAAAAATTTAATTGTTATTTCACGCTCTATATGTGAACTGTTGTACATTAGTAGTATTTATGGAATAGCGCGAAGTATAAAATTACTTGTAATTAGTTTTAGTCAAATTAAGCCTTAACTTATTGGAAGTAAACCATCAGGCTAGCTCACTAAGTCTATTTGCCTCAATCTGTACCTTTATAGGATTCCTACCGACGACAATGGATGATGTATCATCGGCGTATATAAAAAGCGATTGTCGCATAAATAAAACAACGTCATTGCTAAACATTAAAAATAAAATTGGCCCTAATATTGAACACTGCGGAACCCCGATGGTAACTTGAAGGATATTTTAACAAATTGGACCCTATTTGCAAGATACGAAACGAACCATTCCGACACCACACCACGGACCCCATACCTATCCAATTTGTTAATAAGGTGTTCATGATTGACACAATCGAAGGCTCACAAAAAACTCCTGCTGGTAGCAGCCCATCATCCAACGCCTGCACTACACTATTTATGAAGGAATGCACAGCAGTGATCGTGGTGTTCTCTAAAACCATGCTGTCTATCGGTGATGATGTTATTTATTTCTAAGTGATTTAATAACCGAGTTAGCATGGCATATTCATATAACTTAGATAAAGAAGAAGTTTGGGATATCGGGCGATAGTTCGATTTTTCTTGTTCTGAGCCCTTCTTATAGATTCGAGTCACGCAAGTCACCTTGAATGCCCTTGGGGAAGTGCCTTTCTGAAAAGATAAATTAACCAGCGCAGTTAATGGCTTAATGATAAATGGCGCAACCCGTCTCAGTAACCCGCAGGGAATATCAGCCGCTCCTGAGCTCATTTTAGTTTGTTTATTAGCTGTAAAAATTCAACTTCGCTGAAAGGATAAGCGCACATGCAATTATAAATAGGACCCTGAACAGGAACCAATGGAACCGCACCTGGGATGTTATAAACTACATTATGAGGTTCTTCTACAAAAAATGTATTGAATTTTTCGGCGATATTGATGGCATCAGTAACTTTAGGTCTCATTCTCTGTTAGATTAATATTTTGTAGTATTTTCACCCTTTCTTGTTTGAATTCTAAAATAACGGACCACGTTTCTCTACAGCGGTTTTTAGAGTTAAATATTCGTTGTGAATAGAATGATCTTTTTATTTCAATTTCTAGATTTTGATGAAGCTTTTTCATGTTTTTATAATGTTCAGATAAGTCAGGATATTTGATCTGTAACTAGTACAAATCTCGACAAAGTCTGCGACTACAATCTTTTACAATATTACTTACCCATGCTTCATTTGTAATTGTATTCTGAACTTTAAGTGTTTAATAAGGACATAATATCTATTGCTCATAAAATAAACGTATTAGCAGCGTTGAATAACTCAATTCTTTTCGACAAAGAAAAAAGATCTGTCAGGTAAATACGGCCACTATATGGCGCGGCGGGTAATAAAACAGTTGTCTAGTATATTATTCCCCGATTTTGTACCGATTTTCTGTACTAAGTTCGAGATTTACTAGGTTTTATTGCTTTTAGATTCATTACTTTATTTTTACATAGTACGTAGATATACGCTAAAGCTATAAGCAGTGTGTTAGTAACTTGTTACCATGTTAAAAATTCCACTCGCAGTATTTTTTCATCGATAAATTCCTAACTGAATTTTTTTGAGCAAATATGTAACCAAGCTAAGGGTGAAATATTCAAACTGAATCGATAGGCCAAAGGAATTTTTTATTCGGGTATTTAGCATCCTCTGCGCAAGCATTTTGATAAAAACGAATTCCTTATATAGAGGATCAATCAATTTGACCAAAAAAGTAGGCGAATAAAAAAAATAAACAGCTACAGAAAGATTGTATTTTAGTTATAATTACGGTACAAATAATACAGTATGCTTACGCGCATATGGAAGTTACGCCACATAAGAGCATAAATAGCTCCACATATATAATTATTACTATATTAAAATCGATTTCGACCGGGTTTTGTTGATGCGAAAAGTAAGTTTAAAAAATCCGGCCGGGGGTTACGGAACATATTTTAAAAGCGTTAAGGTGTTTTCACGATTCAATTTTCTAGAAAAACTACGAAAACACTTTGTAAACACACACGAAATTTGCTACAATTGTAGAAATAAACACGAGTGCTACCAGATGGCGACAAGATAGACAAAGTAAATTTCAACTTAAAACGGGCTTTTTTAAAGCAAAGCTGCATTTGAATTACATTAATTGGTAGTTGTGAATAATTTGGATTTTAACATTTTGCTATTTACCATACATGTATTTTATTGTTTTCGATACGCTCCTTAATGACGTCATCTGACCGGCCTTGACGAATTTGAGATTCAAAACGAGCATACTGTATTATTTGTACCGTGGTATAATGTATTACTTTCATACCTATATAATACATCCAGACAGATGCGTATATATGTAAGTCGCAACTGTTATATTACTCGCAAAATCCCCTCCTCATTATTAACATTCAAGCAGTTTCGTAGCAGTTGGGAGAGCTGCAGATGAAGCTATTGTTCCTTTTAAATACGTTTGGGCCTCTGAGCTTCAATATTGCATATGTCGAACATCTGTCATTTAACACGTGCTACTGCAGAAAGAATATAATTGGTGTGGGTTGTGAGCTGTAACAGATTTGGAAAGCTCGAGATAAAACTCGAAAAAAATCAATACAGGAAATCTAATAAGTAGTGAGTTTTTTTTTTCTGGATTAGTTTTATTTAATCATTCATTTTTATGTTAGCAAGCCTTCGATACACATCATCTTCAATTACTGCATTCATTTAAAACTAAATCTCAAAACCAATTCCCAATGGTATAATCAGGTTTAATGATTTAGAAAAGCTTCCTAAATACATCGATAAATTAATGAGTGATGAAGTTCCATCACGCCTGTAATTAATAACGGTGACGTTAACTGATAAAAAATAAAATCGATGTTCGGATTGCGGGTATAAGCTTATGTATCACCATGAGATGATAAATTAACCTTTGTGAAATTGTATGAAATGAATTGGCCGTTTGCTCCCGTTATTTAGTCAATTACATTTGAACATTTGGTCAAACTGTACACTTTATAGACGGTCCATTAATTACTACTTCTGTTTTAAATACCACATATTATAACTAATATTATGAATCGATTTGTCGCCAAGAGTGATTTGTCCGCAAATATGTATAAAGCAGACGAGAAACTAGTTGTACTGGGTGGGTCGATAATGTGGAAACGTAATATAATACCATTACTACAGAAGATACAAAATAATATTAAATACAATAATTGTAATGGATCAGACCTTTAGTTTAAAATTATTTGAAGATATCCAGAATGTGCAATAGAGAGTGGTACCATAAGACCCATTTCTTTTAATGGCACACTTTATATGCTTTTCAAGATTTAAATATTGTTTTACGAATATAAAAAGTTTTTTTTTTTAATTTTGATTGATGGATTGCCAAGTTATTCAAGAAAACGTGCAAAATCTCTAGATCGCATGTAGTAACAAAACCACCCACGGCAGCCGTGGTGTTAATTTTCTAGTAATAATATTTGGTAATTATGCAGACAGGAGATGAACTTACACAGCAGGTATACTAATATGTGTTTGTAATCTACAGCATGTTTTTTTTTTTTATAGAGGGACAAATGTATTAATCTTCAAGTGTCATTTATTTCTCTTTTTTAAATGGAACACTTTGTATTTTGTTATTTTCTTTTATTCCTTTTTTATTCTTCCTTAGGTTGTGTTAGCATAATATTATACCTAAAGATAATACTTTCCAAAGTTATATGACGTTTTCGAAATGAAGGACCAATTCTTACGGACGGATCAAAGACTGAAAACGGGACTGGACCTGGAATTTACAGTGGAGTGGAAAATACAATGATCGCCATGATTCCATTAAGAAAATATGCCATGGTTTTTCAAGCAGAACCGTGTATGTATGTTGTATGTATATATGGAGGTGATGTTACAGTGCGACCTAAGAGATCTATTATATCCCCTATTCTTGCTGTTTTGCAGCTGGCCTTCCAATCCTATTCTTTTCAGAAAGTGTAGAATATCAGAGGGCCCCAGGTTAGGTAAGTCTCCCTTTTCGATTTCACATGCTCCCATGTGCAACGTCTTGAGTTGCACAGTGCTACGCAATTTGAGAGGAGATGGATGTGTATTTCATCCACAAAATCTACATTCAGATTGCTTTGCGAAATCCAAGCTTACTCATATGTCCTTTCAGTTTACAATGGCAAGCAGAACCATACGCAATATTGCTGTACAAATGAAATCAGTCAGAGATTTTATTAATATAAGCGGATCTATATTGCTACTGACAGCCAAGCGATACTGAGTGAACCCCAAGATACAATCAAGACTGGTTCGTGCATGTATTCGAGAACCGTAGCCGTGCAGATCGCAATAAAGTCACAATCGAAGGAAACGAAAAAAGCAGATGAGTAAATAAGAAAGAGATCATTTGCTTCATACACAGGTCCAGAATCTGTTCTAGGAGTGTTTAAAAACACAGCACGAGATGAGGTAAGAAGTTGGGTCAAAGAGAAACAAAAGAATACTCATGGTAAGGTTGGTATTGGTTATTAAGGGACCAGTAAAAAAGAAGGCTGAAGAATTAGTGCATCGTAACAAGTCTCTTAACAGGACATTGTACACTGACAAGACATCTATAGAAAATTGAAATCAATACTGGAGGTACCAACCAACCAAAAAATCACTAGTAGTTTGTTCTTTTTCTTGTGAACATGACAACCTGTGCTTTTTAAGCATTGACTAATAGTCGTAACCGTATTTACAGCAGTTTTCATATATTCCACCAGAATCTTTCGAAACCGCCCTAGAACGACTACTGTAAGTCGTTGTATACTCCAAACACAGTGAAAATCCTTTCCGGTCAGCTTCCCAATTAGGTTGTTCACTAGGATGGCCCACAGTAAGGGAGATAATATTTCGTCCTGTGAGCAGCTCCTTCACGCCTCTGCTTCAATGGTAGCCTTGCCTTTGTGAACGTAATTATCCTTCTTCCAGGTTGGCTCTTATCCACTATAGAAGGTTCGGTATAAAGATTTTCTCTGTAAAGCTTCTATAATTGATGTAGCACTGTTAAAAGCTCCTTTAATGTCACAGAAAGTCGAACAAGCAGCATATACGAATTTATATGTCAATATGAAAAGAGTTATGTTGGCCAAACAGGACGAAGCATTTAATGCAGAATAAACGAACATCAGACGGACGCACGCTTTAAGCATACGGAGAAATCTGCAATCACCAAAGGTCTACATCACTAAGGAAATGAACACATAGCGTCATGATATCAGTAAAGAGTAGCCTTTATCATCCACGAGTAATAGGTGAATCGCGTGAGCTAATGAAGATCTCCAACAATCTCAATCACGAAAATGAATACAAAAATCAATAACACCAGGAAACTAACACTTCGGTGTGAGTCGTCACACAACAAACGATACGGTTCATCGGATCAGAAAGGACGCGGATTACCGAAACGGAATAGGGATGGGGTATATAACAACGAGTAAGAGGCAACAACATCAGTGTTTAGAAATTTCAACGGTAATTTTAAATCATTTTTATGCAGAATTGGTAGGGTTAATGATTCGCATTGTGAATGTGGTGGGGTAGATACAGCAGGGCATGTTTTATTTGAATATCCATTAATTGATGAGTGGCGGTTGCGTACACTAGTAGACATAACCGAAACAGATATTAGAGATAACGAGTCGGTCGAACGGTAGCTAGTAATGCTGCTGAAGAATCAGATAGATTATGGCATGATATTTAGCTACCTGAAGACGCCACGACTGTCGGAATTGACGTGAAGGCTGCTTCTCCTAAACTCAGAAGGATAATGATGATAATAATTTGCTGGCTATCAGTAATAATACCTGGGACTACTTCCCAGCTCCTGCTCCCAGAGTAAGGTTTTTCCATGGTTTTCCCTAATCCTTGGCGAATGCTGGGAGATAACTAAAGTTGTTCTCAGGGTTCAAATATAATAATAACTGATAGCTACCGAATTTTCTGCATTTACGCGTTCTCCATTTACGCGAATTCATTTTAACACGGTTCAATTTTTTTTAATTTTAAGTGATCTAGTGAATGCCAGATGACGGTTTGTTTGTGATGCCGCGCATAGTTTTACTTGTAGATATGTGCATACACCCTATATGAAGGAAAGGCAAATTTGATACGCTTAGTGAAAGTTACGTCAGCTAGGTATTTAAACTTTCAGGTTTCTATCACACACATGCTTGCTTCATTTACGCGATTTCCTTTACGTGCTATTTTCATGGAACCAATTATCCGCGTAAATTGAGAGGTTATTGTATTACATTTTTGATATTTTTATTTTTGATAATCATAGAGAAATTATTTAGTTAGAGTAGGAACATTTCAATTCCATACTTGTTATAGAATCCATATAGTATTTAGAATAGGTTGCCTCGTGTAGTACCTTTAGGTGGAGCACGGGATTTAGGATGAATTCTAATTACGTATTTAGTTGTTCATAAATAAAGTATGAAGAAAAATTCTGAAGAGGCCAACAAGCAATAACACCAAAATGGTTGAATGGAGGGTGATATTAAATTGCGATCTAATTGCGTCCACTATTCCTGCTGTTTTACAGTTGGCCTTTCAACCCTATTCCTTTCAGAAAGTGTAGGATACTAAGAACGTCCCAGGTTAGGTAGGTCTCTATCCTCGATTTCACATGCTGCCAGGTGCAACGCCTTTGAGTTGCACAGTGCTACGCAATTTGAGAAGAGGTAGTTTAAGTATTTCATCCTGTTCCCCACAAAATCTACATTGAGATTCTTTTGCTAATCCCAGCTTACTCAGATGTTCTTCACAATGACCAATTCCGTTTAATATACAAATATTGTTCTTATTCAGGTTGATGTACTCCCTAAATCTCTTCTGGTTATAGCTTCCCAGAAGGGTTTTGTCTTGTTTCATTTTCTGGAGATTTTACCAATGATTGAATTTTCTCTGCTCCATTTCGCTTTAAGTACTATGGTGCTACTTATCCCGCAAAGGGTTCAGACTCTATAAATTTGAACTAACTCCAACCCCTTGTTTTGCAAGATTATCCGTTACTTCCTGTGGGATCCGAGGTAAGGTTTTTGCCATGGTTTTCCCTTACTCCGTGGCCATTGATTTTATATAAGTATATTATATATAATCAGTGTCCTTGGCGAATGCTGGGAGATAACGAAAGTCGTTCCATGGGCGCATTTAATAATAACTGATAGCTGACTGATTTACAGTGGACTCGCGATTATGTGAACTAATCACATTTTACTTTTTTCATCATTTTTCAAAAGTAATATTCGTATGGTCGCGAGGCTACTGTATTATATTTTTGTTATTAAAAACCATAGGGAAGTTATTTAGTTAGAGTAGGATCATTTCAATTGTTATGGAACCCATATAGTACTTAGGATAGGTAGCCTCGTGTAGTACCTTTTCAGGTGGGGCACGGGGTTAGGATGATTTGTAATAATTTAGTTTTCATAAATAAAGTGTGGGAACCGGATTCCACAAGAGGGTTACTTTATTCTTTCTGCCTAGCTGGTTTAGCTTCTTTCCGTTTAGCCATTTTCAGACCATTTTGGAATTGGTTTTATCTGAGCTCAGCACCTTGATGGCTGCTTGCTATCGGATATAATGATAATCTCCTGCTTTCAGTAATTCCTGTCAATATTGAATTGGACGCATCTTTCAATAGCGTGGAAAATACTCGGGTACTTCTTCAAGCTTTTGAAATACTTAGTTTTGGGCCTATATAATCCTATTCTAGTTTCCTTTGTCGTTTTGGAGCCATCAGTGTGTCATTTGATGGCACTTTTATTCAGTTTCAGGATGGGGTTTTGATCCTACTCGCTCTTGTTACTAAGTTTCGTGGTGAATTCTATCACAAAGCTGTCATCCCCGTGGCATGTTTCAAGTTTGATCACCGTCAGAAGATTGAGGCCTATGTAGAGAGGGGTAAGATCCAATATTACCTCGATACCTGCTGTTGGGCAGGTTCTCATGGCCCCAAATCTTTGCACTTTCGAGAGGTTAATGCTCGCAGTGGCCGGATGAGTTCTTGTGCTCCAAGCTAGTGATGATCGGCCTCACTATCGCGACAACACTCGAAGGACATATTTGCTTTTTTTCCGTTCACAAGAAGGAATAATTGATTGCCATGTCAATACGTATGATCGTGTAGACGACACAACCACGTTTAATATTCTTCTTTTGGAAATACCAATTTATTTATGTTTTCGCAGGATATCTTTTTTATTTTTCTTCTCATTTACGTCAATAAGGATGACTGACACCAAAATTGCTTGCTAATCAAAATATCATACAGAAACCTACGTGATCGTACCACAAATTTTCCTATTATTTTCATCGTTTCGGTTACATGTTTACGCTATACATGGGAGATGGATTCCTAATCTAATGTGGCCAAAAATTAAATCGATGCATTACAATTTTTTTGAATCACTCTTCCCATGCCGTGAATATCAAACGGCCAGCGGAACGGATGACCGATCGTGCATGGGGCATTCTGATGTTTGTCCCATGTACAACGTGAAAATGACGCGTTCTGCATTGTAATCGGGCTCCACCTGTACGCGGACCGTGCGTGTCACTATTGTATTTTGTCGATGCGACGGCCGTCTTGGTGCGCGATTTGAACGAATATTGACGGGAGGTAATCTTTCCGTTCGCTTGACTGATGCTTTCGCGTTCGCCGAAGGCGATGTATTCGATATGCGAAAGGTGTTGGCCCCTCAGCCGGATCTCATCCTGAATCCTAATTCGCTACTTAGTATGATATAGGTGCTAAGTTGCTGGTATTTTGGTAAGTTTGAGTAATAATGAAGACGCGTGTGAGGAGAATTATGTAAATATCGGTATGGCGTAATTGGGCAAAGTCTGTTGTTTAATAGTCTCGCTTTTACGCGAAAAAAAACAGTTATTCGTGATTGTAAATGTTCATATTTTAATTATTCAGGAAGTATTATAGGATACATTGGCTATCCCATTTTGGGCATTTGCGCAGTAAAGTAATCTCATTAACCCGCTAATGGCGAAAACTGTAACTTTTTGGTTGGTAATAGGCAAGAATTTAATAAAAAAAAGTAAGTTGGGATTAAAAAAATATATTGTAATGTTACTCTTTCTCAGGGTGTATTTAATTTTGTGAATCCGGTTGTCTAAGATATGTGTTTGATTCCACATTTATTAATATCCAAAATTTTGAAATAATAATAAAAAAAAATATTAATTAATGTTGAATATTTATAATTTACATATAATTTATATTATTTTATTTACAAAATCTTGACAAAACCCTATTTAAATCCCTACTAGCTCTTATTTTTATGTATGGTGTGTGTATGTAAATAGATAAATTTTGCAATCAATAAAAAAAAATAAATATTAAAGTCCGACCTTGAATCAAATCTTCTTTAACAGCTCCTCTTCAATTTTTGCACCTTAGCTTTAAACCAACCTTTGAATAGTATTTCTTCCAATAGTATTTTGATTTTATATTTGATTTTTGAAATATCAAAATATGTTGATGTTTTGTTTGTATTAAATTAAACATTAATTTCATTTATAAAATAATATAAATTATATATTTTAAGTTTATGCAAATACTGAAATCCTATAATAATTAAATACATAATGAATTCCAAATCTAATATTATATCATTTGACAACGCTAGCCTAATAAGTGATACAAAGATACGAGTAAATGATTGCGAACATCGTATCTTAGATAGTCAGACACTTTATTCTTTGTAGCAGCAGCTCCTCCCACATATTTTGGTGGAACTTCATATTTCGTGAGGTATGTTTACATTATTTGCCTTCTAAACTTCAACTGAGATAGTGTGAGTGCAAAATGTCTGTAAACATTCCAAGCGTTTATGACAGCAACATCCAATAACCACGTAAAAATTGGTTACCACCGCCTTTTAGGCCGGACGCTTATTCTATACCTTGAAACGTTCTCGTCTAAAAGATTAGTACCTTCCATAAACCGATTACAGCTTGTAATAATTGATGGGCTTAAGGTCTTGGATTGAAATAATTTGGTTCGACACATAAATTTTTGGATGACACTGTATATGTAACAAAGCAAATTAAATTCAAGAAAAATAAAAAATACAATGAATTACAATAAAACAACTCTTAACATAACCTGTATACTTAAATAATAAATTAAACTATTAATTATGATATAATTCCGACATATAGAGGTTATGCTTAATATCTAGGTTAATAATGTTGGCCGGAAGGTTTATGTCATGTGATCGGATTTTAGAAAAATGAATAAAATAAAATAATGAAATATTAATTTGGTAATAATCTACGACTTAGCTGGTAAATTTCTAGAAGTGTCGGTGTAATTGTGTCCATGAGAGTGGTTTGAGCGCGTTACGCTGATGTCAAGGCGTGGTCCCCCTGGTCGAATCCAAAGACTATTACGTCTACCTTGTGGTAGATAGTAGATAGTAGATAAATAGTATAATAGTAGGTCCTAAGATAGATCGGATTACTAAACAGATAAAATTAACAAGAGAAGTCCGCTTACCAGAGACCTAAGATGACGCCATTAACAAAATAGAATCCTTTTCAGGAATATCGATGCAATGGACACAACTCTCTTGGCAGTTCCAGGTAACACGAACAAAAATGCACTCGATATTAGAAGTTTCTCGCGCGACAAAATCCCACAAGTGGTAATATTGAAATTTGCACGGAGCAACTTGAACAGCACGTCTAAGATGGTGTGTGTGCCTGTGCGTCTCTCTTACTTAGCGAGAGGGCGGAAATCGGAAAATACCACGTGAATCAAATAAGTCACTGACAAACTTAACAATGCGGAATAATTTGCACAAAAGAAAAGGTTTTAATGAATGAAACTTGAACTAATAATTGAAGAATGAAAAGTAAATTTAACTGACAATGAATTACTAATTGGTTTGGAAATAAATAACGAAAATGAGACATTAAATTTTGCTATCGCGGTAAGATGCGTTGTGACGAGCAAGGTGTTTGAAACCTCACTGCTAGATGGCGTTGCAGGGTCTAATTCTTAAATTAAATGAAATAAAAATCTTTAAATAAAATCTATAAATGAAGCGATCGCAATCCAACGGCAACATGTTCCTTCTAGATATAAAATACACCTCAAGCATGTCACATTTCTCTAACTTGAATAATAAGTAAGTAAGTAAATAATTAACAAAAATAGACGATAGCAAGAAACACGGCAATAAACAAATTTAGAAATAAAATAAAATATATACCAATTAGAATCAATAAAGTTTTTTCCAGTTTAAATTTATTTGCGTAATACCAATTACCAAAATATTTATTTGCCAACCTAACAAATTTTCCTATAGATTAATTTTTCATTGTCTTTTGAATGAACAAACAATAAATTAATTAAACGGCTACTGCTTTGACAATAATTAAAACTGCTTGTCACTTTCATGAAATTAATGGATTATATCTCTAAAACTGATAAAAATAAACATAATTTCCAACTCTTATGTAGTGAGAGAAACTAGGTGCCTCATTGAATCGTTTTTGAGATATTAAGATTTGAATCATTGATTTAGAACTGTAATAACCAGACACTTTTCGAATAATCTCTTCTTTAATGTTACACTACGCTCATTTATTTGTCAAAACCAGTAAGTATCTATCTATGTACATACGTGTCGAACTCACGTGCTACATAAATCCACAAAGCACTACTACCTTCCTGATACGGCCATGGAATGCTCATTTAATCGTTGTAGTACTAGCACTCTACTCCGGTCATTACATAACTCGATTCCTCTTACCGTGTTACAACTGCGACTATGTTGAGTGGGAGGATTGGAGATTTAATTGCAGTAAGAATAGATTAAAGTCATGAGCATGACAGGAAGAAATTGATGTCAAGGAGTGTAATTTTACTACGTGGATATTCATTAAAATTAATATTATTCAGAATATTAACACCTTATCCTTCATATAATTATAGAATCAATTTTGAATTTCAGTTTTCAAATATATGCATTTTGCAAGTTAAATTAAACAGAATAATGTGTGAAAATTTGTTTATCGCGACAAAGCCAAACTTTATCACTGTTGCTGCATGTTAATTGTCCTACCTTGCCTTCCTTTTAAATGTAGACATTCGCACGATCAAGTAAGCTGAGTACGTTAACTTTTGCAACTCACCTGCATACGGATAACGTTACCATTCATTCCGTAGGAATTACTTTGTAGGAAGTACGTATCTGTGTAGTAGCATTGGCCTTCATTAGCGTGTGAATATCGTTTCCAAGCTACATTATAATGCCAGTTTTTCACAGCGCAATTCTCAAAACTAGAATTTAACAAAGTGCAATTAAAAAGCGAACACCATTAGTTCGTTCCCAATCTAGTGGAATTTCTCATTAGGCAGTAAAATGTGATTCTTGCTTTTCGATAATGTAAACATGCGATGTATACAACGTGTGTATAAATTGTCGCAAAAGCTATACGCAGTGACATTCTTCCTTCGTTTTTGAATCTAAAATCTAAATGGTAAAATATGGTACTATGCTTCATGCGTCTTCAGGAACCACCTGAAAGTAACATACATTTGGCAACACTGTAGTCGCATACTACCGTAATGGTAGTTACAATACTTGTCAAAATTGACAGACCAGAATTACAAATGACAAATTGGATAACACAAATGATACATAGGGAAAAGCAATAAGAAAGCTTTATTAAAACAGAATCAGTAGTTTTGATTTTTCGAACGCATCTCCTGTAATACATTAGCGACACTATTACCTACGCATATGTTCAAATTGATATCCGTCTGTTTATAAACACATTTGCAATCTACGAGGTATTGTCTGTATTACTTGTTCAAGCCTATCCGGTGTAATTTCTTCTTCGTCAGCGTCTTGTGGAGGTGTTGCGTAAACTTCACCTTTATGAACCCCAAACACAAAAAGTCTAAAGGATTTAGGTCCGGAGACCTTGCAGGCCATAAGATAGTGACCACCGCGACCAATCTACCTGTTAGGGAAGTGTTCATCCAACCTTCTCTCACATACGAGAAAAATGTTGCCGGAGCTCGCATCATGAATGTAAAACATGTTACGGCGTATATTCAATGGCATCTTGTCATAACTTGTTCTAATACATTTAAATACCCGTTGCATCAAGTCGATTTGGCAATAGATTGGCCCAACGACACGTGATTTATTATACCCAGCCAAACATAACTAAAAAAATTTCTTTTGGTGACCGTATTCCCGAAAAGGCATGAGGATTTCATCTGCCCATGGTGAAAATTATGGGTATCGAGTACACCATCTCTGGTAAACATAGACTCGTCGGTCCAGAGAACACCACCAAAGTCGCCATCTTCTTGAATCCTATTTAAGATTCTATGACAAAAGTTTAAACGGTGTGTGTTATCGTTTTCATAGAGCGGCCGCACCTTAGTTATATGGTGTGGATAAAGAAGGTTTTCACGTAGAACCAAATGAACGGTCTTATTACTGCGGATATTGAATATGGACGCCAACTGTCGAGTACTGACGGAGGGATCATCATGTACTGAGTCTAGAATTTCCTCTTCCTCCAGCCGTCGAAATACGTTTCCAGTAGGATGTCTCCGGTTTCGAAAACGTACGCGATATTCCTGTTCTGCCATGTTAGCATTTCCATTACAAAAACCGTATATCATATACATATCGGCATATTTATTAAATGTAAAAACCATTGTAAATAAACAAAACAATAATACCAGAACGATAAAAACACTGAAGCAGAAAAACTAATCAAGAGAATACAAGTAATCACGAAAAACAGCAAAGCTTGCATAAAATTGAACACTTCAGATTAATGTCAAAATTTGACAGTAATGGTTTTGATTAAAATCAAATTACAATACAAAGTCATTGTCCTACAATGTTGCCAAATGTGTTTTTCATGAAAGGATGCTTATGAAGAAATGTTGAAACTAGGCTCTAAAATCACAAAGAAACTGTTTACGAAAAAACAGGAATAAGAAATCGTCTAAATTCAAATTGCAGCTATCTATATACGACAAATAACGAACACAAACGCTTATTAAGGAACTAAAAAACCGAACTTCAAGAACCTCGTGAAGAGTTATGAAGCATAGTACAATATTTTACCATTTAGATTTTCGATTCAGAAACGAATGAAGTATGTCGTTACGTGTAGCTTTTGCGACAATTCATACACGCGACAATTTTTAGTGAACATTTGACTTTAAAAAATTAAACCAGACAGCCGGTCAATTATGCTCTGTAGTATTTTCTGTATACAAACTATTTGAATTATCTTTCTTATTTTATAGTTTTTATCAGTTTAATAAGTTTGTCATTGGTAACCACACACTAAAAAAATTAAGTAATTTTTCTTGATAAAAATCACGTTTTTTGATAATTTTCCGAAGTAAATGTTGGAATTTTTTCATAATACAAATATTTTACGTGAATATTACAGGCAAATTTCTGTTTCTTAGAAAAAAATCTCTTAGCATTGTAATATCACCAAGAAAACTATTAATTACTCTTAGGAAAAGCTTAAGGTTTCTTAGAATTTGTAAAATTATAGTTAAAAATAATATCTGTTATTTAAATAAATTACCTTAACAGCAAAAAATATTTTTTGGATATCTTATGATTTTCTTAAAGAAACTATTTTTATACAAAGTCGGTACATTTTTTATGTAAACATAGTACAACAGTAGTTAGTAGATTTACGTCAAGCTTGTATTACAAACTGTCTATCATCATGTCATGATGTTCTAAACATATAATAGCAAAGTTTTCTGACCTATAGTAGCAAAAAAGTTAAACATATTCTGCAAGTACAGAATTGCCGTGAAGATGGCGGTTCTCTATTTTCACTACGCTAATGTTCCTTACTCGATACAAGTTTTCCACATCGTAGATATAATTATCAACGAATGATGATCACCAATCTCTCTTAAAGAGTAACTTATCACAAGTTACTTCCAAACACCTATTCCCAGCGGCTTGATCGTGCCGCTTCTTTCAGAAATGAAAGGGTACAGAATCTCAGGTTCACATCCTAGCTGGGATGTAGGTTCACCACATAATATTTATCTATTACTTGCCAGATAAATATTTCTTAGGAACTGTTATCACAACAGTTTCCCCATTGCAGCTAGTATTAGAGTTTGTTATTTTATATTATAATATTATGCCTTTCGAGGTGCACAATACAAACTGATGTCATATCTATCGGAACGGTATGTGATGGTGGAGCTTTCTTTGGAACCTACATCTTAAGTGTGCATCAGTAAAAGTAAAAGAATTTTGATAATAGGTTAATAGTTTTGAACCAGCCGTTGCATGTATTAAGTAAAGTAGTTGTGTAAAATGATTATATAAAAGTTGTTTTCAATGCACGTACATAATTACGAAATACGTATACAATGTAGGTACTAAAATTATTAGAAAAACGAGCACTCTATTACTCTCCCTTAACTTCACGCGGAATATATCGCCTGCCTCATTTCACCGAGCTCACGTAAGGTATTGAATTTAAAACAAATTGTCTGCATTTTTCACCTCTTTAAATACTGTTCAAGGAGCAGGACGAAGAAATATTAGGTACATAGGTGTAGGATACATTTTAAATTTGTTTTCCGTAAATTGATAGTTTGTAATTGTTGTTCAATAAGTAAGGAGCTTTATATACAGGCTGTCGATAAAGTGAACAACAATATTCATAACCTTTTACTAAAAACATCAAAATATGCAAATGTTATTTTTGCAAAAGGTACTAGAAGATGTAAAAATATTTTTTTCCCAGCAGGGAGGAAAGTGTCCACTCATTTGAGGGAGGAAAGTTAACTTTTCTTCCCTAGGGGGCAAAGTTGTACTTTTCCTCCTCCCTATGGAGAAATGACATTGACTTGATGAAACTGTACATCTTATAATATGTGACATTATTGATAGATGAGATTAGTATGAGTATGACTTATGTCTTTTATACCTTTCAGTATGTTTTACTATCACGAGTAAATTTGCAGGCAGTGCATCCTCTTGTCTTACCCTTCTGATGTTTACTTCAAATTTACTTACTCGTTTTTCCATACTGCTTCAACGACTATTGTGTTTTCCGGTAGTTATACTAATTGTTACAATAATAATATATTTTAAAAAAATGCTTAATAACACACCTTCTAAAGCACAAATACAAGTTAAAAAACATGGAGTATAGCCACATGATTTTAATAAATGAGTGCTTTCAGTTTCACGAAACGTTTCTTTCAATGCTACTTTTTGTGATTGGCGTTTTTAAGCCTTTTTTTAATAATAAAAAAGAAATTTGATATTATAGGGAAATTATGTAGTGATTGATAGTATCGCTTTAAAAGTGTATAAGATAACGTAACCCCTAAATTATTCAATTCAGCAACCGAAACCACCAAGTTTTCCTGCCGTTAGTTATTATAGCATTACTGCTCTTAATGAAAACAAACAAAGCCGATTGGATAGCATTATATAGTTACGTTTGACGTTTATCCCATATGGTAAGCAGTATTAATGGGCGTTAAATATCATTTTAGGGAGGTATACAATAAAATGCTTGTGTTCCAATCTTATTCTTAATATTCTATTGGGAGCAACTTAAAGGTTGACGGCAAATCTAGGATTTATACGCTTTGTTAAAACTATTTTTGTTCAACCTTATACGATCTCCCACAAAAGATACTGCGTATTTTACAACAGGTAAAAAAAAAAAACAGAAAAACAAAATTCGAAAAAAGTGGGTGACAACTTAATTAAATATATGAAGACATGAAACTCAAAAATGAAAAAAAAATCAACTAGTGCTTCTTACAAAGATAAAATGGATGTGTTTCAATTCTTAATAAAAGCACATTGTTAAATTTGCATCCATTGGTATTTGGTCGTTGCAATTAAAGATTCCTAAATGCAGCACATTGAAATTAACTCCTTTGGATGAAATAGAATACTCGAGAACTAATTATTTAAAACGTTAAGCTAATTAAAATTCAAGCGATGTGAAACAAACTGTCAGGCAGTATTTAGAATGTAACTTTTAATTAATATTTGATGATGTTCAAGATAACATTTGCCTGAAGGCACATAGCATTCTCATTAAAATAAAATTTAGGTTATGATGTCTATTAAATTAACATTGGTTACAAACCAAAGCGCACCAGTTGGGAAATAGTCGAACAAGTACTCTATCAATATTATATTACACTGCTCCTTCTTTCGGTACCAGCAATCATACAAATTTAATATTACCAAGAGAGGACTTTAATTAAATGCTTATTACATAATCTCGCCTGAGGAAACTACATTCCGTTAGTACAAATTCTATGTAGTAAAGGAGAAAAAGGAAACAATTAGAAAAGCTTTACGCCATAAGTTCCATAATTCACCTGTGCGTATCCAGGAGATAAATTTATTTTCTTTCCGTGTTACACATATGTCGAAGTGTCGGTTCGTTTGTTCACGATTCTTTATAGGCTTCATTCTTTGTAACGATAATAGCAGAGTACGTACACGGTTCGTTGGCGGCTGCTTTTTCCTGTTGCTATTATCTTACGTTCTAGCGCCTAGTCACACCGTATATAGTATTACCAGAAAATGTGGTAGTACAGTTCTGTATTTAGAATACAGAAACACGCAATGTTTAGTATTTACTACTTGAAGATTGGAAAGATTGAAGTGCCGACAGGTACAAAATAGAATAATAAAACGACGATTATTACCTGTTTCTTTACTTGTTGATCTGATTATTTACAAATCACAGTCACTGCTCATAGATAAACAAATCCATTATTTGTTATACAAGCTGAATTCGATTTTTTTTTCATTACAATATACGGACTTCTCAGGATTCATATTTTGATCAACTTTGAGCAGGAATAGGAAATAATAGTATTCCTGTTATCAATATTTATTTATTTACACTAGATGCTGCGCATCTAGGAGTAGAGGAAGGTGGTACTTGAGGAAGGTGGTTTTTTGAAGTCGGTCCATTCACTTGAAAATCATCTTTTATAATGTGCAGTACGTTTTAAGTAGTTTACTTTTGTTCTTACTTTTGGAACAGCCTGTATAGTTGAAAATATTTTTAGGTTATGCAGCATTGAATTCTGCACAACTTTTGTAGAAAAGTTTTTGTTGTACGTATTATATACACGTGATTCTTGAAGACACCGAATATGAGATTATCTTTACTTAGGGCTAATTATATAAATATTCTGCGTTTAAATAAAATGATCCACTCTCATAATAATAACTACAATTCCAATTTGACGATTTTTATATTTATTAGTTTTTATTTATCCTTCGCGAGATCATATTTATAGCCAACGTAAATTCTATAATATTGACAACTCATTAATTTACGTTGCTCGACAAAAAGTTATATTAGACGTTTGTTAGATAAAGCACAAAAAGCGAGGAAAACACAGCTGATACATTTTGTTTTAATAAGCTATATATATTTCAGTGCTTATTCCTCTATCTATATTGTCTGCTTATTATATAGATATTTTTTTTGTCATTGCTGACTCGATGTAGGCAGGTATTTCACATACGGTAAACATCAATTTAGTAATAGATAGAATAGAAATAGTATTTTCCCTATTCCCTTTTTCTCATTTCGTTGTCCCTTTCCGTATCTCTATTCCTTTATCTATTCCGTTTTCCTATTATTTCTCTCTTCCTGTTCCTTATTCCCTTTCCTTATTTTCCTATTCCTTTTCCTTTCCCTAGTCCCTTTCCTACTCCTTTCCCTATTCCCTTTCCTTAATCCCTTTCCCCTTTTCAATTCCCTTTCCTATTCCAATTTCCCCATTCCCTTTCCCTATTTTCTCTTACTTATTCCCTTTCCTTTTCGCCATTCCCTTTCCCATTTTCTTTTCCCATTCCTTTCCCTATTCTTTTTCCCTATTCTCTTTTTTCCATTCTCGTTCCCTATTCTCATTCTCTATTCCCTTCCCTGTTCCCTCTTCCTTTCCCTATTCTCTTTCCCTTTGTTCCATTATCTATTTTTTCCCATTCCTTTCCCATTCCCTTTTCCCATTCCCTTTCCCATTCCCTTTCCATTCCCTTTCCATTCCTTTCCCATTCCCTTTCCCATTCTCTTTCCATTCCCTTCCCTTCCCTTTCCCATTCCATTCCCTTTCCCATTCCCTTTCCCATTCCCTTTCCCATTCCCTTTCCATTCCCTTTCCCATTCCCTTTCCATTCCTTTCCCATTCCCTTTCCCATTCCTTCCCATTCCCTTTCCCATTCCCTTTCCCATTCCCTTTCCCATTCCCTTTCCCTTCCCTTTCCATTCCCTTTCCCATTCCCTTTCCCATTCCTTTCCCATTCCTTTCCATCCCTTTCCATTCCCTTTCCCATTCCCTTTCCCTTCCCTTTCCCATTCCCTTTCCCATTCCCTTTCCATTCCCTTTCCCATTCCTTTCCCATTCCCTTTCCCATTCCCTTTCCCATTCCCTTTCCCATTCCTTTCCCATTCCTTTCCATTCCCTTTCCATTCCCTTCCCATTCCCTTTCCCATTCCCTTTCCATTCCTTTCCCATTCCCTTTCCCATTCCCTTTCCCATTCCCTTTCCCATTCCCTTTCCCATTCCCTTTCCCATTCCCTTTCCCATTCCCTTTCCCATTCCTTTCCCATTCCCTTTCCCATTCCCTTTCCCATTTATACAGCTTTAAAAAAATAGTTGGGCGATTTGCCCTATATTTGAATTTTCTTCCCACTTTATTCGCCATTTTATTTTTCCAAAAAATATTATCAGCATCAAATGCAACGATCCAAACACCCACAAATGTCTGTTGCAAAATGTCATTTTTTTAATAATATTCCTCCATTTTAGTCGCGCCATCTTGTTTTTGATTCTATATTCGCAAATAGTGACCCAAAAAATCGCGTAAAAATCCCCGATATTATGTCTGATATTTTATTTTTCTACGTAAAATAAAAACTAAAAATGGAATAATAATATATAGAAAGTATTTTTCCTAAAATCAAAAATAGAACTGTAATCAAAGACCAAGTCTTCGGTTGGACAGTCTATATAGTCAAAAATATTTTTAAGTTATGTCCCATCGAATTCCAATAATTCGAAGTTTTAAAAATTGAATTTCCCGCTGTTATTGTGACAATATTTTATAACATTTTCGATTTACCGCATTTTTATGCACTAATTATGTTTTTATTTTAATATACACTATTAATAAAAGCGATAGATACATACATTCTCCACGCGTAGTGTAATAAATCGAAAACGCTGTAGATTTCATGCATTCAAAATAAGATATAATATGTGCTATGCGAAAGTTAATAGGCATTTGACGAAATAAATAAAGTAATATTCCGTGTGTTGCTTCGCTTTAACATAAAAATATGTTTTAATTTCATTATAAAACGAATATTAATCCATTGAGCCAATATGTATATTTTGGTTTTTATTTTATTTACTGAACTGTTACTTGCTTTGACTCCTTTAATATTCATTTCATAATAATTTTGCGAATTGACAATTCATTTATGAATGCTCTACCTCTTCGCTGCGCGCACAGTTAAACCACTTTCATTCGTATCGTACCGACTCTTCGGTTATCTTATATTTTTACGCGTTTGTGCAACGGAAAATTCCACTTACGTTTAATCACGTCAGATCACGTTTAATATTTGTTTGGTCGTGTACTTTTCTAAAATCAGCCTAGCTGGGACATCTATAGTACGCCAGCGGAACTATTCTTTGCCCATATATATTATATATTTTTTATATTTATAGTGTATTTGGTTTAAGCGAGACTGTCAATGGAAGTAACAACAGTTTATTAACTGAGGTCAACAAAGAGATCTTAGCTCACTACGTCACAACTGAGTAAGTCCCCCTTTCTGACGTAACTTTCGTATGCGCGTAAGCATACCGTATTATTTGTACCATGGTTACTCTATGGCAGTGTTGTTCCGAAGCGTACTATTGTACTATTTTAGTACAATTGAATAAAACGTAGTACAATAGTACCTCATTGAGGAATTTAGTACAATATTTTCAATTAATTAATTCCTTGTAATTATTCAGAAAAAAATACTTTCAATGTAAGGGAATGGGTGGCGGTAACAAAGAAATCTGATTGTGTGATGATGGCAGATCATATCAAATTACAGAAACCTGTTTTAAACAAAATAATAATAATTAGAATTTATTGACAACTACAATTCAAGTACATTGTCAAAAAGTAAATAGTACGATTTATTGGAAAATAGTACCATCTGTTAGCCAATCTCAATACATTGTTTAAAAGCATTAGAACAACACTGCTCTATGGTGAAATATATACAATTGTGTCATCACATTTGATGTACAGATTTTAATAAAAATAATAAGACTTATTAAAATTAGTGTATCTTCTTGATATTCGCAGAAGAATTATATCTTGATGGCTTAAACTCTTTTAAATATAATTAATGAAAGGCTTCGCTAGTAAAATCGTTAATAATTTAGATAAAGTAAAGTACTATTTTGCAGGGAAGGTAGGTAAATAAAGTTCTAAGTATTTGATATTTTTTTATTCGAAGAATAAATGTTAATAAAAAGTACATACCGTGTGTTCCCAAATAGTAATAATTATAACTTTCCTTAACGTAATGGAAATCGATGATCGCTGTGTCCTTTTTAAATTACTTCGTTTCTCGGATGTAAAATTCCCATTTAAATGGCATCGGAGGCATGATCACCATAAAAAAAAACCGAAGTATACCTTTAATTGTAACAAAGATTATTCTTCTATAATATAATTATCACAGCGTTGGCACAAATTTCCTCGGAGGAGAACGTAATGGCTCGACACTTATTGGGAGAAGTTTTACGATAAACTTTTAGCACATCTGAAGCTCTCCTGTTGAAGTACATTCTGTGATGCTGTGATAGTATATTCATTTTCGGTCTCTAAAGTAGAAAAAAATTGGCGTTATGATTTGACATTTTCTCGAAACTTGCTCAACGATTTCTCTAAAAATTGTATAATTATTATAATCACAAACATATCTAATCGTGTATTACAAATCTGGTTTTACTTTTAAGCAACGTATTGAATCCATAAGCAATATATTCAATTACTTCACATCGCTGTTGTTGTATTCAAATAACATGTTAGGTTATGAACTTAACTCCATCACGAATGGCAATATTTTGCGATTTTCCATCTGCGTTCGTTACTGTATCGCTTTATAGCATTTCGAACCATGTTTTGACTTTTTACACCTGGCTTAAAATCGAAATCGTGCCACGAAATTCCGAACGTTTTGCCGGGCGATAAATACGACACCCATAGTACGAATTCCGTCAAACAAAGCGCGCGTTCCCGGCAAACATCGCTCTATAATAGACTCGTTTTGAAAAATAACGCGTTTCTACCCTATTTTAGGGTTCGAACTGTAAGAGGAAACATGTAAGAAATCTTTCCTACATAAAACCCACTCCCAGAGCGGCACCTCGGTTTGCAACGATCGCACAAAATACCCCAATTGTGACAACCGAAATCGGGAAATCTGACGTTTCTGGGAGCGCGGTCGGTGCAGTGACGTTCGCTTCTCACCGCCTACTACGATCTAATTTTTCCGCGAATTTTCTCGTCTTTTCCTACTTTTAACTATTAATCTCGATACGCCTATGCAGTAGATACCCCCGCTACCCTTTCGCCCATCTATTATTTCCCTTTAATCCATTTCCCCCTCGGCGCCTATTCCCGCCGACTTTTTCACGCCAATTTTACACGCTATAGATAGGGCGACGCCTATGGTGTGCGACAGAGAGTAGAAAAGGACACACCTGTCGCCTTTTATTATTATTAATGAGCAATCAAGTACAATCAATTCTATGCATCAATGGAAGATACTATACTGCGACTTAAGACTTCTATCGTGTCCCTTATTCTTGTTGTTTTACAGCTGGTCATCCAATACTATTCCTTTCACAAAGTGTAGGATATGAAAAGGCCTTAGGTTAGGTAAGTCTCCCACATCGATTTCACATGCTCCTAGGTGCAACGCCCTTGAATTGCCCGGGGTTACGCAATTTGAGAGAAGATGGATGGGTGTTTCATCCTGCTCTCCACAAAATCCACATTCAGATTGTTTTGCCAATCCAAGCTCACTCAGGCGTTGTTTCAGTTTACAATGGCCTGAAGGTATTCCTGTTAATACGCGAATATTGTTCTTACTCAAGTTAATGTATTCTGTAAACTTCTTCTGGTTATAAGTTCCTAGAAAAGTTTCACCTTGCCTCATTCCCTGGAGATTCTTCCAATAATTAGATTTTCTCTGCTCCATTTCGCTTTCAAATTTCTTCAGTATTATACTGCTACTTATTCTGTCCTACAAAAGGCATGCCAGGCCCTTTTTTGCAAGATTATCCGTTATTTCGTTTCCTTCCCCTCCAGCGTGATCCGGAACCCACAGGAGGGTTACTTTATTCTTTTTGCCTGGCTCGTTTAATTTCCCTAGGCATCCCCAGACCATCTTGGAACTGATTTCATGCTAGCTCAGCGCCTTGATGGCTGTTTGACTATCAGACGTAATGATAATCTTCCGTTTTCGGCAATTGCTGTCAATATTGAACTGGAGACATCTTCCAGCAGCGGATATATCCGCCTGGAAAGCTTGGGTATTTCTCCAAGCTTTCGAAGTACTTGGTTTTAGGCCCATACGTTCCTATTCCCGCTTCCTCTGCCGTTTTGGAGCCAGCAGTGTACCATTTGATGGCATTTCTATTCAATTTCCAGATGGTGTTTTGATCCCATTTGCTCTTGTTATTAAGCCTTGTGGTGAATTCTTTCACAAAACTGTATTTTTTGATTTGTTATCCTGTGGCATGTCCCAGGATTGACCACCGTCAGGAGATTGTGGCTTATGCCTAATCGTTCCTTCCTTGATCATTTTGAGTGTGGTTCTTTTTGCTACGTCCTCTAACATAATGTGGAGAGGGGTAAGATACTAATACTACCTCGATAGCTGCTGTTGGGCAGGTTCTCATTGCCCCAGTTATGCATACGCATCTTAACTTTTCGAGAGGTTAATTCTTGCGGTGGCCAGATTAATTCTTTTGCTTCAAGCTAAATGCATAAGTGCTGATCGTTGTCACTATCGCCCTATGCATCCAGAGCAGTATTTTTAGGTTGCATCCTCAATTTTTCCCTGCAAAGTTTATGCACACCATCGGGGCTTTTTTGACTTTGTTGGTTACTTCAAGTTCGTGTTTGTTCCAGAGAAGTTTATTGTCTAGGGTCTAGGGTAAGGCATAGGTATTTAACTTTCCTTCTCCAATCTATGTGTTGCCCATTCACAACTAAGGTAGTCTTGGTGGGATCAACATCGAGTCCCATCGATTAACAGCATCTTCTCATAAACCTCAACCCTCTTTTTACAAATAATTAAAGTAAAACAAGTGTATATTACTGGAAATACAGTGATACTACAAAATACAGGCTGATTTAATTTATAGTTACCTACTTCATTTACATAACATTTTTAAACGTCAGACTTGTTTTATTTGTAGTTATGATGTACTAATTACGTATTAAAAATGCTTAATAAAGGCATTACAGCACACAGTCAATAGCAATTAAGCCTAGATTTCCAGGAATAAACATTCGTTTGCTTATTTAATATTACAAAGCTGGAAAATGTCAAGAACACTATAATAGTTAAAGTAATATAAAGTACATGTAAAATAAATATATAAAAAAATAATAAACACTCAAGAGCCATAAACTATCACTACACAAAATAAATGAAAGATCCATATAATTAGTCCCGCAAAATAGCGTAAAGTAATATGCAATCTGAAGTTTATTTACAGAGAAATATATCATGTTAATACAGGTGTCCCAGTGTTAAGTGGCCAAACTCAGAGTAGAGGTATATGAAATAATTCTGAAAAAAATATCTTAGTAAGTTTTGATCAAAAAATCACTTATTTTCGAGATGCAGGCTGGCTTTGATAATAATACAATTATTATATGGGGCAGTAAACAAGATACAGGATCGGTAAATGGAGAAAAGTTTTAGAGACTAACAAAAGGTATTAAAAAAATCGTTTTTTACAAAAGGTGGCAGTTATTTTTTACACGGTGTTTACACAATCAGGAATACGGTTTTGGATAACAGCAATATTTCACTGTTCTTTTACACATTATTTTTATAGTTTACATATTTTCTCTCTAAGCTACACGACCTTCTCAATATTTAACCGACTCTATATCTCGTATGCATCTAGGGATAGCAATAGTATCTTGATAGTATCTAGTAGCATCTATATATAGTAAAATAGGGTCAATAAATCATTTATGAACAACGTTCATTACTATATTTTTCTTAGAAGTATATGTTTGTACCTTCAATGTTTAATAATTAAACAAAAACATTTAGTCCGCCTTTACTGGCACTTTTTTTACGTATTGTGAAAGCTTCTTTGGCAGTGAAGGGTGCCACAGATGAACTAACTTGAACCTTCTTTTCGTTTTAGTACATAAAAGCTTCACAGGTTTGGCTGAACATTCAATTAAGACTAGAGACAGATTTAATTTCTCGAACACTAGAAGAGATGTAGAAACAAATTATAAAAAAACGTTTAATTTCGGAAATGATATACAGTGTGTTTCTGTATATGTGTTACAAATTTTTGTGTTAACATTGCCTATTTTTGCATTCTGTATTGTATATACAGGCGAATGTTTTGTTGTTGAAACGTTTCAAATGAGATTGAAATAAACTTGTTTTTTGGATCGAGATTACTTAAGTTAGGCCATTATCCTTCACTCTGATTAAACTTGAATTAAAACAGCGAGCGCTTAACAAATTTAATTAAAATTAGTTCTCCTTGTATTTAATGTTTTAATTATTCGTACCGAAAACCTTTTAACGCTGTTAAACACACGTAAAAAGGTGATTCGCGCCGCGCTCCATACGCAGAAGTTTTTGAACTGCTAACCGTGACCGCTGACAGGATGTCGACGCTATTAAAAAGAAGTAAGTTTCCTGTCTAGGTCCGCTAAATACATTCACATAATATGCACGCATACGTTTACACACACACACACACGGAGAGTTCTGAACGGTTGTACACATACTCATATGTGAATAGTCTAATATATTCCGGGGATTAATAATAACGGGGGAACAACGGCGGCAATGAAACTCTCGCTTTAGAGGAAGAACTAACAACGAGATCGCGGAGATTTAACGACCTCATCGGAGCAAGGACACGCCTCCTATGCTATTCAGTTGTCTGCGTTAGTTACCGGAGTTGTGTTGTAATTACTCAAAACGGGAATCGTATTATGCTCTGATTTACGGCACCATATGAATAAAATACGAATTCATGTCATTTCTAAAGAGCGTCGTTCAACGATTTTCGGTCTTATATTTCCGGGAAATTGTCCATTTTCGAGGTGATGTTGTGAGTTCGCCTACCCTTTATTCTTATATTCGTATATTGCTCTATTCCTATGATAATTTGACAGCTACATATAGTACACCTTTTGAATAAAATCTTATGTGCACATTTATGGCGGCAATAAACCAAAAATATTGGCGCTGCCTAATTTAAATGTTCTAAAATTAATTTTTGTTTTTGAGTTACGTAATATAAATTAAAAATAGTAGTTTCGAGAGATTCCTCTCGAAAAATTGATTAAATTGATTTATCTACATTTGTACTGATTATGATATTAGGTGTAACTGTTGTATTAGCTTATATTATTAATTTATTTATCGAGCACTAATTACTTCGTATTTATATTCATCAATTACAGTAATTACAGGTAAGACTGTACTAACTGTTGCATTTCGGGATCAGCACTATGCAGCACTAGCAAAAGGAAAATGATAAGGGGACCCAAGCCACCCCCTTGGATACGCCAAGCACAGCAGCACTTTCATTTTCAAAATGTGAAATAATCCAATCATTTTTCACTTTAGGAATTTAGGCACTTCATTCATATAATATTTATTTTTTCCTTTTCAGAACTAAAAGAAGCATTAAACAAAAACTTTACTTTCAACAACGACCAGGGCTACGCAACTATTCTGGCGCTGCAGAAGAGTTACTGGTAAAACCTGGGGACTAAAGCCGATGGTGATCCATTGGCTATATCCTGCTGTAGTAAGACCAGTGATAACATACGGGAGCATAGTCTGGTGGAGCAGGACAGAAGTGTCCTTCGCAGTGAAGCTACTAACTGCTGTCCAGAGACAGGCATTGCTGGGAATCACTGGTGCAATCAACAGCACAGGGACCACTTCGTTGGAGACCATTGTGGGCCTCCCCTCGCAGGAGCTTTATACGAAAGCGGTGGCGATGAATGCGGTCCTTAAATTGAAAACCAACAACTTGTGGCATCCCAGCATTAGAGTTAGAGGGCACATTGACACTACGGGTACGATAGTGAACAGGCCATTGCTGCAAATGCTTACGGACAGTATGGCACCCGAAATTATCTTCACTGAAAAGGAGACCAGGCACGTAGTGATATCATTGCTCTTGATGATGGTTCACGGGCGGATCCAATCTAGCCAGGGCATAGGAGCCGGTATTTGTGGACCGAGTTCTAATCAAAGGATATCTATAAACCTGGGGAAACATCCAACGGTCTTCCAGGCAGAGGTATTCCCCTTACAGTCAGCGCAGAAATGATTGGAAAGTAAACTTAGATGGAAATATTGTCAAGTCCGTTCCAAAATTAGTTGAAAGAGGTTTGCGACAGGGTAGTGTATTAGGTCATCTATTATATAATATTTATATCATTGATCTGTGCAACATATTAATAAATACTTTGCATACGCATATTAATTATGCAGACGATAATGCTTTACATATAACATCAAAAGATTTAATTACTTTAAAAATTCAAGTAGAACAAATATTGCATAGAATAAGACAATGGAGTTTTGAAAATGATCAATTACTAAACATAGTCAAGACTAGAATTATAATATTTCATACAAAAAAATCTAATATAGGAATTGACAGTTTCAAAATGTATGACAATTTATCTCTAAGTAAGTCATTTACCTTTCTGGGTCTGACTATGGATGAAAACTTAAATTGGAGCTCCTATCTGGACATATTGGTAAAAAAAAATTAAATCAACTCAGTTATTGCATAAGAATTCTAAGTAAATATTGTGAAAAAATGTTTTAATTACTATATACTATGGAGTTTTTATATCAAGACTGAAAGTTGCTATCCTGTTATGGGGCAACACTTCAGGTATCAGAGTTTTTCGAATTCAAAAACAAGTGTTACGTATAATTTTTGGCCTTCCGTTGAGTGAATCGTGTCGTGGAAAATTTAAAACTAATAGGTTACTTACAGTTGTTGCGCTGTATATTTATGAGTGCCTAATTTTGAATTTCAAATATAAAGAAAAATACGAACATCTTCTGCCAGGCCATTGTCATAATACAAGATTTCAAACAAATTGCACACCATGTCTTTATTTAAAAAAGGTCCTTGCTACTCAAGTATAAAGTTTTTCAATAAACTTCCCCAACGAATTAAAAATATAAATAATTTGAAATTATTCAAGAAAGAAACCTTTAATTTGCTAATTAATTTGGAACCTTATGAAATTGAGGATTACTTTAAGATGTAGTTTCGGAGCTTGCTGCTAAGAAATATATTTACCTCTGGTTGTATTGTGACTTAATATTTAACTTTTAGTAATTATATAAGATTTTAGTTAATTTTTTTTTTCTGATAATAATACTACCTTTTTTGAATCAATATGTAATAGGTATATGTTAATGTCACTTTTTTTTGATTGGTAAATTGTTTTGGACTTGTTTCAACCAACTTATATTTTTTGTGGCTGTTCGAAATAAAATTATATATCTATCTATCTATCTATCTATCTATCTATCTGATAGCCAGGCTGCTATCAAGGCAGTCTCTTACCCTGTAACTAGATCAAAACTAGTTAAAGATGCAAACAATCCTTCAATATACTGTCACGAGACTACACGGTGTCTCTGATTTGGCTGCCGGGACATGAGGATACAAAAGGCAATATCATAGCTGACGAAGTAGCCAAGGAGGGCCCTAAAACACACTTCATAGGTCCAGAGCCCGTATGTGGGATTACCAAGGATTCTGTAAAAAGGGAGATTTGGACCTGATTAGATAAAGAAAGTACAATGAAATGGAGGTCCACTGAAGGTCAATTCCACACTAAAGCGCTAATAGGGGATGGGGATGCTAAATTATCTGGTAACCTATTCAGACGCAGCAAGAAAGAAGCTAAAACCATTACTGGGCTGGTAACTGGACACTGTCCCCTGAAAAAGCATCTGTATAACACAGGTCGAGTAAGCGAACCGTGGTGCAGAAGATGCGAACTACAGGAGAAAACGAGTTTACATGTGAGGAATTGAAAGTGCCTAGGCAGAAACATTTCGGGAAGGATCTATTGGAGCCCTCGAGGGTTCTCAAGTTTCCACTGGGTAAGATACTGAGTTTTATAGAGAATACTAAGCTGCTCGAGTGGAAGTAAGAGATTTAATAGGCACAGTACAATGAGCACCCAGCTCAATTACCTAGACTATAGGTGTCCACCCCAAATTAAAAAAAAAAGCCTTGAGAAGGTCAAACAAAATGGTTGCAACAAATCATGGTGCATTTATTTTGAGAAGAAGAATAAATAAAACAGTTAGTACTTCCCACCTCTATTGAGGAAGCGAACTCTGTTAGCAAAGCGATATATTTTTAATGAGAAATTAACAAATGCATTATACAGCTTTCAGTTTTCTGTCTGCCTTTAAAACTACAAAAGGTGGTAGTTACTTTTATTTTTTTATTCTCCTAAAGTAGTTTCTGAAACATAGTTATTGCATGCAGTTTCCCCTATAACATGCTTGCTTTCACTTATCGGATTATTATTACGAATTGTTTGTTGCAAGTCGAATAGAACAGAGCATTCCAATGATTGATTCATTGGATCTATGCATTATTAAACAGATAAATTGCATAACGTATTGGCAAATTTATATTTATGTATTTGTGTTGTGCATTGTATTTTCTGCCAATAAATACACATCATTATTACCAGTGAATTTGACTTACCAAAAGTGTAGGTTTCCCTTCATCGTCAACCCATCCAATTATAATATCTGCCCCTTCCATTCCCCCATTCGGACTGAAACCTATCCCAACGTATCCCAAAGTTTTCGCTTCTAGCCTGAACAATATCTCTTGATGCCTGGTCTGCCATCGCAACAAGATTTTCTTGTCTTCATCTAAGTACTCCCAGTGCGTCCATTGTTTCATATCGTCCACTATGTCCACTTAATTCACGCCGATTTCTCACATTCACATAATTGTTCAGTTTTCGATTAGCACCGAAGTTGAAAATACTACCACCGTCTCCTTTGCCTTTTCTTTGGTGTTTGCTGTGGTGTTGGTTGTGCTCGTATTTGACACTATTTACTAAACCTACGTGCTTAACATATTGTTCTAGGAGGTCCTCGAGGGCGTTCGACGTCCTCAATAGGAAGGCGAGGACTAAGAACGCGAAAGTTTTATTGAGGGACATGTTGTGGCCACTCGTCACTGGCAGACGATCGTCATGGTCTGCAAACACTTGATTATCCTGTAACAAAATAGGTTATGTAGTGTAAGAAATTGAAAATATTTTCTCCTTGTAAAATAACAAGTAGAAAAGCAAAGTTATGATACCAATATACACAGGTTATCGCTAGACAAGCTACCGAAATTGGTCCCTGCATTGACTGCTGATATTTTTCGCACTCATATTCAGTGTACCAATCTCCTAATGAGGGAAAGCTACCGGATGGTCCTTCGATTTATCAGAAGCTTTTGATAATCCTTATTACACTAAACTGCTAACCCTGCTTTCAAGGGTTTATTTCTTTTCTGGTATTTTCTCCGACGGTTCTCAATGTGCTGATTGGCAATGGAGAGAGAAGTACCTACTCAGGAACTACATTGTGAACTACAGTGTGACATATGGAAAACGGACGATTTTCAAATGCAAGTAAACTCATTTAATATTGATGAAATATTTATTTTATGGTACAAAACGAAATATCAATATCTACCATTTAATTTAGGATTAATTATGAACAATTATGTCACCTATGTGATGACCATCTTCTTGAATACACGCCTCAAGTCTGTGGCGGAAGTTGGCCATGACTTTGACTAATAGGTCTCTTTCCATCCAATGCACTGTTACTGTAATGGAAGCATTTAACTCTTCTAAAGAACGAGGTTTGTGAAGAAATACGCGTTCCTTTAAATACCCCCACAGGAAAAATCACAGATGGACAAGTTCGGTGATCTTGGGGGCCAGGCCACGTCACCAAAACGAGAAATGACGCGTCCATGGAACATGTTTTTCACTACTTCCATTAATGCTCTGACAGTGTGCGCTGTGGCACCATATTGTTGTAAATAAATATTTTCTATGTTTATTTGATGTCTTTTAAATTCTGGTCGAAAAAACGTATTCAACATGTAAACGTAGCGATTAGATTTCACTGTTACCGTAACATAGTTTTCCTCAAAGAAATACGGTCCGATTACACTGAAAGGGGTGACTGCACACCAAACTGTTACACGCCTAGTATGGAGTGGTTTTTCGAGAATATTGCGAGGATTATGAGGGGCACAACCGCGAAAATTTTGTTTATTTACTGAACCATTTAAATGGAAATGAGCTTCATCGCTAATTATCAGTAGTGCATTCGGATTTTCCTCAAACAACACTTGTATACGCATAGCGAAGACCCGACGTTGACATTGTGAATTGAGCTACAATTTTATCTTTCCTGTTTATGTTTTTTTTTTTATGATTAGATTGTATGTTGTATTTTATTTATTTTTAAGAACTAGTATTGGTATATTTGTTATACGCATTTTAGATCAAGCACGTATCTTCTTGAGCTATTGACAGTAGTGCAGTACTGAGCCAATCTTAAACTTAAACTTATTATTATTATTATCTCTTTATCTAAAGTACCTAATCTTCATTTAGTACTCGGCATAAATGCTATAAGATATTTTATTTGTTAAAATACGTTAAAAGCCTTTGTTAAGGGATATTTAACAACTATAAAATTTATATTAGCACACGTCACGTGACCACTAGTATAGAGATAAAATTAAAGAATATGCAAAAATCGATAAAAAGTGAGGTTCAAAAACAGTTCAATTCGGAGGACAAGTACAAATTTTCATTGACATATTAATAAAAAATTGAAAATTATAATTTTTTTCGAACGTTCTTAAATGAATTACAAAATTTTCTTATTTTCAAATAATTTTGTCAATTTTTAGAAACAAGTTTATCCTGCCCTCTACTAGAAAATTTATATCAACGAAGAGGAAAGAACGAAGACATACAGATCAAAAAGAAGTGGAAACTGGAGAACTCAGAAAGCTTTTGAAGGCATCTTGGAGTAATAGCCCTAAAGACAAACCCTTCATGTTATAATGAGCAGCAGTGATAGAATGATGGTCAAACTTGCCTGCGATGGATTAGGATGATGAGGATATTAAATAGAGACTAGTGGTTCAAACCCAAAAGTGGTATGGAGATGGTTCCAAAAGAGGTGCAAGTTATGGAGCTTGCATATATGCAGAAACCCTTAACCGTAAGGTACTATATAGCTCTGAGTATTTAAATCATGTGGCCATATGGCAAAGGTGTCACCGAAGGTATAAATACTCTACTTATACATATGAATAACATAGAACCTTCAATCAATTTCACTATGTAATTGGAAAAAGAGAATGCCATTCTATTTTCAGATGTCCTAGTACAGAAAATGAGTGACGTAAATATAAAAACTAGTGTGTGCAAAAAACCAACTTACGCGAGGCAGTATCTACATTAGCAATCAAACCACCCAGATACATGAAAATTGGAGTGGAAAATGCCTATACGACAGAGCAAAAATCATATGCTCCGATTCAACTGACGTAAATAAAGAAAAAAATCATCGACACGCTCAGAATGAAGACAGGTCCAAAGCTAGAAGTCTGGAAACAGACTTTCGATCAGATGAAAGTCAAAATCGCAACAACAATTCCATACATAAAGGTTCCATCAGATAAATAGGCAACCAATACGATATTCGAACGACAATAAGGGCCACCAGCACAAGATCATGCTCAACTACAACTAAATCGGGACAACATAGACCAACGAACTAAAAACTAGGTATACAGCATTCCATGTGAATGTGCACACTATTACATTGGTGAAACAAGTAGAGTGTTCAAAAGAAGAATAGAAGAACACAAAAAAAAACTCTGCAGGAAAGAAAAAACCGAATCAAAATTGGCACAGCACGCTTGGGAAACAGATTATCGAATAGGTTGGTAAAATGGTTCCATCTCAACCAACGAAGGTGAACAAACAAAGAGAAAATTGGAAATAGACGCGTACATAGTTACGACACCAGCCGCTATCAGCGCACCGAGTCTGGAATTGCATGCCTAGTAGCATCACATCGGCAATGAGATGGCTTAGTAAGATACAATCAAAATTCATTATTTGTTACTGAAAAGAACATTTGGAGAATCATTTCCTCCTGTGAAGCCCAATAACACCTGTAGAAGAAGGACAAATTGCGAACATTTAACTGAAATAAAATAGAAGAATCAGTCTATCAAGGCAGTAAGTGTAAGATAGCTGGTGAACATCTGGAGAATAGAAGATAATGCTGGGCTATCCTTCATGTTTGAGTGGCAATCTTCTAGTAGAGGAAGAAACAGATAGAAATGGCCAGATGAAGTCGAATAGAATTTACAAGATAGTGGGGTGACGGAATAAAGGAAGCTGACACAGAAGAAAAGTATCTGGTGCAACGTAAGAAGAGCAATTGGCAAATTTAGGAAAATTAATGATTTACTTTAACGTTTTTTTTACCGTTTTAACGAGAAATATTTCTTAATGTATGTTGGTCATTGGATTTTGAGATAATATCACAAACAAGCAGGCAAACTTAAGACGTGTTATTTCGCTAAAACGAAACTAGAGAACTCATACCCTACTACTGTCGAAATCAGATAATACTGTTACATTATGAACAGGAGTCAATAATTCGTGAAGTGCTTAAAATGAAAGAACAAAAAAGCCTTTAGATATACACTGCTTTGGAGATGAATGGAAAATTCAGATCAGGGTATTCATAATAGATGAACCCCTGAATCATCGTTTCGTCATTTGCAATTAATTACAGATATGTTCGTTAACTCCCTAATTACGGAATATATCTAATGCGTAATAATTGTACTGCCAATTATCAAATCAACTCTTCCGATGTATTTCCATTCGCAGCATCATAAAATTTTCGCTGTAATTATATAATCAGCTCTGGTCTGTCAGCAATGGCGCTCTGTTGCATATTCGTTTCCATTGTGATTTATTTTTTGTAATTATAATTATTATTACTCTTATTATTAATTAGCATCGTTTTAATTATTAATTTTGTAAATAAAAGTGTGCGCCTTGTTGTTTTTTTCTTCTGTTCGAGATTTGATGTTGTTAAGCGGTTTCGCTAATTAAAAAAAAAAAAATAATTCGACTAGTTCTACTGCTCGGATTTTCATGAAACTTATTCAAAAATAACTACCAATCCCTCTATTATGATAATCAAAAATTAAAAAAAAATGATTTTTTGGACGCAAATTATGTAGTGATTCCTTAAGTTATTCGTATAGATAGTTAGACTTTCAAGGGATTGAAATTCTTTAACATAATTAACAACAAAAAATATGTATATTAACCCTGTGAGGTTGTTTTATTTGCCTTTATTACTCACAGAGCAGTGCTGGTATGTAGGACAGAAAGTAAGAAACAAATAAATTAATTTCGTTGGTTGGATTTGTGTGAAATCGCAAAACGTAATTTTATATTTACAGCAGAAAAAAAAAGCTCCGGACTTAATAACAATGGGAAAAACGGTGACAGTATGGAAGAACGATGTCAAATGTCACTGGCATATAAATAAATTGATATAACGTCCCGCAAGTCCTGCCGGTGAAGTCCGCAGATTGAGTTTACTCTCACATTCATATGCGAATTCAAAAAGCCCAGCAAAAGCTGTTTTTATGGCAGGCAATGGCAAAATATTCTCTGAGGTAGATATGTTAAAATATGGAACATAGAATTGCGTTTATAATCTGAGTCATCAACACTCGTATAGGTTTTAAACTGTCCCCGGAAAATTTATCAGACCGCGATATTGTTTTTTACAATGAGTTCTTTGCGGAAAAGCTTTACATAAAATAAAAAATTTCCGGGCGTTATCATTTACTATTTAGTTCTAATATTTGATAAGGTGACTTTTTAGGTTAAGTTGTTGTATCAGCAGGGGTTATGGGAGGTTTAGACGTTGGTACTGATGAAATACGGTTATTAGAGAAACGGTTCAAGCAATTATAAATTACATACAGGGTGCGCAAGTAGTATTACACCAAATGGAACTATGTTGAAACGATTTGACATTTAGATTTGACGATTAGTGAGGTTAAATTATAAATATCTACATACATAGTCGTATTTTGATACGGGTTTCATTTATTTTAAGCGACTTGTGTTTGTCAGGCGTAGCCATCTTGAATTTTTTTAATGTCAATTTAGATTTAATTTGGTGTCATTAGGCAGATAATTGATTTAAGAATACAATACGGCATATCACAGACTTGTTTAGTTTATTCAAATAACGAAAAAAAATAAATAAAAAAAAAAAAATACTTCAAATGGATATAATACTTTGAGTTGTGTGTATTTACGGAACCATCACTTAAGGTAACTATGCCTTCGCTTGAAAAACCAATGTTTCTGATAACATTTCGATCAGCTCCAATTTTTCCGTCATAATTTTTGCGAATGGCATTCTACCATCAGAATTGTCCTCTAACCATCATCTCCTGTGAAGTAAATGTGGTTCGTATACTTAGATTGCTTTAACTTTTCTCTTATTGATCGTTCTGGCATCCGTTGCCAACTCTCCGATTGAGGTTTGTGTGGTTGGTGTCATCATCTAGTAAAGCTTGCAATGAAATGTCGTGTCTTCAGATACTGCTGTTTTTATTTAGTGCAATATTTTTACGCATGCTGTGTGATTACATATGCAGATTGAAAGTCATAGATAGAGTATGTAATTTAATTTAACGTTTTGCAGATTTTGATCCTGTTTTCCTTTCGATAATTTCAAAGCGGCCACTGAGGTTATGATTATAGTTTTTCTATTAAATAAATTCACTCATATATGTAGAGAATAATATCTGGTGAAAGTTCATATACTTTCACAAAAAAAAGCCAATTCCAGAAATTAACATTAATCAAATTACCTAGAATACTGACGTATCAGGTAAATTGTTAGGAATATTTGTCCATGAAAATTTGAAGCGGCTATATCATATTGAATATTTGTCGAAAACAATTGAGAAAGACATGTAATATTAAAACTTTGAAAACTTTTTATTATTTTAACTTTGTGGCATATATGCTTTATCTACTGGGGAACGTCATATGAAGCAAATAAAATATTCTTAAGGGGAGGTTTACATATATATATCGGAAAAGTCCAAAAACTTTGAGCTTTTTTTTCAGACAAAGGAAAAGATATACGAAATACGGCTTTTTCTTAATAAATATATTAAAACTTGAACATTAAAAAAATATATTTTTTTTAATGACAAGACCACTATAACGTTCGCTATTTGTATCTAGGTAGCAATGTGCACAGAAAACACGGTCAAACTGCGTAAACTCTAGCATACGCAAAAGTGATCCGAAATTGAAAATAAAAAGAAGAGTTAGAAATATATTCAATTTGTTGGAGGTTATACCTAAATTTAACCAAATAAGTCGAAAGCAAACAATGTGGCAGATACCTGGACTTTGATTTGATTATTTTCTATTTCTTTTTTGTGTTTATGTGGATATAAAAATGTGGAATATTGCAATTTTTAGTATATTATAGGTATAACCTCCAATAAAAACTGTTTACATTAAGAAAACAAAAGAATTAAGTTGATATATTGAACACTTGAAGAACTAGAACTTACGCAGATTTGAAAAATCATGTACGAGAAAAACGCGTTCAAAGTTTCTCAGCAAAAATTTTTACAAATAGTTCAACATACACTTAGTCAGCTATTCCAGCACCATACATCAATCCTTCTTCTTCTTCATACTTCTGCATTTGCAAAATTTGTTGCTTCCCTTTAGACTGCACAGCAAGTTTTGCAGCGCTGGACATACTCTGCTCTGCTCGTTATATGTGCTGACGATCAGAATTGATGACGAAATTTTTGGCATCAAGTCCTACTGCAATTCCCACCGCATTCATTATTTGTAATACAGAAAAGTAACCTTCATTGAATAAATTTGCGGCAATGTAGGTAGCAAGTTGAATTGTTTATGGGTCGCAGTATAAATCTTTTGGAGCTAGTTTCTACACACATGAACTAAACGAGTCGTTTCAGTGTTGACAATGTTTTCCAATGCATCTTTGTAAGAAATAGCTCTAGAAAAAACTTCATAAATCGGCCTAATAGCATCTTGATTTTTTTTTTTTTTTTGCAAAAGAGGGTCATGTATGAATGAAGCAAGCTCAACCTTGGCTTCTGCAACGCGCCACTTACACAGGCTGTCTACACCTTTTGGACAATAAATGTGTCGTGGATCCGCGTCGGTTGAACATTTATAATGAAATGTAGCCCAAATAGCTGCCTTTATTTTGTATGCAGAATCTGGATGTTGGCTAATTGCTAGTCCACAGTACACTATTGTTAAATTATCAATAACTTTGTCAGTCAGTTTACCAGCGCCCTTTCTTCAAAGTCCACTCATTCTTTTTTGTACATCTCCAACGCATTCTCTTTTTTTTCTTGAACAGTAACATCTTCGTACGGCTAAAAATCACAAATTGCTTAAAAATTGTCTTATCTCAGTCGCTTATCCGAAATCGTGCGAAGATTTCTTTTAAGGCATCGCATCGACTTCCATTTTTCCTGTGCTATTCTGGTGATCCGTAGTGCGGTTACCTTTGCTATCATATTCTAGCCAGCTTTTATAAGAAATTTAGTGTAAGTAAGTGCATCTGCAATAAATTGATACATTTTATGGTAAGTAGTTTTCTAAAGCGTGGGAAAGTGTGTTTTAAGTAAAAGAAATATTGTTAGATCAGTTTCTTCAAATGTGCGTTTTATTTCGGATCTAATTGCTTCATATTATTGTAATATAAATAGCTACTCTGTCGTTTATTTGTGATCCCGACTGCAGTGGCATTTCTAATCAATAAAGACAACTATACATACACTAACAAACAATAAGTATGATATTTCGACCCGAGCAGCCCCGAGTCGAATATAGTATTACATCTAATTTGCTCCGTTTGTGTTCGGTACACCCGCTCTTTTAATAAGCCGTAGCGGCTTAAACAATGCAAATATTACGAAATCGCTTTAATCATGTATGTTATATATTTAGAGCTTTCAAAAAATGCAAAAAACTAAAAAACGATTTTTCCAGTCAAATACATGTAATCCTCCCCTTAATACAAAAACTAGCAATTAGAATTATTTTCAATATGAAATATAATGATTCCTGCAAAAAGATTTAATTATTCCCACGACCATAACACCCATATCGATAATTATCTCTTGCCACCTCCACATCGAAAGGCAATGTATCAAAAGACTATATTACATTGGCTGTAAATTCTATAATAAGTTACCCTGTCATATAAAAGAAATTTTCAATATTAATTTAAGAAAGCCGATAAACAATATTTATGGGATAAAAAGTATTGCAGTGTTTAGTGATTTTTAATTAATATAATTATGTTCTTTCTTTTTTTTTGGTGACTTGTTCCAGGCATTTATTTTAATATTATACTGTTGAAATAAATGATTACCTATCTATCTATCTATCTATTCTTGCTTACATTGAAACGTGCTAGGACATACTAAAATACACATAATTATCTAAACATTCCACATATTTGTGCAACTGTTTTCGACGTTGTATACGTAATGCATTTTATATATCACAAATCACTGCTAAAGTAAAATTATTACAAAAAGTTTTCTACTAACTTATTTATTCATAGTTCAAGTGGACGCCAATGCTTTACATCCATCTAGATATAAATTTATTTATCCTACCCATATCTTAAAATAATTTACATTGAGCGGATGTAATTAAAAGTCATTGGTTTTATTAAACCCGAATATTAAAGAGAAAGATCTCCAAACCCCGTTGATAATCTCCAGCTTATCGTACCAATTAATGATAATTAAAACCTTTATAATGTTGCGTTTCTTGGGAGTATCCTCCCATCGAAATTCGTTATCCTCAATTACTATACACCAGCAATAAGGTCATATTTAGATGTGAATATAATTTCCGGTATCCGGTTTCTTCTCGTGCGAATAAATTATGAGCTAAGACAAAACTGGTTTTCGCGTTGCGAATACATTATAATCATTATACATGCAAGGTTTTGACGTTACGGTATGATATATTGATACTCTGCACGATAAGTTTCAACAGATAGATGTCAATTTGTTGTGATTATTAGATATTTTTCAATATTTTTGAATTTAGCAGCAATTTGGGGAAATACATAACTTATGCTAGTTATAAAAAGATTTTTGGTAACAGGAAACCACATGTCGTGTGATGAAACATATGGGTTTACCTGTTAAATAGATACACATTGTAGAACAACACATTGCATGTGCTGTATAACTATACAGAACATATTTCTTGCTTTAAATACATCAAGTCCCTACTTAGACAGTAGGCGAAACATATTAGTAAATAAGTTGCTGCATTTCGGGACATACTTTCGATATTTACCAGGTAAGTGTTTCATGGTAGATTAGATTAGATTAGGATTGGGATGGTCTATGGACCTGTTTCAGCGCGACCTTCTCAGATCTATTGTGATCCCCTTTTTTTTTCTTACAGGACGCTTTCTAATTTTGCCTTCTTAATTAGGCCTATCATCTTTGAGAGCGGCTTCTTTGTGTAGCTACTAGCTGTGGGGTTCTCCACGTCCATTATTAAAAACCTTCCTCGCCAGGCCTTCTTCCTCCTTTTGGCAGAATCTGCAGGTTGCATCATCGTCCCAGGCCTATGTTGTACATATGTCTATTTAGTCGACAGTGACCCAGTCAGCAGACCTACTATCATTTTGATAGTCTTCCTGTCTGTATTCAGTAGATATCTAGTAAATTCAGGCCTCTGATCCCGGTGATTTTTGCCACCACTCGCTGCACTGATTATACAGGCTGTCCCACCGAACTGAGTCATTAGATTTTTTTGAACTTCTAGTCGGAATTTGATTTTGAAACTTGTAGTGTAGTCATGGCCCACTGTGGTCTATTTAAGGAAAATATTTTCAACTTTATAGCACTTTCGGTATACAGGGGTTTTGATATCAACTTTCTTATTTTAAATGGAATGGTACAATTTTTATCGGTACAATGAATGTATCGAGTCATTTGCAATTAGTTCATATGAGGGTTCCTTATCCCCAAATTCAACCGTTTTTGAGATATTTGCAATTTTGTTGATTTTTTGACGTTTGCACGGTTTCAAGTAAAATTAAATGATAAGGTATCAGATATTTAGTGGTTTTACTAATGTCGATGTAAGTACAAAGACATAAGTAGAAAGTGTTATAGCAATAATGAGCGAATCACATACAGGGTGTTCGAAAACGCATCACCAATGTGGATACCTTTAAACCAACAAAACTTTTTTATTTCAAATGGAACATGGCATTTTTTTCTACAGTATTGAATGCAACGTAAAATTCTACATCGATTGACATTAGGGTTTGGTATACCTATTTTTGATAGTTTTTGAGATATTAGCATTTATTGCCCCAAATATGACTAATTTCCAAGTTTCGAGCAAATAAAATATTTTTTTTCCTAAAAAGCACTCCGTATATTATTTTTTAGAATGATCCGCTATCTTTTTTTGCATTGTTTGATTTCCATACTTGAGATATTTATCATTGGAAGTTTTCCAATTATTAGCGAATTTTATGTAATTGTAATTATAAAAATATTAATAAGCCATAATTATTATGCGACAGCTAATTACATGTTAATATTTTTACCTGCTTATTAAATACATCGAAAATAAGTCAATTAAAAAAAAAAAAACTAGGAAACTATTATTCTGAAAGAACATTTATATTGGATATTTTGGAAGACTTTTAATAGTTTGTTTTTGATTTATGTTATCTGTCTGTACGGCTTAATACCTAGTTTAATGCAAAAAGCCAAGAGGCTGCATTGTTTTCGTTGACTCCATGTCAGACGGCTTCCCTACAAAGAAAATACCAGGCCTAGTAAGTGAAGAATATTTGAACTATTTTGGGTGTATTTAGAACATCTGCTTTAATTTCCCTTTGTATTTTTTTGAGGTTTTTATTCATTGCAAGTAAGTGTAGGTATTTAATCATTGTTGTAGAATAAGTCTAAAATGTTATTTGTATATGTAACTTTCAACGTTTTTCCTATTTCTTTCGATTTACAATATTTTACTTGTTGGAAGAAAATGTGCGAAGGAGTTGACAGCATTAGGACTTTCTATAAAAGATATGACTTGTTAATACTGCATAGGTTTATCACTGCGCAATTTGGTAAATTACTTGTTTGTTAGCACATCTCATGGCCTACTAATATCTAATAATTAATGTACGTTCTCTATAACTAAAAGGCATTACTATTAGTAAGAAACTAGTGAACATTAGATATCTGAAACATAAATATTTAGATAGGTTAAGCAAATAATGTACAGAGTGTTTTGTAGGAAAAAACTCATTTTATTTGGTTGAAACTTGGAATTTTGGCATATTTTTGCAATTTTTTGCAAGAAATGCCAATACTTCAAAAACTATTAAGAATAGGTGCACCAAACCCTAATATCAATCGATGTAGAATTTTGCTACATTCAATGCAGTAGTAAAAAATACCATGTTCCATTTGAAAGAAAAAACTTTTGCTAGGTTAAAGGTATCCACATTGCAGGCGTGTCTTTGAACACCCTGATTGACCATATGATTCAGTGATTATTGCTATAACACCTTGTAGCTACGTCCTTGTATTTACATCGACTTTAGTAGAACCACTAAATATTTGCTATCTCATGAAATATTTGATTTTATTTGAAAGAACGCAAATGTCAAAAAATCCACGAAAATGAAAATATCTCAAAAAACGGTCGAGTTTAGGAATAGGGAATCTTCATATAAACTAGTTGCAAATGACTCGCCAAATTCATTAGACCGATAAAAATTATACCATTCCATTTAAAATAAGAAAGTTGATATCAACACCCTGTATACCGAAAGTGCTATAAAGTTGAAAATATTTTCCTTAAATAGATGGCAGTGGGCCATGACTACACTGCAAGTTTCAAAATCAAATTTCTATTAGAAGTTCAAAAAAATCTAATGTCCCAGAGCGGTGGGACACCTGTATTTCCATTCATTGATGGATTTTTTAATTTGTGATCTGGAAGTTCCTAAAGAAACTCCAACGAATGGCCTTGACGAACCTCGCCTGGCCAGCTCGTCCGCCGCCTCATTCCCTCTCACGCCCGAGTGGCTAGGGACCCAGGCCAAGGTCAATTTCCTTTGGGTGCCCACCTCATTTACGGCGCTTACACAGTCTCAAATCAACTTAGAGTCCATGCTTATGGAACTAATCGCTTTTAAGTGTGGACTGACTGTCAGAGAAAATAACGAAGCTTTTACCTGGCTCGGTACATCTTTCTATTTCTCGGACAAAATGGTGTATTGCAGCAACCTCAGCTTGGAACACCGCCGTGTCTTTGCTGAAGCTTACCGAAAGAGCCTTTTTAGGCTCTTAGCGTATATTCCCGCCCCAACGCCGTAGTCCGTTTTAGAGCCGTCAGTATACCAGTTTGAGTCCGCTGTTACTGGAGTACCTGTCTCCCAGTCCTTCTTATCTGGTATTATAACCTGATATTTTCTATCTAGGTTAAATTTTTGAACCATGGCATCACATGGCATTCCTAAAAGGGGTGCCTCCTTGAGTTCATCTAACAGTTATTTATAGTCAGTGCCATGCGATATACTTATCGGTACTTGGCTGTGCAAAAGTCTGAGTACTGTAGACCTTGCAGCTCCTTATATATAAATATGTATTGGTGGCAGGTTTAGAATTACTTCCATTGCAGGGGTAGGGATCGATCTCATCGCCCCGTGGCGCAAAGACACACCAGCCTCTGCACGCCACCCAGCGTTTTGGCCGGCCCCACCTGTAACATCTTTGGCCACCATACTATAGTTCCGTACGTTATCATGGATCGAATTACCCTTGTGTATAATCAGAGAGTCATCTTGAGGCTAAGTCCCCAGCGTTTCATGGTAATATATTAATGATAATTTTTAACTGAAATGCGGGTACCTACTGTTTCAACTCGACGCCTCTGGTGTGAAACTTAATTTGTGTACTTCATATTACATAAAATTTACATATAAATGGATAATATATAATTGACTATTAACAACCAAACCGCAACTGAAATTATTTGGGAGAAAAAAGATTGCTTTCCGTGCCCGGTAGTTTAAGAAATAATCATTCTTAAGATCGTTTGCAATTTAAAAACATGCAAATTTAGCATACAACATTGTTGCACCCTATGCTTTTGCTCTTGCAAGGTGAAAAGTAACGTGGATAGGTGAGTTTACTGAGTTAGTATAATTGCTCCTTACGGACTGAAAATTGGTTCCGTTTTTGCACAAAAGAATAAGTTAGTTCTTTACTTTGTTGTGGGCAAATGAGAAGAAGAAATGCAGCGCATGTTTCAATCTTGACCGAAATTTTTGTGAAAATATTGAAAGATGTTTGTTTATTTTTGGAGACGTATTTTATCATTATCGATTTGAACCATTTTATTTATGCGTGTATTATTAGTGCGCACTTTTACATAGGAGAAATTATAATGTGCAATTAAATAAATTATTCATAATACTTTATTTGTACTTATACTTCAATATTCTTAAGTATGGCGTAAGAGGAATTGCTTTAGGGATTGTCAAACGGTTTTTAAAACTTTCTTAATCGAAAATCTTAATGTTATAATGTTGTACTTTGCCTGCTGTGTCTACAGAACTGATTTCTGTAAAAAAGCCTACATGTAAAGTAAAAGTAAAGTAAACTTTATTTCCAAAGACCGCAAAACAGAGGTATAGGAAACGTCAGAGACTGATAATATATGGCAATAATACTAATGATAAAAAAAGTGAAAGTAATAGTAGTAGTGTAGTAATAATAGTAATGTAACAGCGGTCATAATAAAAGTACAACAATAAAGGTAAGAGTAAAATACAATTAAAAATAAAAGTGACGATTATACGGAATAATTATAAAATATTATTAGGTGAATTTATGAATTAAAAGCTCATGTGGGGAATAAAACCCATTCACCATCAATAGATCACGCACATGGCGCTGAAAACGTACACGTGGAAGATTTTTCAAATGTTTTGGGAGTTTGTTGTATATTTTAATAGCGAGAACCTCTGGGGACTGCTGAAGTTAATCTAGACTTGGGCAGCGCTAAGTCATTTCTGCATCTAGTAAAGTAGTCGTGTATGTCTCTGTTAAGTTGAAATTTATTAATATTGTCATAGGTATGAAGTGCAAGGTCAAGAATTAAGATGCAAGGTAAAGTTAATAATTTATAACGAATGAAAACTTGTTGGCAAGACTCGAAAGCTTTTAAAACCAATTAAACAACGAATAATCCGTTTCTGACAGATGAAAATGTCTTTAGCCAGGACTGAATTGCCCCAAAATATAATTCTATAACTAAGCCTACTACAAATATAGACTTGATATACATTAAGTAACTGCTGGCGAGTTAACACTGATTTTAAATTACGGATTAAAAAACACAAAGTATTTAACGTGGGAAGCAAATGCTCACAATGTACTTTCCAACTCAAATGTTCATCAACCCAAACTTCCAAGAATTTAGTTTATTCGGATCTGGTATGTGACAACATTGTTGTAAGGTACCTAGGTATTTTATTGCGTGGTAATTAAAGATGCACAGAAAACCATCGTATAAAGTTTTGTCTTTTTAATTTCATCTTACTGCAAAAAAAGTGGTAAAACAAGGGTTTTCAATGAATTAAGATCGGGTGATATAGCAGATCACGATATTAGACCACCACTATCAATCCATTTAAAGCATTAGCGATTACCAAAAAACATCAAAAGAAAATGCATAAATAATTAACCGTAAGAATGACACCATGGCAGAGGCTCTTGGTTTATTGTGGAGGAACCACCACACAAGCAGAAAGGGAATAGACATTTTAGTTTCTGTCTACCAAGCGTCTTTAGCGTTCCTCCAAGAGCAAATTCACTTTCATCAGTATTGTGCCTCAAGTGTTATTCTCGATATCCCCCTAAGAGATCAGGAGTTTAGATGCACGCCCTCTAGGGGCCACACATCAAACTCTCACTCAATCAGCATGGCGGCGTAAGTCAGTAATTCAATCACCGTCGTACACCTTTCATTAAGGTATGCTATCTGTTGGTTCTTGCAATAAATGCAAATCATTGAATTAACGAAGAAGATATCATTTAATACTTTATATTGCGTTCATATCGTGAATTTGTATGAAAATTGCGGGTAAAAATAATAATATACAGGGTGACAGAAAAAACTACAATGCATAGCACCACGAGATAGAGGAACGAAAAATAATAAAAAAAGTTCCTATACACTAATGTCCAATTGCTTTCTTTTTTCAAGTTACAAACTGTTTTTTATATTGTTCTTGTATTTTAGTATTACCTAGGCAATAAAATATATTTTAAGGTTGGCTGTAATTTCATGAAACAAAACATTTGGTAATTGTCAAATCAATATTAGCATAGTGTCTTGAAAGCTTTATTTCAAAATGGTCGCTATACTTTCGTAGAATACAAGGACATGATCATATGTTGCGGCGAAGCTCGTTCAAATTCTTCCGAAGCTCAACGGATCTATCGAGAGAGATACCCGTTAAGGCAAGTCCCTAATGTTAGAACATTTATTGGCGTACATAGGCGTTTGGGAGAAGATGGTTGTTTGATTTGAAAATTTGATTCTTGGGTTAACAGAACTCGTCGTACTGTTGCAAATGAAGAAGCTATTTTGCAAATAGTAAAAGACAATCTTAGAATAAGCACCAGAAGAATAAGTGCAGCTGTACCGAATGTCAATCGTGAATCTGTTAAGTGAAGTCCTCAAACAACAACTTTTTCATCCACTTCATTTCCAAAAAATCTATCACCTATTGCAACAGGATTTTCTACTGCGTTTACAATATTGTTAGTGGTTGCAAAATAAAGGGCAAAACTTTCAGTCATTAATTTTGTTTACCGATGAAGCAGGTTTCAGTGGTGATGGCTTTTTGAATATTCACAATATGCATTATTGGGACGATGAAAATCCTCATCAGAACGTAACATGGAATCACCAGTATGGGTTTCCCATTTATGTGTGGGCAGGTATAATCGACAATTATCCAATTGGACCATTTCGAATGCCCAGACGATTGACAGGCGAACTCTATCGCAATTTTTTGGAAAATGAACTGAATACTTTATTAGAAGATGCTCCATTGAATATTATAAGAAGAATGTACTACATGCATGAAGGCGCGCCAGCTCACTATTTTAGGAGAGTAGGGGAATTTCTGCTAAGAAAATTTGGAAATAGGTGGATTAGTCGTGGCGGACCTATACCATGGCCAGCTCGTAGTCCCGACCTGAATCCCCTCGATTTTTCATTTTGGGTATTTATGAAAAGTGAAGTGTATGCCGCACAACTAAATAGTGAAGAACAATTATCGAACAGAATTGTGGAGTCTGCTGACAGATTTCGTAATAATGCTAACATATTTCAAAAATGCCGTCAGTCATTAACACGAAGATTGGAAATGTGTATTCAGGAACAAAGTCATAAATTTCAACACCTTATGCAGTATCTTATAGTTTTGAATGTTGTTTTGTTTAATAAAAGCCTTTTAACTTCAACAGCTTGTAACTTGAAAACAAAAAGCAATCGAACATTAGTGTATAGGAACTTTTTTTGTTATTTCTTGGTCCTCTATCACATGTTGCTATGCATTGTAATTTTTTCTATGTCACCCTGTATATTCGTTTATATTTATATTGCTAACAAAATCATTTATTGAACGCATGAAAATATAGTTACCATGAAAAATATTATTCATGACCTCATGTACAATGATTTGTTATTATAATGAAAACTAATTTCTTTCACTAATGAATCTTGTTATTACCTAATCAAAGATTGTAAATAATATTTCTTATCCTATTTATTCTGTCAATGAAAATTTACTCAATGAATGTAGATTATTGATATCACGTTCAGTATTTTTCTCAGTGTATGTTTAATGGTCACCGTAAATATTAGAATTTTCCAAGTTTAAATTTTATTATGTCATTATTTAGGAAATTTAGTTGTAGTGAGGTGTTGTTGTTTAGGTGGTAAGCAGGTATCTGCAGGTCTTTCATTAACGTCTACACATCCTGTAGGTATATCTAATCTTAAATTATATAATTACAAGTAATTACTATTCTTTACACGTCCTTCCAAAGAACCCTTTTCAAGAAGTAGCAACGTAAAATAGTAAATTATTTTTTATACGTTCTTAGTAGTCGAAATTCACTTTTTTCTTTGATCTACGACTAATAATTTCGGAAATGTGAACGAATTCTCATACGTGAACACGGCTTAACACTAATAATCAAAATAAACGGCATTTACCTTACGAGGTTAACGCAAACGATTTCTCCTTTTTATTTGAAAATGACAGTTTTAGTCAGTGACTCAATACTTTATAGTGGAATAACAACAAAATATCTTTCGAAATATTTTATTTTTTGGAACTGAGTATTAATTCAATTGGATCGAAATCTCGTTGGAATTGAATTCGATAACAAAATCTCCCACCGGATGAATACATTCAAGTCCGATTTCCGATGTAGTAACTGCCGTCACAGCCGTGTCCTTTTTATAAGGGTAAAAGTGTTTCGTCGAGTGGAATCGTGGACTGTCGTCCTATTCATTCTATAAAAATACGAAGCTCAACGTAAACGGCCGTATTATTACACAATAAAAAAAGGTAAACGACGAGATGGGAAATAGCTAGTAAGAAAAAAAATGTCTCTTTTGAGGGTAGTACGTTGAAAGAACCCGGTGCAAATTACTGGTTTTCACGCCACAGATTTTTCCTACACGTGTTATTATGAGAATGTGTTCTATTACAAGAAAATGTAGTAGGTGTAAAACATATTTTGTTTAGGAAATGATTTAAGACAAAAAAAATTAAATGAATCTATTTATCTCCAGTAATGAAACACATTTAAATTTGAATAAATTAGAGCTCACTACACTGGTAAATAAAGGTTTTGTTACAGAAACTATTCTCAGTGATTTGTAAGCAATTTTCATTATCATTTCATCATCAGAATTTGTCCCATTATCCATCATTTTCAAGATGTTTTATTTCTAAATTATTTTTTGCGTCTGTACCTTACATAGGTACTTTCATTTCAACAATAGCATATTATTTCGAATAATTCTGATTTAATTTTAATGTTTGAAAGGGTTCAATTTATTCCAAAGAGTAACAAGACAAAAAAGTTGGTTTAAAGCTATTTATTATAATGGCAATAAAATCTCTATAACACCATTGGTCATGTGATAACGTAAAATCATAAAGCCATTATTGGAGATAACAGAGTTGGTGTACACGGAGTTTTTTTTTTCTGGATAAACCAACGTGTTTCAATACTGGAACAATTGTCCTGGTTTTGTGTTTGCGAAAGAATGTATTACACCTGGTCATGCCAGAGCCAAGGAACTGTTAGAACTTGACCGTAAAAATGTCAAGGTGATTGTCTCTGTCTATACAGATCACTTTGAACTCAGAAATCGGGACTGGGGCTTCTGCTGAGACCGATTGTGTTTTAGAGGACAACGGGGCAGTTGACCATATTTTCTGCCAATGCTCTGTTACTACACGAATCAGGTATGTAACCGTTGAAAAGACTGACCTTTTCCTAATAGAAGACATGAAAACAATCTCATTCAGCATGATACTGACCTACCTTAAGGGCCTGAACTTGGATGAACTCTAAGATAATATCCGCTTTACAATAGACCCTAATGGTTGCAGTGGACGGGACGATTAATCGAACCATGCAGATGCTATCTCTAACTCTCAACTCAACACAGATTTTTCTGTGAGTGGAGGAATAGAAGCACAAAGAGTCTTTATAATAGAAAGCAATGTCCAAGAACAAGTTACTTTAATTTTAATTTTTAGAATGTCATGAATGACTTTGTAAAGCCAATGAACGTTTAGGAGTAAAAGACCCCAGGGACCCTCTATCATCTAAGGGGATATATCGGATACCATGTTCGTGTGGATCTGTCTAAACCAGAATTAAGGAGCATAAGCGTAATTATCGGCTGGGACAGGCTGAGAAGTCGGCAATCGCAGAATACGCCCTACAAAATGCCTACCATAACATCGCAGATTTGATGACTTTCCGCAGCCACCGGTCGCACTTACCACACAAAGGGCTATCAACGAGGAATCCATTAGAAATTTACAAACATGGAAACAACTTTAACCGGAAAGAAAAAGTACGTACTTTAAACAAGATCTGGTACCCGGTGTTGCGTGTTCGTACCACAAACAGAACGCACTCGGCCAAGACCAATCGGAAGCGTCCGTCACGCCTGACACGTTTGTCACAGATGAAGCGTCCGTCACGCCTATTACACAGGCACCGACTATATATAACGACACCACTCATGAAGTCGGATCACTAAACGACGAGCCATCGCGAAGGAAACTTCGACCTCGCCGTTGAAGATGTTCACTGCAGTTGTGAACGAAACGTACGGAAGTAATTTCACAAGACCACAGCTCAACAGCCCGGAAGAACTTTTTCCACAAAGGCGAGAATGCCTGTGGGGTGGTTAATTACTCAACCAGTGGAAGATGTCAGTTTCGACAATATCTTAGGAGAAAAAGAGGCTTCTGTTTGACAGTCCTCCAAAATTGTGTCAATATACTTTCTTGGGAGTACAAGAAAGAAAGCTAAAAACCACAAACAGTTAGTTAATAAGCTGCTGCAATATTAGAGCAACAATATTTGGGAGTAAATATGTCCCTGAAGATTTATGTACTCCATCCACATCTTTTCCAGGTAATCTTAACGATGAACATGGTGAACGATTTCGGTCAAATAAAATGGCGCTAGAAAGAAAAATGTGTGTTTGAGACCATTGCTGCAGCTCTACAATGCGCGAGTAATGAAGTAAATATAGTTGAAAGCCGAACAGAAACGTGTTTCGTGAATAAATCATGTTATAAGCTTTGTCCCTCTTCAGATTCAAACATCGTATTAAGCGGACGTTTTTAGAATCGAAATGTTGCAAAGTGGAGGACCTTCTTCTGCTGTAATCAATATATGTGTCACACTTAATTACTGTTTGTTTATTTGTTTGTTCGTTTGTTTGTTTGTTTTGTTCTTCTTTGTTCTTTTGTTTTATACACGACCATGTATTTTTTAATACTAATTTATAGTTTATTTATCTATCGATGATTGTTTTCACTATTTAAGAATTAATGTTCCGAAAATTTCAAGCAGATTTTACCAAAAAACCTGGAAAAAAGTACAACATAGGTTCGGAACTAGCAGAAGAGAATCCAACCAAACCAAGAAGGTCCACCCATTTTGGTGCACGTAACAATCAACGAGTTAATTTTTGTATACCATTGTTGTTACACAAGAAATATAGCTTATTACAGCTTTTCAAAATAACCTTTTTGGGTTTGATTGCAAACATGACACTTACGAAGCATTAAACCATAAATATGTGTATTGTTACTTGGTCAAGTAATTGCTCGTGTGTGCTTATTTAGATACTGTAAATTGGGTGATTATCAAAATGGGTGCAAGCCCAATACTAGTGATTGTAAATTTACCGATATTTTCATTTACCGGTAATTCGGTAAATGAAAATGAAAATACCGGTTTACCGTAAATTACCGGTAATTTCTTCATGTGTGACATTAATGGGAATTCCCAAGAAATAGGGTTAGAAGTTAGGCTAGAAATAATACATATTTTGCACAATTTAAGGCATAATATTAGAATTATTACAAATATTTATTACAAATATTTGTATTTAATCATTTTATACAGTTGTTAGAAGAAAAAAAAATATTTAAGGTTCAAATTTTAATGTTATTTTACAAAATGTTGCATAATGTCTCTCATAATGTGGTGTATTCAAAATTGCTATTAATTTAATACGTGAATGTTGTTCTTATATATTATTATTTTTAAATATTAAAAAATGAGACATTTACTTATTCTTTAAGAAAACGATTTTAAACCTTTAAAAATCTTAAAAAATCCAGAACACAAATCACATACGCAACTCAACTTTTTCGAGAGATAATAAAATCCACACAAAAACCATAAAATGAGAGAATTGAAATTACTATGTTGACAAACGCAGGTAGGAAAAGTGGGGTGTTTTGCTTCTACCGTCCTAGCAACCGTCCTAGCAACAAATGAACATTAATCTCGCCTTTTCTTTGCGTTGCTTTTCGTATCCATCTTGTTATTTTATTTCTTTAATTTCTACCCGCCTTTTTTCAATTTTTTGCTTTTTTGTTGAGAATTTTTTGATTCCTTCTCTTTCTGACTAACTCGGTGAATGGAGGTTATACGTTTCTAATCAAAAGTTTTGTCAGTTTCTTTTCTATATTCTCTATTCTAGGGCATTACAGGGCACTCAATCTCAAGAAAGTTTAAATTAAAATTAAACAAAACATTTCCATAAATTTCATAATAGGGTGTTTTTTTTATTTTCAATGTCCCTTAGACTTTAATATCTATAAACAATATTTCGTAGATAAAATTTCGGTATGGATTTTCTCATTTACCGAATTACCGGTAATTTTTTGTAATTTACCGGTAAATTACCTACGTTTCTTTGGTCAATTACAATCCTTACCATCAATACGATACATTTTGAGTACTCAAGCACGAGAACTAACTCGCTACGGTGCTAGACATAACCATAGTACTATAGATGTAACCTAAAGGAGGCACCCTTATGGAGATGTGAAGTTATGCCATGGTTCAAAAATTCAACCTAGATAGAAAGTATCAGGTTATAATACCAGCTAAGAAGAACTGGGAGAAGGGTACTCTAGTAAGAGAGGGCTCGAACTGATATACAGACGGCTATTTATAGCCGTCTGTATAAAAACTGACTATGGAGTAGGAGCTGAAATATATGGAAAGAAGCTTGAGAAGACCCTTTCGGTAAGGCGTTCTAGGCTGAGGTTATTGCAATTTAACATTGTGTTAGTGAAATAGAAAGCCGGACCGAGTTAGGTAAAGTGTCGCCATTTTCTCTTCAATCAACACTTAAAGCGATCAGTTCAGCAAACATTGGCTTTAAGCTAGTTTGGGACTATGTAAGTGCCCTAAGAGAGATGTGTAACCAAAAGAAATTAACATTTGAAATGTGATTGTTTTACAGATAAAACATAAAAAATCCCAAGGGAACCTCCATTCACCACCGACAGTATGCTTGCTTTGCCTTTAGTTCGTCTAAAAACATGAGCAGCTTGTAGGTATTCCCCAAAACACAAAATCGTTTCTCAAAAATAAGAGAATGAATTGAGCTGATTTTTTTTCTGCAATAGAAAGGATAGCAAATCGAAGTTTTTTTTTATAAAAAACATCTAGAACCGAAGAAAAAACAATTGCTCACAACATTTACCGTATCATTAAAGATAATTAGCTTCAAACTTAAAACCTCTCTAGACATTTTTAATTTAAATCTTTGAAAAAACAATAGAAATCGTTGAAAAACATTCGTAGGTTTCTGAGGGGTGTTAGTAGAATTCCTCTCCACAGGTAGTAGGAGAAAGGTTTGGATTTAATTGGTCTCATAAATAGGTAAACTGCCGCCCAAACCTTTGTAATCGTAAGCTCCAACTATTATTGTTTTATTATTTATCAACCGGGACCCAATTTACACATGTATGTCAGGTAGCTAAAAATTGTGGGAGCCAATTTAACGATTATTAATAGTTACTCTTTATTTCGGGAGGCAATTTATCTGTACCCTTTCTCAGAAAACGGCACATAAAGATTATGATACTCCAAAGGTCAACATCCGGAAGTAGTTTGACCGTTTACCTTTTCAAATAACTGTTTTGAAAGATAATATATATTCCAAATTATTCAGAAAACATTTGAAAAAATGATCTCAATTTCAAGAGCACAAGATATCAAAGATGAAACAGGATCTACCGGTAAGGCGTTGTCGGAAGTGTCCGAACCCCAATAAATCCACTTGACTCCTTTTATGGGGTTACATGAAAACCTTGCCCGGAGCGCTGAAGGAATTCGAAACATAGAAGATTTACGGCACAGTATAAATCTTATCTAGTAGTTTCACTAAATGTCGGCGCCTTTGATGTTTTGTCTATCAATTTAAGGAAATTCGCAATGGCGTTTGGCGGCTACATTTGCAACTAATAATTGCAAAGTGGGGACGAAAATAATCTATATACTCAAACAGACTGACAATTGACAGAAAATCGCACAACATCATGTCACTCCTATAACAAAATGACAGAATGTAACGGCTTTGTAGGTTAGATTTTTGCTTGTAAACAAATTCAATTAGTTTTAGTTACAATTTCACCCACCTATGCGACACCGCGAATTTCCTTGGGCGCTATGTTTGAAACCCATGTTACCGGCGATGTGAAACTACTGGATATACATATATACTGTGTTTACGGCATCGAATTTTTGTTGCAAGGTATCAGGCAGCAGACATCTTCCCAACGAGTTCGAAATAATTATTCACGCGGCATGGAGACTCGTCTCCAAACTGAAGACAGATATTCCCAGCACTTTATCTAAACTTCGCACCTGTTACAACGATTTTTCAGTAAGATCCGAGAAAAAAAAAGATTCTGACACTATAACTGAACAAATACATATATTATCTTGAATTTACTTAGGTATTTATACTGCGTGTGTGTAAATTGTCGCAAAAGCTACACGTAGCGACATTCTTCGTTTGGTTCTGAATCAAAAATCTTAATATTAAAATGCTACTCTTGGATGTTTGTTAATAGAGATAGTAATTTATTTTAAAGAAACAATTTACTAGCATTATTTGGTAATTTTTTTTTTGTTTTTTGATTTAAAAGTTAGTTTTTAACATTCCTTAATTCATTCACACGTACTTTCGCGAAAAATACATTTGACAAGGTTGTAAAAGTTTGTATTCCAAGGTCATTTCAATCAAAATTGTTACTGTCAAATTTTGACATTTACACATTTTGTGTATTTAATTCGACTATCTTGTTTGATTTTGTGTGTACTCCGTTTTTTTTCGTGGTTATTTGTATTATTTTGATTAGTTGTTGCGATTCTGTGTTTTATCGTCTCTTTGTTGTTATTTTATTCTTTCATAATTGATTTTACATTTAAATCTCGTTCCAAGAAGTATATTTTATTCTCATTTGCAACGTGCCATCGCGAAACATACATTTTTCTCAAGCTTTTAACAAATTTTGAAAGGGTTCAACGTCTATGATCTTTTTAATAGACCTAAATTCATTCAATTCATTAAAGTGGTTAAATGTTCACTGTTTCAATTCAAGTTTAATAGGAGTGCAGAAAAATAGCCAAACTTATTTTTTTTTCTCATTGGAAACTTTTCAAAGACTAAACATTCGTCTTTTTCAAGCTTTCTAACGAATCTTGTAAGAATTGAATTTAGGCCTTTAAAGAAGACTATACACATGAAATTCACCAAAATTTGATAAAAATCTTGAGAAAGGTGAATGTTTGGTCGCTGTAAATGAGAATAAAATAAACACAATTTTTGGATTGAAATTCCTCAACTTTGACCATTATCCTCCACCCTTATTAATCTTGAATTGAAATGGTGACCATTTAATCAAATACTTGTATCAAAGCTCTTCGTCACAGAACTTTTATAGTATAATATCCACCTTAACCTCTAAAGGCCAATTTTTTTTTACATTTTTATACATTTTTGCTCAAATTAACACCTAAAATCTTATTTATTATGTGGCTTAAAGCAAAAATATATCTTTTTATGATAAAAACATAGTAGCAGATTTATTCATTAAATCCCTCCAGTATGCATAATTAAATAGGCAATATAATATCTTTTGTGTAGCATTTGTGTCTCTATCTACACATTCTTACTATTTCTGCTTATTTGTTTCGTTTGTAATTACATTTTTCTTTGAAACATTATTGTTTCTCCTATATTAAAAAAAATTCTTGATAAAACACACTTTTTTTTTGATAATTTTTCGAGTGGGGGCAAATGTACAGAAATTTAAGGAAAATTTCGAAATGTTAGAAATTAAAATAATACATATATTTTACGTGAATATTAATAAATTTTCTTTTCTAGAAAAGAAATTCTCTAACATTAATATATTAATATTTCTCAGGAAAAGCTTAAATTTTTTTACAATTTGGAAAAATTCAGTTAAAACTAAAGTAATTTTCAAGTGGCAAGGAAAAAAGCGAATTTCAAAAAAAAAAATTTCACGTATAGAAACCTTATTTTAATTAGATACAGTAACTAACATTGCTGTTTTCGTTGAACCGATGAAACTATTTCTTTGAAATAATATCTTTTATTCAAGTAAATTACCTTGACCGCAAAAAGAATATTTGTTTGGATATATGATATTAAGTAGGATTTTCTTAATGAAATTATTTATTTTTATACAAAGTCGGTAGAGTTATAGATAAAGTAGTAGTAATTTACGTCAACATTGTATTACTTAAATCATAATGTTCTGAACACATAATAATAGCAAAGTTTTCTGGCTAATAGCAGCAAATACGTTAAACACATTCTAAGAGTGCAAGAAATTGCCATGGAGATGGCGGTTCTCCTATCTCACTAATACACTAACTTTCCATATCCAATATACGTTTTCTACATGGCAGACAAAGCAATTAAATATTTATCTATTACTCACTTGACAGATAAATATTTCTTAGGAACTGTTATCACTAGAGTGGTCAACTTTCGTCTGCGCGCCAAGTCAGCACTAAGTTTTATTTATGTGACATTAACGTTTAACACAAGTATACAATACAGTGTCGGGAAAGAGCAAAATTATTTATTTATTTAATTAGAAATATTATATATAAGATCCTTACCTTATTTAAGTAGCAAAAATGGTAAAGGATTGCTGAAAAGTTTGTAGCATGTTTCAAGATTTTTCTCACTAAACAGCTTCCGTCGCGATGATAAAACATGCTTATATTTTGAAAAAGACCGTTTAACATCTACGGATGTAACACATGCATAATTAAAATAATCTTTATAAGTATGATAACGGATCAGATGCGCCACCATCAATGTGTAGTCCGATTTGTGCCAACACAATAACTGTTTATCGCACACTGTACAAACTATTTTGGCACGACCATAATGTAAATCCTGGAATTCACCGATATACCTTTCTAAATTATGAAACAATGGTCGTTTTCTGGGATTTTCTACGCCCGATATTGTATTACATTTAAAACGCATAAAACACATTAACGGAGACTTGTACTATCACGCACCAAGACTCGACTCACACTGATACTAGATACTAGACGCACGAATCGGAGAGAATGATTTTACTGCCTTGAAGATATACTATGGCTAAAAGTTCTGCAAAAGGCGAGGCGAGTGCGACCCGAGTCACACAATTTTCCCATTTCAGGTGGTGGCCCTTGAGGAGGGAAGTGGAGTAACTGGCGTGCGGTGCTTTTAGGGTAAGCATTAGAAATTTTCATATTTTGTATGTCTTTTATGGATTAAATTCCAATTAAATCAACACTACCAGACTATTTTCATTTCGACGATATTTTCCTCCTTGTTAGGAAAAGAATCAGAAATACTGAATTTTTCTTTATAATTTTACTTTTAAACAAGTAAAACTTGTTTGGAAATGATCACTGTTTTAGAAATTTGGAAACTTTGGGAAAATTACTTATAGTTAGAAGTATCATTTCTGAAAGTAAAATATCTGTATTGCTTTAGGGACACAAAATTACCCCAAATTCGTACAGGAATTTTACCAATTTTTTTTTTAGTGTGCATGTCTATTTGCATCATTTTAAAAGTACCTAATTTGTAGCTACTGTGTCTTGGCTTTAGAGCAAGAAAGATAGCAGTGTACTTGCAAAAGTACAACTTTATTTCGTTGTAATGTAGATGGTTTTAGAAGTAAATAGTGACTGTTTATATCATATAAAATAAGATTGTCTTATTGAACAGTGGCATAAATTTATTATAGTTTAGTTGTATTTTTATTTTTAACGAAAGCTTCAGGCTCCAGGGATTTAATTATATTTCTGAAATACAATCTTACATGTAGGCGTAACCGCCTACCTAGATTACTTTCACTTTTCAGTTATATAAAAAAAAAATCATTGCAAAAGAAGTTTACGCAGACAATATTAAAGCTGTCAGAAAGCTTTTATCATTTGCAGTTATGTTACTCTCCAGACCGTCCGTTCAGATTGGCTGTGTTTAGAATGACACGTACTTTTGTATTCTAGACAAAGTCGTTAAAAATGTATGGATTCCACATATCTATAACATAAATCAGTAAACGTGTTACATGTACGTGTAGGAAGACGAATCTGTTCATATTCATGGCGGGATCTCTCCTGTGAAAGCACTACTAAAACGTACACACGTACAGCCTGTAGTACTGAGTTTCACGTCTGTTTTTTTTATTTTACAATAAACATTTGTATGAGGTTTGCTACTATTGCGTAGCATCTGGTATTCCGGAAACTGAACAAGTATGGGAGATACATACGTATTAAATCTGCTGGAACGTATGCCAGGCTGTCTTCATTCTTGCACTCTTTGGATTCAAAGTATAAAGGTTTCCTATTTGTAATAATGGAAATGTTATAACCGCAGCACTTGCAAGGAGTATTTTCTTGCTGGAATTTAACTAATTCGAATTAATGGAATTTAAATTAGCATAATTGCAGATGCTGCTGGAGCCATATGGGTATTGCAATGATTTCGTGCGTGCCCACAATTCAATAGCGTCTGTATGTATCGTATTGCGAACAATGCTGAGGTATACAGTTGTAAATTAGTCTAATTAATGCAGATTTTTTTTTTGTAATTCTCGTATTTGTCTATCCAAATAAACTGCAGGTATTTTCAATGCTATTCTCTTTTTCTGAGGATTTACGGTTGTTGTGTACAAATGTATAATCAATTGCTTAGAGATAATTATAAGTAAAATTTGATGCAAGCTGGTAGATGTGTTATAACAACAATCTGAAAACGGAAATTTTATTCGTATTTTATAATTCGCGTGTTGTATATAACTGGTTGTCTATCTTTTGCTGTTTTGCGATACGGAATTACGCAAGAAATTAACAACCTATTTTTTATTTAAATATACGCCTTCCAAATGAATTATATTTTACCACTACACAAACATTTTCGGATTGTTTTCAATTTCTATTAAAAAAAAGACATTTCTCGCATTGAAACCAAAGAAGTTTCTATACGAAAATCGGCAACATCTTTTAGGTATTTCTGTAGAAACAAAATTTAAAATGAAAAAAATGTTACAGTAGAGCCCTAAGTGGCAAACCTAGGCATTATCAAGAATTCCCGATAGGCCAACCTTCTAAAAACCTTCTAGAAACAATCACACAGTACAACATTATTGAGTTATTTTGATTAGGCAAGACATGGTTTAACTGGTTCATGACGTAATATACACTACTCAACTTTTTGCATACATTCTCTAAGTGTTGGTCCCAAAACAATCTATCATCGACCTGAATACCAAGCAACTTCATGTTACTAGGCATGATGAATTGGTTCCCAAGATTCCGCAGGGGCTTGTAGAAGTAAACGGAAAAGGTTTTATCGCTATTCAAAACAAGTCTATTTGACGCACACCATTGTCTCATGTCACAGCCTCCGTCCGTCATACATTGTTCAAGGTTCTTCCCGCTTTGACCTGATACAAGATGTGCCGTCTCCAAAAATTACTGGATAACCGCAGCGAAAATGACTCGGCAAGTGATTAATAGTTAGCAAAACCAAAAGGAGACCCAAAATCGATCCCTGTCCTACACCGAGAAGTACATTATATTCGCTGAACTTTGATTCACCCACGACAACAACGATACTATCCAACTGTTTATTAGTAAATCAATATCAATAGCGTCAAATGTACGTGATACATCGAAAAATACATCGGCAACCCAATCAGTCGCTTAAGGAAGGTGTCTAAAGACAATTGGGGACAATCAAACGATATTTTCAAACCTGAGCTTGTTCGATGGGCAGTTGAATCGTTTGAACCGTCTAAATCTCCGGGACTAGATGGAGTGTTTCCAAGATTGTTGCAAGAGGCAATTGGAGATATCATGGGGCTGATGATATTGTCATAGTAGCTAAAGGGAAATGGTGGCTTCACAAGGACTCTCAGTTAATCCATACAAAACCAAGTTGATTGCTTTCACGAACATGAGGGAATTCAATGACCTAAGCGGCATTAGACTGTTTGGGCAGGAGCTACAATTAATCAGAGAAGTAAAGTATCTGGGTGTTACACTCGATGCGAAACTGAGCTGGAATAATCACCTAGTCAAAATAACGACCAGGGCTACGCAACTATTCTGGCGTTGCTGGAGAGTTGCTGGAAAAACCTGGGGACTAAAGCCGAGGGTGATTCATTGGCTGTATACTGTTGTGATAAGACCAGCGGTAATATACGGGGCAGTAGTCTGGTGGAGAAAGACAGAAATATCCTCCGCAGTGAAGCTGCTAAGCGCTGACCTGAGACAGGCTTTCCTGGGAATCACTGGTGCAATGAACAGCACAGGGACCGTTTCTTTGGAGACCATTGTGGGCCTCCTCTGCTGGAGCTTTATGTGAAAGCGGAGGCTATAAATGTGATCCTTAGACTGAAAGCTAACAGCCCGTGGCATCCCAACACTAGGGTTGGAGGGCAAACTGATACTACGGGTACGATACTGGACGGACCATTGCTGCAAATGCCCACAGACAGTATCGCACCCGACAATATCTTCGCTGAAAAGGTGAGAATCTCCATACTGAACAGAGACCAGGCACGCAGTGATATCACTGCTTTTGATGACGTTCGCGGACGGATCCAAACCTAGCCAGAGCACTGGAGCCGATATTTGTGGACCAAGCCCAAATCAAAGGATATCCATAAGCTTGGCCAAGTATGCGACGCGACTGTCTTCCAGACATAAGGTATGCGCCCTTGCAGCCTGCGCAGAAATGATTGCAAAGGGGGGCATGAAGATGAAAATAAGTATAACGACTGACAGCCAGGCTGCTATCAAGGCAGTCTCGAACCCTGTTGATTTGCTGCGTATGTTGCATATAGACAGTTCGCTTTTAATGTTCCGTTATTAGGCTTACAATTTGCTCGTGATTGGGAACCGATTGCGGGAAATACTTCAGTGTTCTAGCTGCGACCTCATTTCGTATTATTATTATCACCATACATAGATCAGTTTTTATTTTTGGGAGAAAGAAATATGAGCCGTATAATATTGGGGTTAATACGTTTGCTGAGGTAGTAAACAGTTGATGTGACATCAAAGGCACTGCGCACAGTAATAACTTCAAACCATTAAAGACAATTATTACGATCTTTGGGTAATGATTCACATGTTTTATTAGAGTAGATTAGCAATGGTGCGGATATATGGATCGATTTCCCCAGGGACGTTTAATGTCTATTGTAATCTGCTTTACCGTAACTATAGGTACAAGTTCCTATATGCAGAATGGATTCCTGTATTTATTCATTAAGAAAGAGTTGTAAGAATTTTCCCCATATCGACTACGAATTCATTATATTCGTTTGACATTTGATGAATTAATTAATAATAAAATAGTTACTTATTGGCCACGTGCGTGTTATAATAACAAAATAAGATAAAGTAAAATATACGATAAGGTGTAAACATATCACGTCACAGTTCATCAAAAGGTGCGAGATCAGATGAGAAAAAAAGGTATATATAGTATTCGATTCCTAAATAATAGGAAATAATAGGCCAAGTGTATTTTTTTGCGTGGTTGTTTATTTGATTTGGAGTAAACTAGGCATATACGAGAAACCGGTCCCTAATTATATAATTATATTACATTAAAGGATTGGATACAACTAATTTCTTCGTTTTTCTTTCTAATGCCAAATTTCAATATACGAGTTAGCTCTTGCCCAAAAATGGTTAGTGTTTAGTGAGGTCGTAATACCCATGTGTATTATCTTTCTGCATTTCCTTATTATTCTTGTTCACTATAAATGGACGTAGCATTTTTAGTTCCATTGGCGGGTATAACCCGAAGAAGGCAACTCCGCCAGAAAGACCTATTATGCCCGCATGTCAATTTTAGCCCTCTCAGTCAGGTTGGACCCTATCAAAAAAGTTCGCAATCTGGCTCAGAGTTAACTTACCGACTCTGGGTTCGTCCGACTGATTGACCTCAAAGTGCGTCTGCCTCTCCCTGTCCATTGCCGGGCGATTGACAAGTAGGTGAGCAGGAGCTTCCTCCGCACTTCCACACTTTCTGCACAGGAGAGAGTTCATTAACCCCGTTGCGCAGTACCCAGTTAAGATTCTTGTGAGTAATTTCAATCAGTCCTTGCCTATAAAGACTGCCTTACGAAATCTTTCCTCATTCGGATGAAAGCCCTAGAGATTTACAGTGTCTTGTGCCGGCGAGCGCATTCCAAAAAGAGTAGTGCCTAGCAGCAAGTTGGGACCTGACAAACGTTTTGATGCTGCCATATGAGCAGCTACCACACGTCCGTTCTGGACCTAAGAGCGGCAACTCGCTGGCGCCCCTTGCTAACATGTAAGCTATTTCATTGCCTCTGATTCCACAGTGACCTGGCACCCATCTCAATGTAATATTTAGATGTTCCGCCAGCTGTTTAGGTTTTCTGTGGCATCCCAGTACCACCTAAAAGTCAAATCTGACAGGCCACAAAGCTATGAGGGCAGCCTGGTCGTTGGATATGATTTCTACCCTTCCATTCTTGCGCGGGCAGTTTAAGATGCCCTCAGCACAAGTCGGGATGGCAATAATTTCGGTTGAACTGTGGTCTGTCAGGTTCAGCAGTTGATTTGTTGCGATCCTACTTGGATGGTAGAGTTCAGGGTGTCAAATTAAGATAATACATATTTCGCCAGCTAGGTCTGTCTTGGAGTGTACCACAGGGTCGTTCTGGACCACTTTATGTTTACTATATACACATCATCTTTCATAACTTGTGAACACATGTCAGTGCAGATGTATTGCAGATAATACTCAAAATGTATCATTCATTTTTTATACCAGAATATCAATGAAATACATAAGTTCAGATGATTTTGATACGTTGTAGGGTTTCAATCAACTTGCTCTGTTATAAAATCCTTCTAATCACGGTTTGTTCTTATTCGTAAACATTTAAAAAAAAATGAAAATGTATCTGTTGAAATTTAATTACGCTGTCGTGTGTCGTGCCATCTCTTTATTCCTTTATTTAACCAAATCACATTTCACTGTTGCCCTCAGACAAGTGGGATTTTTTGTGTATGTGCATCCAATATATATTTTACCTGTGTCATTGCAAACATTTAATTAAGTTTGATTTAGCAACTTGATCCATTTCTTTAGTTTCACTTACTCCAGGTTCAATGGAAGAACAATTCACTTTTTAGTTGTAACTGAATTAATCTTAGTGATCCTCTTGTCTTGATAATGTTAGGTACATGTAACATTGGTATGCGCACCAATATAAGTATTTACTTTACGAGATGAAACACAATTATGATTCGAATTCTGACTACTATATAACTGTCTATTTTTTGGAACTTTACCTAGTATGCTTGATGTTACAGTCATATTGCTTATGGTCTGGCACCCCGATTTCGGAATATTCAAATTTGTATTTTTATTTATTCCGAATTATCCTATCAATGCTACCCTGTGTTTTCACAGTTCTAAATTTTTATTTGGACAAGATTTGTTAATAGGATTGTTTAATGAATTTAAGTATTTATTGTTCTATTAAATTTTAAATTCAGTCTGTTGTCATTTTGCATTTACCAGTAGTGTTATTAGTTCTTGTGATTTCTAGTTTTTTTTGCGATTCGTGGCACTTTTGTGCACGCAGATGTTATTTTATATATATTACCATGGTAGAATATTTACGGTATGTCTTACGCGCATATGCGAAGATTACGTGTCAGATAGGAGCATTAATGGCGGCACTATATGATTTTATTATATATTTACAATCGATTTCGACCGTGAGGGTTTGTTAATGCGAGAGGTAAGTGTAAAAAATCCGGACGGGTTACGCAAACATGATTTTAAAAAACGTTTAAGGTGTTTTTCACAATTCAATTTCTAGGAAAAACCACGAAACACTTTGTAAACACCCACGAAAGTCGGTACAATCGTAGAAATAAAAACGAGCGCTACTAGATGGCGACAAGATAGATGAAAGTTATTTCAACTTAAAACGGCTTTTTTAAATCAAAGCTGTATTTGATTACATTAATTGGGTTGTGAATAATTTGGTTTTAACATTTTGCTATTAGGCATACATGTATCTTATGTTTTCGATACGTCCTTAATTACGTCATCTGACCGGACTTGACGATTGTGGATTCAAAACGGCATACCGTATTATTTTGTACGTGTATAGTTACGTTAGGGCTTCAAAGGTAGTTCTTTGAAAGTTACGTAAGTACATTTGTTTTATTTCTTTGATGCCATTTTTGTGTAATTCTTTTTATTTTAATATGTAGTTCATTTTATTTGAATTTATCAGCTTTCAAGGAACTCTTTCATTAAATAATTGCTGTTGTGTTTAATTTTGTACACATATCGAATTAAGATCAGTTATTGTAATTTGCTTTAGAGAAATTGTTTTTTATTATGAGTTTTAATTTTCGTTTTGTAGTTTTCAATTTAGTTTTGAGTATTTAATGCACTCGGCTTGGTGAAGTTAAGCATTGGCTTGTAATATATTCAATTTAATTTTATTACTTGTTTTTCCACGTTTAAATTAATTTTTGTGTGTTGTAATTTTTAAGACCACGTGGATTTTTTGTGCGATTTGGATTTTCTTCTAGAACAAATCTGTCTTTAGTTTGTTGAAGGACTTGCATTGTCCTTGTTAATTATAGATTCCTGCAGTTTTTTATTTCGTCCAGGACCTTAAGTCCACGGTTTATTTTTTTACTGCAATTTGTAACAAATGTTTTTTTTTCTTTTTTAAAAAAAAATTTTAATGATTGTAAATGTCATTCTAAAATTTCTATTCTTTTATTTTGATTCAAACCTTGCAATTTTTAATAATTAAAGATAAAATTTTGATTACTTCACCCACATTTGATTTTATGATTAGTTCAATCCTGATAAAAGAACCTTGAGGTTATTTAAGTCTTTTGCGCCCTTTTAAATTTTTTATCCACTGAGCTAGTTGATTTAATGGTTTTTTTTTAGTTTCACTTTTCTTATATGCTAGTACCATCAGTTCACACAATATGTTCATTTATACGGCGCTTATATTGCTTAGAAGTAGAATTGGTGTTTCTGAATTTAAGTTTATAAATATGATTGCAACTTTTTTTGAAATAGAGGACCAATAATTTTAAAATCAAGAAAAAAATAATGTTTCTATTTTGCGTTCATAATAAACGCATTTAACACGCTTTTGCGTATCGAAAAGTGCTTCATTGTGATACGCTTTTTTCCATTCTATAGGTGGCTGTATTGAATACATTATGACAGAAAGCAAAATTGACGTTTAATGCATGTAAATTGTAAATACTTTAATCAAAATTCTATACAAATTTAGTTTACATTGTTATTGTTATGAAACGTGGAATTACTGTATACATTTACACTGACGGAACAAGTATCTGAGCATGTATTGTTATCCAGCAAATTCTTCGTAAAAAAGTTTTGCTGAGTTATGTTATTGGCTTTAATGGTAGACTCTTGTGATTGAGAATCATTCGATGATATAACTCTAGAATGACCAGATGTACTTGGCCCTGATAAGTTGTGCGCTACAGCCACTTTACTTTTCATAGATGTTTCGATGTAACCCTCAGCTACCGCAGATGACTTCCATCCACCATGACGTTTTATAGTCAGCAAATCACTGCCTGCGTCTGCTAAGTGTGTAGCACTAGAACGTCTGAAGCAATGTCCAGTATAAAGCTCTGAATTGGGCAATTTAGAAAATCAGCTATTATTTAGGCATTTTGCCAATCGTATTAATTCCAATCGGGCACGATATACAATAACCATTGCGATATTGTAAGGAAGAATCTTGAATGATTAATATTTTTGGTCGCAGGGCGACATATTTTTTAATTAAAGTAATCCATCTTTCATCCGTAATTGCAAAAACTCTTACGATATTATTTTTTGTTTTAGGTACTGTCACCAAATAATATCACTCTTAAATTCTAAATCATGTATGGACATATTTGTAATTCATCTCGTCTACAGGCACCTGTGTAAACCCATTATTAAACGATCTAAAATTAAATCCATTACATAAAAAATTACATTTTGCAAATAATATCGTACCTTTATTGCTAAATACAATGCGTCAGAACCTTCTTCTATAAATTTATTAATATCTTCAATGCATAAAATTTTAGATTCTTAGCCTCGTATCCCTCAGAGAATCGTTTTAAATAGCTTGTATTTTAATATATTTTGATATGTCTGTATTTTTATAAATGGAAAAGCAAGAACGAAGCATGGAATACATAGACCATAAGGTAGAAGATTTCTTATTTTTACCTTGTAACATTATTCTGTACCGCCCATAGTTCAAATTGATGGTAGCAATTTTCATATACTGCTTTTGATTTTTTCGGTAATAAATTTATGACGGCGTTATCCGCAATTTCACGCAGTTGTGGTGGCGTACAAGATAAATTTGTCTCAGTATCACTCATTTTTTACAGTTTACAGAGACTATATTATGAAATATATTGTTTAAACAATTTAAATAGCCGAATTTGAATTTTGAATTCGTCAAATGTCAATCGTATGTTCAATGTGAACCAACTTCTATTAAAAATAAAACTCAACATTTTTAATGAGTTTTTATTAAGTATTTATTATACATTTATAATGCAAAATAGAAAAAATAGTATAAAGGACTCGTTTCATAAGGCTTTTTGTCGCAGTCGTTCATTAGAAAACTCGCCTGCGTGGCCCGTTTTCTAAACTTGAACTCGTGCGACAAAATCATGCCTTATGAAACTCGTACTTTAATATACTATTTTATTTTTATTAAAAGGTAACTATTTTATAATATACATGTTATAGAAGTCACAATGCTTAACAAGTATTCTGCTGATATTGCAGACATTATATTTTTTGCAAGGATATATTTAGATTGTTACACTACTAGTAATGTCAGTACGTTGTTTTATTTTTGTACTCAAGAGGGTAAATAAATAAATAAATAAAAGAATAAATAAATAAAAGCTTCGCCGTGCCGCTCTTCGTTCCTCCAGATTACTAAAAGGTTGGCTTCCACATAATGAATAATATTGTGGTGGCAATCTGATATGCCCCATTCCTGTCTCCACCATTATCACCAATTGAATGTCATTACTGTTATATGGATCCACACATTTTTGGAGGCATAAAATTTATTATATTTTTTATTCTTTAAGAAAGATTAGCACGCTTCAAACCATAGTTGAATTATTTTATTGTCTGATTAATAAATGTATTATAAAATACGTAACAACAAAATACAAAAGAACTCCAAATGCAGTAAATAATTTATTTTGTATAAGATCCACTTAAGTAACAAAGCATTCGTAGTAAATTTTGCAGTTTATTTTCCTTCGGCACGATAGGAAGCCCATCACTAGTTGGGTTCTCTAAACTTCTTTCGTTCATTCGAGGATACTAACCGGTAAATGAAACGACCATTAAAATTTATGTCTGGCATATACTAGAACTTCACGTTTGCAAGTCTACACGACTGCTTGTTACCCCGGCAACGCACTCGCGGGGAAATTAATTGGTGTTATTATACGGGCTTGGGATGGAGGCGAACGATGTAAATCTAAACGCTACTGAGGATAAGAAAAAACCTTCGAGGTTTTGCGGATCACTGATGAGACATAATTGGTCCGTAGGTAAACTTGCGTGTGAATCCGCACCAATTGTTCTTCCTACAGAGCCGTAGTTAATCTTATTAGGATCAGCTAATTGTGATGCTAAGGAGTTATTATGCTTGTTACGATGTGGTTGAACAAAGTTAAATGTCTCTTGAGAGATTCGTCTTAATGAAATAATTGAGATATTCCATGCACAAAGAATTCTGTTTTTCAGAACAAATGCCCGGGATTCAAAATTTTCAATTTTTTTTGCTTCAGTAAAATACAATATTATAACTATTTCCAATAAATTCGATTCAATACTCAAAATTTCAATTAACATGTAATTTTTTTAGTTGTATAAAATATTTTTTTCTTTTTTTTATAAAAATGCGACAATTTTTTTTTGGTTTAATTCACCTAGCAACCTCTCTGATAAATGCGTGAATATCGTGATCAGTCACCTTCTATTATAGGTGGTACGGGATACTTTTAGGAGCATCAAATTACCTGCCAAATTAGCTTTTTAGGTGCATGCTAACGAATAAGCAGTTCTCTTACCTAAAGAGCGCGCCCCCAAAGCTCCTTCTCTGATTGTTTAAAATTAGAAAAGTGTAATTATGAAATATCGTTGTAAAAAAACAATAAACGTGCAATAAAATAATGTTTTAAAACAATACAAGCGTAACTCTTTATTTAGATACCAAATGATGCTACGTTTTATCAATTTTGAGGCTCTCAGATCACAGGTACGTATGCTGGAATCATAAATACTATATAAAACAAATTATTTAACTCAAAATCTTGCCTGGCACTTTAAATAAATCAGGTTAAAGAAACGCCAAAGAATATTCGATAAAATTTGAAAATCAGAGTCATCGATAAATGTAAAAATTCCTATAATAAATAGACCATCTTAGTGTCGATTTTTATGACAACCTTTAAATATTACAATTCCTAAAATCACTACAATAAAGGCGGTTCATACAAACTTAACCCCAAAATTAACGTATCGTGAACATAAATTATAAAAATCTAATTTACTGGTTAAAATTGAAAGCCAACGTAATAAAACATCTTACCTATAAGTTACCGCTTTATTATTTTAGTTAGTTTGACTTTAGTGAAGGAAACCACAAGAAATATGATGCATTGAATGCGTATATCAGCTCTACATTAGAAGGTAAAGATTTTTTATGTGGACTTTGAAGGGTATGGGTCCTCCACTATTTAACCAAGGGACAAAAGCACTGTATCAACAATGGGTCCTAAAACAATGAAAGAAATCATTGTTCACATTAAATAATTCATTAAAATTGGTCTAAAGGACAAGTTTATCAAATCATTGAAAAAGATTTTATTAAATAACGACTGATTTTATTGAGTAACAAATCATTCATTGCATTTTCTTTTTCATGGTTCCTTGTGGAGGAATCACCAAACATGCAAAAAAGGGAATAGAAACGCCTTCTAAGCGTCATTAGGATTCTTTCAAGAGCAAGTACACAGTCTACAGTGTCGTGTCTCCGTGATATTCTCGATTTCCTCCTAAGATATCACGAGTTTAGATGCACGCCCTCTAGGGCCACACACCAAACTCTCACTTAGTCAGCGATCGCGGCGTGAGTCGGTAATTCAATCACTGCCGTACACCTTTCATTAAGGTATGCTGTCTGTTCGTTATTGCAATAATTGCAAACATTGTGCTAACGAAGAAGCTTTCGGGCGTAATCATATAAACTGGCGAATCAAACATTGGAGAACCGTTATTCTTTTGATGGGTTCAGATTTAATCTTTGTGATTCAAATGGCCGTAAACGAGTACCATGAGGAAGAAGAGAAAGGTTTGCTTCTTTTATTTCTCGTAAATAGTACCATTTGGCGCTGGTTTAATTTTGTAGCGGGCAGAGGTTTTGCAGGCGCACAAATGGAGTTTGTCATGGGGGAAGACATTTTGTTTATGTAAGATGACGTCTGATCTCTCACTGCAAGAATTGTAACTGTTTTCTGAAATGAAACTTATATTCTCGTTATGGACTGACCGGCAAATGCTGCAGATCAATAAAAATCTTATAGAACATGCTTGGAACATGATAGAAAGCCTATCGGAACAGGGACTATTGCTTTAAATAACTTCATTAAACTGCGAGCTGCTTTACTTGAAGGATGGAATCAGTTTCCTCTGGAAGATTTTGGAACATCGATCTACAAAATAATTCGTTGGTGGCAGTGATTCGTGCATAAGGAGGCAATGTCCGGTATTGTTACATACCTGCACTTTCTTAAAGCTCTTTAAAATTAAAATAAAGTTTATGTTTTGCTATTAACTTTATTTTGCCACATCTATGTAACAAAATGAAGCAAGGTTAGTTTAAGTAAAAATATTACTAATTGCGCAGCAGAAATAACAAAATTTCAACTAACACTATAAAAGTTATTGGATTATTAGAAATCTTTCTATTTTTTGGGGACCAGTGTATATTTATTCTCCTCTTTTTTCTATTAAGGGAGTAGAATAATCTTGTAATCGTATCATCATGTTTACTTTTCTGTCTCTTCTAAGTAAGGTTGGTGATGATTCGTTATTTTTTTCAGTTGTGTTGTCTTCAATTACGTAATATTCCTTTATTTTATTTGTCAGATGTATACTCCCAGTCTGTAAATATTTTGCTATTTTAACAATTGCCAGTTCAGCTTTTACTGAGATATAATAAGATTCGACTTTACCTCTTTTTACAAACGAACTTTATCAGTTAGCCCAAAAACAATTTGCGAAAGAAATCATATCGATAACAACAGAAATAGTATATTCGACGTCTACATAGTGAAGCTAACCTGCTCAAAAGCATGTCTGTTTATTTGCTAGCAAATAAAGGACAATATTGATGAAAAAACAGTTTTTCGCATTGGTTATAGAAGAAGAAAAGAAAACAGGTGCTTAACGAAGTAATTACTAAGGGTTTTAAATAATACATGAAATTAATAATTAAAATATTTACTAACCTAAAACTTAAATTTTAATTCCTAATTTTACATTTTCTTTACAGTTAGAAAAAGTCTATGTATATATAACCGAAATGTCATGTTAATAAACATTTAAAATGCAAACAATTTTGTAATTCATTCCATCCGCTACCACCAAGAACACCAAGACGACTAATTAAAATATTTTCAACTGAACAATAAATCGCTTTGCAGAAAAAATGACACACTGGCAGATAGAGCAAAGCAATATACTTCAGCTCAGAGAAATGGTAATTTACAATACAATCAAATAAATATTTTTCCAAACAGAAAAACATTTCTCTTATTCGAATCAAAGAATAATCAATTTTGTTGAAAAGAAATGCTTTCTAATCGAACCTTATATCTATTTATTTGATCTAGGAAGTAATCATATTGGGTTAAAGATGTTTCAAGGTCCACACAAACATAAGGTCAGTAGAGATGGTACAAAATACTTATAACAGGTATTTGGTAACAGGTATGAATATAGAACAGCTTAGAACATGTACACGATTTAATAAGTACCTGTTATCTCATACTTTTTCAGTTCTAATGCAACAAAACGTCTTTGGAAGCGAGTCTGAGTACGCGTACGCATACTGATATGTTACCACTGAAATACTACGCTAGTTGTTTGGCAATTATCTGGTAACAGATACCTATATGAAGATACCGATAGTGATTTAGATAAATGTGCACTGGTTATCATACAACGGTATACTTGGTGTATATTAACACATACCTTATCAATTTTAACTACCCATATAGAGATTTGAAGACCAGTAACAGGTATTAATGATAGGTATGACCTGAGAACAAGAACAGTTCGTACTTGTTATCGTAAAATACTGATATGTACCATCTCTAAAGTTCAGGTTTTATTTTTTTTTTAAGTAAGTGCAGTAGTCGGGTAAACCTTTTCTTCGATAGCTTTCTCGGTGGATTCATTGCAATGTCAGTCTCCACTGGTTTAGTGAAGTACACTAAGAAATAAGATGGAAGGCTACCTTTACAAAGCCTGCACATAGATCCTAGTACCTAGACGCTTCATTCGACAACCAAATGTTCTGTTATTGTTCTAAGTCGTAATAGGCGCAGAGTCAACACATCTGCAGTTTGGTACTTACACCGCTTGCTGTGTTTCTCTGTCCATCAACCAAGGTTCAGTAGGATCAGAGAATTTGGCTTGCATTCGTATAGGCTACATCTTGTATTTGGAGTGGTGTAGACTGAGACTGCACTGGAACAAAGTATGGAATAGGGTGGTATCTAGTGATAAATCTGTTTGGGAATGCATGAGGGCCATGTGAGGGCCAAACGAACACGTGGAGAACGTCACAATGTTGAATTTTCTGTTGTGAGGCATGTGCACCGAACTGTGGAGATTATGGTAGGGGGTGCTATAACTTATGGGAGTAAATCTGGTTTGGTATTATTCCATTTCTTCGGCAATTGGAAAACCTACTTTCTTAGCAAGATAATGCCCGTCCCCCATATTGTAAGATGTTCTATGAATTGCTTTGCAGAAGCTACTGTCACTCTCTTAAAATAGCCATGCCGATATCCGGATCTTTCGCCTATCGAGTATGTTTGGAACATTATGGGAGGAAGACTGAGGAACCCACTACATCCTCCGCAGACGCTGCAAGCTTTTCAGCACGAATTACAGGATGCTTGGGAGACAGTATCCCAAGAGGAAATCGATCATTTCCTAGAATCGATGCTTTGAAGAGTGGGGGAATGTGTAACAAATAAAGCGGGATGGAGTAACCTATTATTAATAAGAATCATGTTCATATTTTGTCCTTTTTCTTTGAAATTTTAATCAATTGCTACCTTTTAATAGCTAAACGTTTCTGCCAAGATTCGTTAAAGAATTGCTATCATTCCTTAGTGTTGCGATTTCTATCTCCCAGAGTACTTATATATAAAAATTGCTATAAGTTCAAATTTGGTTCATTATTTATTTAAATATGTTTTAACTTCTACAATAGGGAAGCATTTTACATTGCGACGAAATATTAAATCGAACAGATGTTATTTCATTAAAATGTTTGAGTTTGCAATAGGAGCAAGTATTTTTTCAAGTGTAAAAAAATGAATTTCTGTATAATAAGCATTTCCGGTTTTAAATATATTCCTTCAAAGAAAAATTTCGTACTTTAATTTAAAGGGATAATCGAAATGAAGAATTCCTTTCGTTAGAAATATAAACGTCTTTGCTTTGAGCACAGATACGCTTAAAAAGATGTTTTTTTTTCTTGTTAAAAAATTTCTTGATCATACCGGGCTTTCATTTTAAAACTAGCCACCCGGAATAACTTTTAAAATACTTTGAATTGAATTTAACAAGAAAAAAGGTCAATTTCGATTTACAGAGGGACAAATTTTACACATATCTGCCAACTCGCAGTTTCAACCCCTAATCGGGGGTGAAAATTACATTGAAAAGTTCAAATCGAAAGAAGTGTTGAGTGTTGTTATTAGCAATCCTTTGGCGCTTTATTTTTCAAAATCGTATCATTTTTTTCCAAGTTATGCCTCTTAGTTTATTTAAATATTTCGAAATTTTAACCTTATAGAATGTTGTCTCAGAAGTCACGGTATTGGAGTAGTACAATTTTAAATTTTGTTAATAATTGTAATGGACAGTAGTACACCATAGTATATGTTTCTAATGCGTATTTACTTTTCACTGTAAAGCCTTAGTAATTATTTGGCCATGCTATATTCTCTTTCTTGTAAAAATCGAAGCATTTCCTTTTAAAGATTGCAAGCAACTATATTGCCAATCGATGTTACTGCTTAGATTTAAGTAGATCAGGAGATTGGCTGGCTTTTCTTCTGAGCAATTGATAAAATAATACTTGTTAAAAGTAGAAGCAAATTACTAGATTAGATTAGATTAGGATTGGGGTGGCCTATGGACATGTTTCACCGCGTCCTTTCAGATCTATTGCGATCCCCTTTGTTCCTAGAGGACGCGCTTTAATTTTGCCCTCTTAATTAGTCCTATCATCTTTGAGAGCGGCTTCTTTGTGTAGCTACTAGCTGCGGAGTTCTCCACGCCCATTACTAGAAACCCTGTCCTCGCCAGGCCTTCACAATGGCACAACACATGAACTGGTGTTCTTTCCTTCTCTTGGCAGAATCGCAGGCATCAGTCTGCCAGGCCTATGTTGTACATATGCCTATTTAGTCTACAGTGACCAGTCAGCAGACCTATTATCATTTTGACAGTCGTCCTGTCTTATATTAGGTACTCTTTTGCCTGTATTTGTCCCGGTGATTTTTGCCATCACTCTCTGGACTGATTATATATCCATTCATTGATGGATTTTTTAATTTGTGATTTGAGAGATTTCCGAGTGGCTAGGGATCCAGACCAAGGTTAATTTCCTTTGGGTGCCCACCTCATTTAGGGCGCTTACACAGCTTACAGAAAATAGAAACGCAAGCAAATTACTACCATTATATCTGTAATTGAAAAAAAGGTACAAATGTACACAACGAAAAGCGTTAAAGGTATTTATCTGAAAATGTTGTTTTTGCCTTCTACATTACCTTTTTAAAAAGGTTTAGTTCTCAACTGGTCTCCGTTGTATAGTGGCCACCGAATTTGGACAACAGCTTACTCATTACAAGAAAGAATTGAAATCATTTTTTTGTATGGAGAAAAACGTAGAGCAGCCCGTTGTTTAATCATAGGCATTCAGAAAAAAATATTGGTCTCCTGTATATACTAGATTTCGTTCATAAATTTCAAGATACTGGAACTGTGTGCAATAAAAGTGTAAAGAAGCCAACAGACAATGACACAGCTTTAATCTCACTTTGCCAATTATGAAATTGTAAAATATACGTCTTACAGATATTGAAAGACAAGTAATGCCAAATAAAAAGTTAATGGTGTCAATTGTTGCGTATTGCAGACCATGAGATTGTCCTTAGTGCTACTAACGACTGATGAAAAGCCCTTAGCGTATGCAATATGTTGTACGCTATCAGAACTCAAATAAAATTCTGCAAGGTAGGTAAAAAAGAGCACAGAACCCAATATAGAGCCTTGCAGTACTCTCACATCAACCCTTAAAGGTTCTGAATTAACATTTACTCCTATATTATTATTAAGACGATGAAGCAATCTAGTAACAGTTGAGAAAGTTAGAGTTTAACCAATCCAAAACCCAACGAATATTGACTATTCCTAAAATTTTAACTGAAGTTGCACAAATTGAAGTACTAGGCCATTTTGCCATGAATCCTCAAACATCGATGCCTGGCTGATAGTCAAGTGGCTTGCACGCATGGCTATCAGTGCGGAGTCCGGGGTTCAAATATCACTCCTTATAAAATACAGGGTGATTATAATAGAAGATTACAATTCTGTGAAGTAATGACTGAAAGAGTAAATGCACAATCTCATTTTGTAAAAAAAAAAAAACATTTGCCTTAGTGACGAGACAAGCTTCCTTTTAAATGGGTTACTAAACACGACTGTGGATATTAAGACAATACCGATCCACACCCTTTTCGTGAAGAGCACACAAAATTTCCTCAGAAAATTAATGTATGGGCGAGAATTCTTGGATACAAAATTATCGGTCTGATATTCATTAAAAAAAAAAAATGGAAACATTTCAATGGAATGTATTTAAATCTATTACAAAATGTGACAGATCGCCTATAACTGTATCTTTAGAAAACCAAACCCATCAAAATGGAAATTTGTTGCTAGATGAAGAAAGCCTATTTCTTCAACTGGACGGAGCCTTTCCACATTATTCTCTGCCTGTCCGAACTTGGCATAATCAGAGGCTTTTTGGCAAATGGATCGGAAGAAGAGGCGCTATAAAATGGCCAGCGAGACTATCAGACTTAAAGTCGCTTGACTTTCGCTTGCATCTAAAAACAGTAGTGTATAAAGCTCAACTTCAAAGTACTCGTGATGTTAGGCGCAGAATAGTGGAGAAGTGTGAGCGGATTACTCAAGGGTTGTTTCAAAAAGTACGGGAGGAGATTTTACGATTGTCTTACCAATAATGGGGAGCATTTTGAACACGTTGCTGTTGAATTAAGTACAACTACATTCTAACGCAAATAAAATAATTTTCACTAAAATATCGACTTTTAATTTTTAAACTTTAAAAGGTTATCTAGTTGATGAGAATACGTTGCGCGTCACTTATAGTCCGTTGCAATAGAGAATGGTACATGTCGTCACCAAAACCTGCGCGAAGCCTGACGTCAATTACGCCCCGCTGCTTACTACCACTGTCTGTTACTTAGCAACGTGCCATTCTCTATTGCAACGGACTCTACTTCGGCAGCTGCTACTCGATTATGAAGTACGCTATCGTTGCATGGGGTGGAAGCAGTAAGTTAAAACATGTTTTTATTTCTCAGAAGAAATTATTGCCAGTTTTGTACGGTTTGCCTTTTAATCAATCTTGCAGAGAGGTTTTTAAAGCGAAATGAATATTGACTATTCCAGCTATTTACATTTATGAACTTCTACTCTTCTTATTTAAAAATGAAAAATTGTTTGAAGAAAACACATTTTCACATAAGCACTTAACTAGGAATAAGAATAATTATTGTTACCGGCTTTAGCTCACACAGAATAATTTAGTGAATAATTGACTTAATGGTGGGATTTTATGCACATCTGTAGCGTCTGTAAGATGTGTCTGTAGGATGTGTAATACTGTAAGCATGTGTTAGAAATACTTGCAGACTTTTCACCATAAATGTTATAACAAGTTGCCAGTGGAAATTAAATCAATCATCTCTTTCGCCTTATTTAAAAAGAAAATATTTACAATTCTGTGTGACCTTACACCATTACCGATTTTGTTATAAATTTAGATAGCTTAATTAGTTTATGACTTTTGCTTTGTATGTACACTTTATATTTACTTTTGAAATAAACTTTATTATTATTATTATTAAAGGACATAACTTGGAAAAAAATGATGAAAGACGTATCACTCAACGTCCCTTTCTATTTGAACCTTTCGGGCTGAAACTACGCCTTCGCAGATATGTGTAAAACTTGTCTCCCTGTAAATCGAAATTGACTTGTTTTCTTGTTAAATTTAATTCAAGGTATTTTAAAAGTTATTCTGGATGGCTATTTTTGAGATGAAAGCCTAGTATTTCATCCGCCATGTAAAAGTTAAGGGGTTGGTATATACGTATTAGCGCATTGGTGTTTGAAATCCTTTGTCAATCTGGTGATTTTAATTACATATTAAACACGTTATTTATTGCACAGAATGCGTAATAATAGGTTTTAGATTGCATTGGAATTTTCATTATTGTAGCTGACTGTTCGCTGTGGCACCGCATAACAATTCATTTTCTGTTGTCCGTGATTTCAATTGTTTCCCATGGACTAAAATAAACCTTGTTGTAAAAGCGATAATTTGCTACCGGTCGAACTTGCACGAAGAGTACGTCGTTGAATTCAATAAATGGAATATTAATGAATATGTATTAGCGAGGAGATATTAACGATTTTTATTATGTGAATTTGCAAACACAAATGGTTTTATATGTCAGTTTCATTTCATAGCTTTGCAGTTATAATTGCTAATTAAATTGTGTTGTTGTTGCTAATGAAATGGTAGACATAAACATCCAGTAACATAAACTATAAACCGAAAGTATACATTATTTTTTATATTTGTGTAGCTTAAGTATGTCTGCAATCGGTTAATCCAGAAGAAATACCTGCACGTAAGCCAAAGTCGTAAAAATAAACACTAACGATCTATGTGAATTACCTGCAACTTGCATTGATGGGAACGAGGACAACTCTAGTTTTTGCAGCTAATAATTATGCTGGCCTAATCAGCGTTTACTATCATTACCATTCGAAAACCTATATTTGAGTCATCGCATCATCCATAATATTATTTTTGACCGAATGATTTAATTACAGTTATAAGAAATTAATCGGCAATATATGATTGTAGATTAATTGCATTTGTGTGCCCTGGTATTACATAATTTTCTGAAATATAAAAACAATACTTGGTGATTTACGATCCATTTTTGCTTTGACGATCCGCACATTTAGAGTAGATTAGCATTTTTTTGCAATGTAATAAAACATTTCATAAAACGTCAAATTGTTATATACTATAAAAACAGTACAGATCAACGCACTATTAAAATATTCCTCCAAGGAATATATCACTTAACTTGAAAAATATGCTCGAACACCACGCTAAAATTTATTTTCGTTCTCAATGGATCTTAAAATCTGAGGCAAAGCATTGAAAAGTCGTGAACCCAAAACATTTGGAGAATTTGGACGTATTTTTAATGTATGACATTAAACGTTAAAGTTTGATTTGAAATCACTGTTTCGGAAAAAAGCCAACTTTCTGTTATTTGTATAAAATAACAGTTTATATATACTATTGTGATTTTTATAATATATTATCCGGCTAATTTTTTTTATCAATAACAAATAAAAACTTTATACTTAAATCTGCTATATCTTTACAGATAAGTACCTATTCTTCTATGTTCAATGATATTCAAAAATACAAGCCTACTTCGCTAGATGGCTATGGACTTTGAATATACCTGATATACCTAGAATTCACTACTTCAGATCATGCGCACTAGTAATCTCCCCTCTTTCTAACAAATGATTATGTTGCCCAGGTGGCTGTACGTGTTGAGTCTCCTAAATCAGTAACTTGTATATTAATAATACCTCAGCACTACACAGGCCTTGAAGGCCCTTGGGCTTAGGTGTCGGAACACACCGAGCCACTGAGAAATGTTTGAAAACCCCGATTGGGTCACCCAACCAACAACCGGTACCGCAAATTGCTGCTTGAATCGCAAGATTGGCAGTGATGCACCCTTCCTTCTCAGCCGTTCTGCTGGCAACTGTATATTATTAGACTTTTAATTGATTAAATACTAAATTTATAGTTTAATTTTAATCATTTAGTGTATCGAATGCCTTTTTAATAATAAAACAGTGTAATTATCAATAATATTCACAATTTATTAACAAATTTTATATCAAAAACATGTAAAGAGTATGAGAACTCTTACCCAAGGTGAGTATACTTATTTGGAATGTTTAAATTAAATATTATCTATTATCTATTTTGGATTTAGAAATAAATACTTAAAATAACTTTTAAATATCCCGTTATCATAAGAGAAAAATCACCAACCACGTATACCAACTTATACTGTCATTTAGAAATATGAAAAGTAACCTCAAGTTTTCACTCTAAGTTTTCGAAATGTTAAATTTATTTGCACAAAAATTTAAACAGTACTTGGACAAGATACCTCGAACATCAGCTTGCATACACCCGGAAGTACTTCAGAATGGAGTTTCCTCGCAGTGACAAGCCAAAGATGTTGCAGAAAAGATCCACATCATGAGCACAACGCCGGTATCAGGAAATCCAGGAACAAATGTCCTTCAAAGCATCTAAAGTATATCAATAGACTCAAGACAGCAGAGACATATATAATTCCACAAAAGAAAAGGTACCAAAGTACGTTAATATAGCAAATTTCTTCTAATGTTAAAAAATCTTAACGTTTCGTCTATATATCTTTAGGCCGATGGTAGATACATCGATTTACAAAGAAAACCCTTTTAATGTCGGATATATTACAGGAATATGATTTAATTGATTTGACTTGACGAAAAATAAAACAGTTTTTAAAGAAGATTTTTTATCAACAACCACCTCATCTCCATGGACCTCAACTTATTTATTTCATACGAACTACAATGAGTCATCATCCATTTGAAGTAGTATCGTAACATAGGAAACTTATTTTGAAATCATACAGTTACCAGACGATAAATTTATACAACTTGTTACCATGACTACGGTGCAAATTGATTAACACTCAATTATATTCTGGATTTACAAACAGATGTGTACATAAAATAATAATTATATCTATTATGGTTGATGTTCATCCTAGCTTGGGATGCGTCCCATAAAGTAATGCCGTAAGACAATCTACTATGTACTTTGGCGTAATAAAATAATAACCAGTTAAAATCAACTACCTGCTTTAAGTTTCTTATTTGATAGCATAATGAATTTAATTTGTTTTGTAATTGATTACAATGTGAATGCCATGTTAATGTCGCTTCAAAAATTATTCCTAAAAATTGTATTTCTTCCACGCTCTCGATCACCCTATTTCGGGCGAAAACATGTATATTGAGATCTTTTCTATTGTGTACCTCATGGAAAATTAGAAATTTGGCCTTTTCACCATATTCTAATATAATATGTTAGTAGAAAACTACGTCGTTATGTTCTGCGATAATATGTATATGTAATAGCTCTATTTTCATCTTTTTTAACTTCCTCAGCGATTATTCGGGATATATACTGACCAACTGCAATGGACTATTGATTGTAATCCCGTAAATATACGGGCTCAAAACAAGGTCAAATTACCAATTTTGAGGCATTTACCCCAAAAAAATAATGCTCGCTTAAGTGGTTAATATCAACTGTTACAACTCGGTTGGTGTCGTCAGCATACATTACTACGCGGAAGCTAGGTACAAGATTAACCATATCGTTAACAAAAATAACACAGGGCCCAAAATACTTCCTTGCGGAACGCCCCTTTCAACAGGTATATCAGAGGGTTTAATGTTATTAATGCGGTTTTGGTTTATATTTACAAATTCAGTTCTCCCGTTTAGGTAAGTTTTAAACCATTCAGCAACTAATACTGCGAATACCATACTGTTCAAACTTTGCCAACAAAATATTGTCATCCACATAGCCAAAGCACGACTTAAGCCGCAAGATATTCCAAATGGAAGTTTACCAACGTCCAGGGCACTACTAACCAAATATGGATAGCGGTGAAGCTAATAAATAACGCCCTGCATACCACGCGAATTGTTCACTAAAAGTGTAAAGCGATAGCAGATGTACCTTAGCTGGAGCCATCGATTCAACCTCTGCAGAAGAGAAGCCTCAACTTTGTTTAATCGGGCTAAAACATCAGGCAGCTAAGACCAACATTGACTCTAACGAAATATAATAAGGAAAGCCAAGAGAGAGTTATGGATCAAGTTCTGTCAGAGATTGCCAAATAGACTTGACACATCAAGGATTCACAAAGTGGTCTCAAGAGATCCAAGATGCAGTGCGAACCTTAAGTTCAGCGAACTTAAGTGCTTCTAGTGCAAAAACGCTTTCCAGAATATCAGTCGACGAATAATCTTTCAGAGGACACTACAATCCACACTACGAACAGCCTAAGTTGTTTGATTAATAGATAGGAGAAAGATAATATTAAATACTGTTAGTTGGGCGATTAAATCGAGGAACCAGGCAAGAACGGTATATTTCCGGTAGATGAACGCGCTACTAGTTTTCCGCTTGATGAGACTTTTCAGAGCTAGTTTTGCTTAGAATTATATTCCAACAAGGCGGTTATAGTGGGGAGTAAGAGTGGTGCATATTCCTAAAATAACAACATTTAGTTCGATTAGCCTGATGCCATTTCTTTTTAAAACATTAGAAAAGAGATCATATTAGAAAAGTTACCTTGGAGAGAGACCTCTTTACGTCCACCAATATGCGTATCAAGAAGGTAAATCCACTGATCTTGCAATAAACAATCTTATTTCCAGTATGTTGGATTTTCTTGAAACCAAGAACATAGCAAAGCAGCATTTGTACACAATGAGGGAGTGCTTCCATGTATATGTGCCGAAGAATATTCAATTCGCTCTATGTGATGGTAGTACGTCCACCTATAACCTAGAGAGGGATAGCTTGGTGGTAAAAGGCGCAGCAAGCCAAAGCTCCAGCTTACGTCCATTTACAAAAGATCGCTAGTATGGAAATGATAAGGAGCTTCTTCTACGTTATTGGCATTAGAAGCTGATCTGGACCTATCAATCTTGCATATTTTGTGGAAAGGAAGGCCAAACTAACTGTATTGCCTTTGGGAAATAGGAAATCAGTTGCTAGATACTCATATCTCTGGGGCCAATAAATTGCTAAATGATGTGTAGTCGGCCAATGATTGAAGCGTACGTTGCTGCTTCCTTCTTAAACAGAGAGGAATATAGATGCAACAAAATAACACTGACCGAAGGCAGAGACCTATTGGCTTACAGACGGTTCAAAAATCGAGTAGAGTGTCTGGCGTAGCAATATTTGGTCGTAGTCCAGGGTTAGAAGATATTACAACCTTAGACAACACAAAATAATATTTCAGGCTGAAATCTATGCCATTGAGGTGTGTAGTAGCGAAATTTAGAATAAAAACTACAGAACCGAACCATTTAGGATTTCCAGTGACAATAAAGCGATGTTGAAAGTATTAGAGGCGCATAAATGCAGCTTTAAATTGATCTGGAGCTGCAAATAGACTCTATATACAGTTATGTGAATATGTATTAGGCACTTCAAAGAAAAACCGGTATCATAAAATTGGTGCGTATTTTGAGTAAGTTATAGAAATAGATGTATGCGAAAAAGATTATAATAAATGTGTAACGAAGATTTATAACAGCAATAAAATAGTGATTCATTTTGCAGAGCAAATATTATATTTTTGACTATTAGTTCTTAGAGGGCACTGAAGTAAAACATTTATAAATCGCTGTTTTTCCCTAGATTACATCTAGCTAAGTTGCAGTAGTAGACGATTTGATAACGTTTTGTAATTATGCCTAAGAAACGCGAACTAACCATGGCAGAACGCGGCCAAATTGTTTTACTTAGTACACAAGGTATGACACAAAGTGCAATTTCAAAAAGAATGAAGTGTTCGCGATGTGCAGTCCAGACTATTCTTAAACGGTATACAGATACCGGAGGTTACAAAAATAGACCTAAATCTGGAAGAAAACCGATAAACCACGGCAAGAACAGATCGCCTTTTAAAACGAATGGCTTTACAAGACCGACAAAAAAATCGTCGAAAGAGTTAAGTTAGTGAGCTATGGACGCTATATGGGGTTTCTCTGACCCCAAGTTCGCTAAGAAGGCGACTGAAGGCAAATATTTACATGGACGCATAGTCCGAAAGAAGCCGTACTTAACTACAACGCATCGAAAAAAACGTTTGGAATAGGCCAGGAAGTACACGGATTGGACGGAGGAAGAATGGTCACGTGTAAATCTTTTCTGATGAATCTAACTAATTTTATAATACCTCTTATTTAATTACGTTTGTTGTTTTTTCTTTTTTATTGCAGCTTTTCGGACGTTCTGGGGCACAATTTGGTACGACGAAGACACGGAGAAAATATTTACCACAATGCATTTATACAACAGTAAAATACGTGGTGGTAGCATCATGGTATGGGGATGCATTGTCGGCATCAGGTGTGGCGAAATCTTTCTTTGCAAAGGGCGGATGAATAGCAGCCGTTACACCGAGATGCTAGAGGAGGTGCTGGAGCCATCCATACTAAGATTATTTGAAGATAACAATGTTGAATATTTTTATCAACAAGATAACGCTCCTTGCCATCGTGCAAGGGCGACAATGCAATGGCTTACGGAAAACGAGATGCGAGTGTTGGACTGGCCGGCACAGTCTCCTGATTTATCGCCGATAGAAAATTTATGGTGCATTCTGAAGAAAAACATCGCAAAACATCATTGTGGGTCAAAAGAGCAGCTTCGCCAACAAATCATCAACAATTGGAATTCACTTTCCGGCGATTTATGCCGGAAATTAATAAGTAGTATGGCGAAACGTATAAAATCGGTAATAAAAGCAGCTGGTGGACCAATAAAATATTGAGTATTTTAATAAAATACACTGTTTGGTACATCTACATTGTCGTTTTGTTGATATTTTAATTACCTACACTGTTGAAAATATTACGGTGTTGGCGTTAATTTTGCGCTAGTCAAATATTTTAGTGTTGATTTTTCCAAACTTTGCCAGACGAGTTGACTACGCGTATTTAACAGAACAGAAATGACTAGAATTTCGTGTGAATTCTTTGTTCAGATATGAGGATTGACTATTTTTCTAGACATTCAGAAGCGTCAACCAATCAGAATTTTTCCCTCGGGTAGAAATATAGAAACCCCACCTATTCTAATACAGTATTGCATTATACGCACCACCTGCATTGCACGTGTATCTGTTTTCGTGTTTGATTCTCCGTATTAACATATCCAAACAAACCACCAAATGTGACTGACTTGCAAAGTGTAACCTCGTGTTATTAAACGTTAATTCCAGCGGGCATAAACAATTTCAACATCTTAAAGATGTATTGGGAACATCTATTTACGCAATTAGTTTAAACTTGAATCAAATAGCATAAACATTCACTTAATTTTATAATGGTTCTCAAAAAATCATTTTAAAATTGGTACGTTTAGTTGAAACCAAAACTTGTGAATGAGTGGTTTTGCATATTTATAATTGAGAAAACGTCTTAAAGAGAGAATATTATAGCACTAAGAAATAGGAGTTGCATATTAAAAAGACGTTGTGTTTAGAAAATGGTGTTAAAACACCCAATAGATCGCATTCATTTAGTTAAACAGCTAGTAAATTTGTCTAGTCTAGATCAAATAAAATGTGACTAGAAGTATTTTATAATTCCACGTGACAGTTGGACAAAATAACCCCTTAGCAATAGACAATACTTGACTATCTTTGCTCGTCAAATTTAAACTTCTATAGTTCTCGACAAAATAACACGAAAAGAGTGTGGACCTCTCCTGACTATTAAATTAGTCAAAAAAGTGTTAAAATTTTCAACAGTGTATATTACATATCCGACGAAATTAGGGGTGCCTAGTACATATTCACATAGCTGTATATTGTGGATGGCTAATAACCTCATTTCAATCTTGGAAATAACGAAGCAGACACAAACGACCTTGCAAGAAAAGGGCGCTGCGAAGCAATTCGAGGGACCAGAACCTGTCATTGGCATAGCACCTACGGCAGTTAAACAGCAAGCCAGATTCTGGGCAAATCAGATATTGCTTCATTATGGAACAATTGTCCTGGTTTGGCGCATGCGAAGGAGTGTGTCTGATTTAGTAAAAGTGTCAAGGCAATTGCTCCTGTTTTTACAGGTCACTATAGAGTCAGAAAGCACCTACACACTGAATAAAGAGAGAGAATGCCAACTATGATTGGAAGACGACGAACCAGTTGCGCATATTTTCTGCTCTGCCGCTATGAGAATCAAGTGTGCATTTTTTGGGGAAGGACGACCTTTGCCGAGAAAATCTAAAAATGATCTCATTCAACAAGATGGTGAGTTACTCTAAGGATCTGAATTTTCGCGATATCTGCTTTACAATAGACTCTAATGGTAGCAGTGGACGGAATGATCAATCGAACCACGGATGCTAATACTAATATACATTTATGTATGCATTTATTAATACTAAAACTGTGGTTTTATTAGTGCAAATGCTTATTTTAAATAATATGTATATTAATGTTTTAATGTAGGCAACATGGGTACAAATTAACTTAAAATGCTATAGAGTTAAGCATTCATTATAACTTATAACGTAATTCTCCGCATATCGTGAGGTGTTCGACATCAAACCTGTTGAATGTGTCAGGTGTGACTAACCCTTTAAAATAAGCAAATATAGCCATTAACATCTCCTTAATGAATAACTTATGCGCGGGGCGAATATACCTGAGACATAAATATGTATAAAAAGGAAATGGATGTAATTATAAATTTAATGGTCACACTTTGATGATAGTAAAAGCTCACAAGCTAGTATTTGGTTGAATTAATTAGTCCTTTTACCTTGGGAACATAATATTTTAGACTACAATAGAATATAATAGTCATACCTTTAGAGATAATGAAGCTTCAGTAGACTCCTCGTTAAAAGTTTATTATTCAGATAGCATAATAAAAACGTATTTGAATTCCACTCACGTTTTAGTTGTGAAGCAGGTCCAACAAAAGGTGTATCAATGAGAACTTTAATATATTTTTGGTTTATAATTTTTTTTAAGTGGACTTGACAAATGAAGAAGAATGCTTTCGCTGTTCTTTAAACTGATAGTGACGTTTTGCATTTTCCGTTTACAAGAAGCCTATATCTACGTCTTTTTGCAAAATAAAAATATGATTTGAGTAGTATAGAGGTTCTCTCTGCGAAATATTGGAAGTTACACAAATAGGTAAAAGAGCACTTTCACTTTTCTCGGTATAATTTTAATTTTGTGTAGGAAATATTAAAATGCAATTTTACAATAAAACATTTCCTGAAAAAGGCTATCTCCTCAATAATTGCTTCGTGTTAAAATTTAAAAAAATTCTTAATTCTTGGCATTTCATAATGATGATACTTTAGGTATTTACATGTTCTACTTATGTCGCTGAAAGTACAAGCATGTAAGGTATTCAGTGCTATAATAATAATCACTAATTCAAATGTAACGTTTTCAATATGGATGTTTTTAAATAAACAAAGTTGAATATTTTAGCTTTGATTACAGTATTGAATGCAGGATAAAATTCTATATTGATTGTGTAACATGAGCATCTTATATTAAATATGTGATAAACAGTAATTTAAATAAGCTATTTTTATAAACTTATAATTGTCATGATTATTAAAATAAAGTTATAACATCATATAACAGATTGGTGCACCTATTATTGACAGTGTTTTTGAAATATTAGCACTTCCTGCAAGAAAATGCTGAAATGTGTTTAACCTCCTAGTTTTAAGCAAATAAAACCATGATTTTCTCACAAAACACTACATACATTATTCTTTTAGAAAGATGCACTATTTATTTTTGCAGCGTTCGCTTTTTAAAATTGAAATGTTATTTTTAGCACATTTCCAATTATTATTATTATTTTTTTATTCTTTGAAAACCTCATAAATTCTCTTAGTTATTCTTTCTTCTGACATTCGACAAATACGTCCATCTCATCTTAGCTGGCCTTCTTCTATTTTCATTCGTATTGATATCATTCCCAATTCTTCCCTTATTTTCTCATTCCCTGATTCTATCTCTTCTCGTTATATTTCCTACTTTTCTTAGGAATCTCATATCCATGCCATTAATTCTGGATTTATGTCCATGCGTCCAGGATTCGCAGCTGTGCATCAGCATTGGCCTTACTATTTTATTTATTACGTCGACTTTAACGTTCTTTTGCATCTCTTTTTTCCTAGGAATGTCTTTTCCATCTCTTGTTCCTCTCTTTTTCTTCGTCCTTTCATCTATTTCCTTGTCTATCTTTTCATTGGCTGCAATTATCGTCCCGAGGTACTTGTTAGTATTCGTTGACCTTATTTATATTTATCTTCATATTAATTTTTGCAAGTTCTTCATTTAAGATGTTTATATTATGTTGCAGGTTTTCTTCGATCTCTGCCAATACCACCATATCATCGGCATACATCAACTCTGCTATACTAGTGGGTTTCATTTTCCAATATCCCAATTTTAGTTGTTTCATTTTTGGTTTTGCCTTCTTTATTGCTTCATCTAATACACAGGAAAACCAAATGAGGCTGAGAACACATCTTTGTTTAACACCTATTTCTGTTTTAAATTTTTTCGTCTCTTCCTTATTTATTCTTATTATATTTATATTATCCTTGTACATTGATTTTAAGACTTCTACGATTTCTTCGTCGATTTTTCTCTTTTTTAATGACTTCCATATATCGTCTCTCCTTACCCTATCAAACACTTTGCGGAGGTCGATGCAGCATATATGTAATTTTCTATTTTTGTTAATCACTTTTTCAATGGCTTGCCGTACTACGAAGATTAAGTCTTGGGGTACTGTCACCTCTAAATCCATATTGCGTATATTCAATCGTGTCTTCCACAATTTCTCGAATTCGTGTGTCCATTACTCTTGCTAATATCTTTTTTGCCCACATTTCCAATTAGTAATAAATTTTATTTAATTTTAAACAATTTAGATTAAACTTTAATGTATTATATGTATATGATTTTACCTGGGTTTGGCAGTGAGTTGTTTTACACTAATTTCATTACAAACTGTGTAATCTATATCGATTTTAATTGTTGCTGTAGTCAAAGTCTATTTTATATAACCACGAAACGCATAAGTAAAGGAAATTAATAAAATACATTGCTATTTACATATTATATTAAAGTTAAGCTTGTATATGTGTGCAGTCGATACTTTTTAGCAGATAAAATTATCAAACACTATCGTAATGGTTAAAAACATTTTGGAGCACATTATGGAAGTTGTTCCTAATATCACATGGAGTAGTTTTACGATTAGTTAAACGATAAACGATTGGTTTGTTTCTACAAAAGATTTGGTTGTAAGAACAAATAAAATTCTTGTTTTGATTAATGTGTTTGTTGTGACTAATTATTTTTTTTTGTATTTTACTACTTACAGTTGACTTAGTAACTATTTTCGCAACATGTTCAAGCACGAATTCTTTTGACTTTTACTTAAATCGATGTGAGCTATTTTCGATGTATTTTATAATAGGTGTTAACGTCATCCCTTGTACAAGTTTTTTCTTAACAAAGTATTATAAACCGAAATAAATAAGAAACATATTGAGAGTAACACGATAATAAATGAATGGATTGACTATTAGTTAATACAAATTATTATAAATTGTTTAAACTGCTCGAAAATATTCAATATAGTTATAGCTATTTCGTTAGTAATAGCTTTTCATCGTTTTAATTTGTTACCGTATAGTTGCTTGGTAATATCTTATAAGATTAATATGAATTTTCAATGGTTAAATAAGTGCTTCTCTGGTATGGTGGACAGATGTGCAGCAGCAAATTGCTATAACTGAACTTAGTAAGATACAGAGGCTTGCATGATTAGGAATAACAAGCACTACTCCTACAGCAACAATGGAATGTCTCTTAGATCTTCCTCCTCTCCATTTAGTGATAATGGACAAGGAAAGAATGAAGCATTGCAGATTGTAAGAACTGCCAAGTGGCAGATATCCAGGATTGGAACACAATAATATTGTCGATCATATGGAAGGCAGCATTTTAGGTATGACATTAGAGTACATGATTTAGACATATATTTTTAACAAAAATTTAGAGATGAAAATCATAGATCTGATAAACTGGAATTAATCCAATTATAGAGACAGTCTGGTTTATATACGGATCAAAAATAAGGTAAAAATTGCAGAGGAACTAGGTTGTTCTAAGTCAAAAACGTACACAGCTCCAAAAGGAAATATTATTTCGCCCATACAAAAAGATAAACAATCAGCAATTGCATGTTATTGAGAAATTTAAAATTTAATAATTTTAGCTCTTTTCATTGATTGCCCTAAACAGCTCTTTTAAGTTGTATTAAAAGGATACGACACATCCATTTATAAAAGCATTATTTCTGTAAAACTGGGATATCTACCAGCAGTGAAATGACTTGCTTTTGGACGTAACAGTTTATTACTCAAATGAACAAGTTGACATGGAATAGAATATAATGTCTTTATTCATGCGTGACACATTGTGTATGGACATGTCATTATAAAATACATGGCAAAGTAAAACATATAGAGTATAACACAAACATTATCAGCGGACAAACACCAAACATTTTAAAAGTCAATAAAAAAAACATAAAAAAAACCAGTATTAACCTCAGGTATCGCAGAAAGGCGGGTACATTATAATTTCATTGTTTCTATACCTTTATTAACCCTCCGGCAGGCGCGTTCTGTAAACTTCTTCGATCGGGCGCTTCGTAGCATTTTATGCCGCATGCAAAAACATAAGCAGTTAATATTTTTTCCCAGAGTGAAATAATAATTTAGTGAGTGAGAAAAGCAATAGTTTGAATTTATTTACTTACATAACCGGTACAAAATACTGCAATTTTGCTAGTCCTCTATGCAACTAATTCATCACACCAAGTATTATATTTTTTGCAATATATACTTAGCTAAAATAACACTCGTAAAAGAAAAATATTCATGAGTGTATGTATATTATTGAAATTTATAAAATAGTGCGAATGTGACATGAAGTGCCGTGCACTCTATATCTAATAATAAGGATTTTTAAAGTATAATTTTATTGAATTGCGTAATTCTTTCTATGTATTCGGCAGCATATTATATAATCTAATTGGCATATATTTAAATGAATTTAAGCTTTTTGAGTATCTAAAATATGGATGTGCAATTTGTTTAGCTCTTGTGTCGTGAGTTGTTTGACATTCATAAGTAGCTAAGTTCTTTGCGATGGGTTAGCCACTGAATAATGAATTGATTTGTACATGTCACGATTTAAAGCTTTCTGAAATGAAGTATGCAGAAGTTACAACGTTTTGTGTCGGTAATTAATCCAATCACCCTTTCTTGTATATTTAAAATTTGTTGTTAGTGGGCTAAGCCGCTCCATGTCCGCATCAGAGCTAATTATTGATTTTGGTTCGATTTTGTAGCGTGTAAATTACCACAGACAGCCGATGTGTCAAAAATTCAATGTATGCCTCCCCATGTCAGAATTCTATCCAAAATCAAATCAAGATACGTGACCGGTTCATTATTTTTCAGTTCGTTATGTGTTTAAAGTGTGGGTGTTCTTTTTGTTTAAACACAGTTTATCCCCGGCAAAATATGTCGTAGCCTCGGATAAAAGATTTTGGCTCATTTCATTTAATGTTTTTATTATTAGTTATTAAAATTGTGGTGTCGTCAGTACATGCAATAGTGTTATCGATAATATGATTAGTAATGTCATTCAAATACAAAATAAAATAAAAAATCGACCCCAAGGCTGAGCCTTGTGGCACCCCATAATTTACCTCTTTTGTTGATGAGATTTCAGTGTCATTATCTATATATTGAGATCTATTTTTTTTAAAAAAAACTATTAACAAATAATAGGATATGTCCCCTAATGCCATAAAGTTTCAATTTAGTAAATAATATTGCATGTGACCTACAGTCAAATATCTTGTTCAGGCCCAGCAAACAGCCCATCACCGAACTATTTGCTTCAAATTCATTCGTAATGTACGTAACCGTTTCTGTCAAAGCAGTTATAGCCGATTTGCCGTCTCAAAAACCATGTTGTAAATGATTTAATAGTTTTATCTCATCTAAACACTTCATAAGACTTAAAACTAGGTTCATGCTTGTTCCAGAAGCTTTGAGAGGATTGGGACTATTATTATAGGTCTATAATTATCTAGTAATGCGCCTTTTTTGAAAACTGGTGCTCCTTTAGATGGTTTCAAACATTCTAAAAAAACGACCATTTACAAAGCATAAATTGACAATTGGGTTAGATAGTGAATCGATTGAGTTTTATTCAATTTAAAAGGGGCATTATTCAAACCGTATAAATCAGTTGCTTACTCGCTATAGTTGACTGATTTCTAACTTTTCAGATTTTAGTTTTCCTGCATTACAAAAGAAGTCATTTAATTATCTGGCGACATTAACATACCCTCTATTATGATTTTCAGCTTAATAATTGACCAAGCCGTTTTCTGTTTTATTTTATGATGTGGATATTTGTAGAGTATTGTAATTTATTACATCACTTTGAACGGCTTCTTTGTATTGCTTTTTATAATTTTGACAAGAACAATTGTACATATTTATAACCCTACTTAGATTATATAGCGTCAGTAAATATTCTTCCATTATTCTCATTTTGTTTGAGTATTTGATTTTAATTTCTTTCTTTTTATTATATTTTATTGGGAACGAGTTATTTCAACATTCATCAATGCTATATACTAAAAATTCAGTTGCTTTTTTAACATGGCTAACAGTATAAAGTTGGACCTAATCAGTGTTAGTCAGTAAGTACTTGTACCTAATTGTTAATCCTATTATCATTTATACTCTATATTTTTGGATATTATTTCCAATTTTTCCGGTGTTTCTTTAAAGTCTTTACAGTTGCAGGAAATACCTTTATGGTCTGAAAGCTCAGGATCAATAGTTAGAGTCCTTAAACGTCCTTCCCCAACATTAGCATATAAACACGTTGTCTATTCTAGTTTTCGGTAATTTCACTCCTCTAGTGTACGTGTCTAAATAACAGAAAATGATTTTGTACGTATTTATTTCAACGGCACACAATTTGAGATCTATTTCAGAACTGCAATTCTCCGTTTCATAAAGTTCAAAGATGATTAAAAAGAAAAAAAAAACACCATCGCATATGTGTTTACTTTTTGAAAAGTGAGTGGGTGAGTTTATAATTGTTACATTGAATTGAATTGAATTGAATTTTTATCTTGATTATGCGCCCAAGTTTTCGTAAAACAAATTACTTCATAATTCTGATCGGATAAAAAAATTATTTAATCTAAGGAATTTATTGGAAATGCATTCTATGTTTATATAAAATATGTATAATTAAATTATCCGCATTTTTACTAGGTAAATACATCGGGATTTAAAAAAAAAAACTTGCATTATTAATATTTAGTAACAATCATTCAATCTTCAGCATAGTAATTACTAGAGACCGGATTATATGCAAAGTGCATATATTTTATTTTTTCCATATCTTTAATTATAGTCTATATGTAGACGTATTACACTAATTGAAGTTCGTTAGCGCTAATTAGTGATTGCATATATTGCATATTTAGGCATTTCTATGCATATTTTTTTACAAAAGTTGCATATAATGCATATTTAAGCTTTTTCTTATCCTTTCTATTAGTAAAAATTCTTAGTAATTCCTAATGTACATCGACAACCGACAATTTTCAGAACGATAAATCTTTTACGTTGGTTTCTCTAATACTTTTTTCCAAGAACTGCACGTGTTTAATTTCGCCTAGCAGAAGGTATGTGGTAAATACGTTTTATTATTATTAATTCCCAAATAAACTATTCATTCATTGAATATATTTGAGCGAAACAGCATGTAATTGTGTTACGTTTTTAAATACTGTGCGTACATATAATGAGTATAGCGAACAAAATTTCTTTATGGATTAAGTCATATACTGAACTGGTAAAGGATGGCGACAAAATATTTTGTCGAGCTTGCAGTAAACTGCTAAGTTTAATTTTACTAAAAGCTTTACAATTGTCTTTAAATTCTTTAACTTTTGATATAAAATGACAATTGTTCTTGTAGGTGTCTTCTGAGAGAAAATACCTGATTGATCAACACACTAAAACTCCATCACATATTGGAAAATGTGAAAAACTAAAGCGATCCGCATATGTGCAGCGATCTATACGTCAATGTGTAGCATCAACTTCACGAAACTCAGAACAAGAAGAATATAATACGGATCTATGTAACGCATTAATTTCGTCTAACATACCATTAGCAAGATTAAACAATATTAATTTGAAATCATTTCTGCAAAAATATTGCAAACATAATATACCTGACGAAAAAAAATATGTTACACCTTGTTACCAGCAAACAATAGCAGAAATTCAACAATTGGTAGGGAATAATTTTATTTATATCATGGTAGATGAAAGTACGGATAAGTGTGGCCGTTATATTGCCCATTTGTTAATAGGAATTCTTCATGAAGATATTGTAGGTAAATCATATTTAATTTATTGTAAAGAACTTCAAAAAACAAATAATGTGACAATTGCCCAATTCGTCAAAAAGGTTTATCAAACTTCTTTTTATCTGGAAGTATACCTTGTGAAAAAAATTTACTAATGTTGTCCGACGCTGCACCATACATGATGAAAGCCGCCCAAAATTTAAACATTTTTATAGTAATATTATTCATACCACTTGTTTAGCTCATGGGTTCAATCGTGTAGCCGAAGACACTAAGAATCAATTCCCTTTGATTAATGATTTAATTAGCAATGTCAAAAAAGTATTTTTAAAAGCACCTTTACGAATCCAATTTTATAAAGAGCGACTTCCCGGTGTTAAGTTGTCTCCTGAACCGATTATTACGAGATGGGGTACATGGTTAGAGGCTACAATTTTTTTCGCCGATAATTTTAAAGGAATAAAAAATGTAATTCTTGAAATCACTGCTGATTGCATTGCTCTAGAAAACTGTAAAAAGATAGTAACATCAGAACAAATTATAGCTTTGTTTCAAGTTCCATTCGTAAACTAGAAACGCAAGGGATGTCGCTCTCGGAATCAGTCGAAATAGTAGACGAATTTGATATGCTATGTAAAAACGTTAATAATAGGTAATTCTATATACGATAAATTTAAGAAAGTGATAAATAAAAATGCGGGGTATTTGAAATTGAAGAAAGTTAAGAAAATTTTGGAAGGTGAAACAGTAAACGATTTCGACTTGAATTTTAGTTTAGAATGTATTGCAAAGTTAAAAAATGCACCAATTACATCTGTGGATGTTGAAAGAAGCTTTTCTATTTCGAAACATATGTATTCTGATAGAAGACAAAACTTTCTTTTACACAATTTTGAAAAACATTTAATTATAAATTGTTTTAGAAATATGTTGTGTAAAAATTTTGAGCAATAAATTAATGTTTAAATTTCTGCTCTTATTTATTTTATGTAAAAATTTTGCATATTGTCGCAAATTTTTTGGATATATGCCCCAGGTTTATGCATACTTTCTCAAAAATCGATGCATATATATGCACATATATTCCAGTTTTTCTTTGCATATAATTACCAATTAGGTGCATACGTACTTATCTCATACGTTAAAGTCGCGATTGTTTTCGGTTCATTAGACGAGTGAAGGTTTGAAAGGAATTTTGACAGTATTGAAGCTTATCTAAATGTAAGTATGTATTAAAAGATAGGACTACATATTGATGAACATATCAAAGCTTAAAATTCGATTACTTAAATGGGTTCTTATCATATATTAGCATTTATTTAGAATACCTGTTGAGTGTAGTTTCCGATAGACACAGAACGAACAACATTGAAAGTTACCACATAAAAACAACTCGTTCTTTTCCGATACGTTTTAATCTCCAATTCCCGAACGATCGATCAAACTACTACGCTAACGACAAACAAGAATAGAACGTGATACTAAAAGAATCACTCTTTCCGATTGTTAGTTTTAATGATGCTCGCACGTCGCTTCATTTAGAGGTAGTCCCAGCAGTAGGCCAGCAGGTATAGACCGGCACCAGCTATCTCTCGATAAACTGCAGCTTGATTCCGTCGCCGTCACGTTAGAAAAATAAAACCGCGCTCGGAAGGTATAGAAGAAGCATCAAACGCACCACCGTCACATCACTACCATGCTTGAGACACCGGCGTTTCTGAGTAACTAAACTGGTTGCAGATGATTGAGACCGTAACACAACACTGGATGGGCTCCCTACCAACAACAACATCCGTGGAAAGACTACCGACTACCTATGCTATAATGTGAACGTATGCGAGTGCTACCTACTGAACCATGGGACCCGTGCATTACAAAAGGAGACCGGCTGAGGTATACCTACACCTAAATGTATACGGCAACATATCTAAGGATGCTCCTCGTTGTTTATTTTTTCCCCTTTCTTGCGATCGCAGTCTCCGGCCGGTCTTTATAATTATATGTTTTGTGCGATTTCCGCGGACGCAAAAACCTTGTGAAATCCGCTGAGCATAAAAGATTTATAATCGTCTCGCTATTTGCGTTTAGTTGCAGTTTATTCGTTAATTGTGAGTCGGTGAGATTACATGCAATCCACTGTGATTGATTTAAAAACATATTAAGAATGCTTTACCTTCTTCTAAGTAGCAAAAGATCCATTGTTGGTTTTTGTTTTAAAACTACACCAGCTTTTTCTTTAGAGTCTTGTGGGGTAATAATGGGACACTCAAAACCTTGGGTAAAAATGAAACAGCTTAACATTTTTTTTTACCTTAATTATTATTAAAGTACCTATTGTAATCCTGCCCCTTAGCTCTTTACCATAACAACTAACAAATAAAGATTACAAAAATGCTCCAAACTGTTGCGCTGGTAAAACTGCAAACTTCTCTTAGACCCCTCACCACAAACTGCACTAAACTGGACGTACGTTTCGATAGCAAAGCTATCATCATCAGCAGAAACACTGAACTGAATAACTACACTAAAACTACCCTAATTCACGCCTAAAAAAGGTCATGGCTGACTACCATCATGCTTAACTAGTCACTAATCCTAACTCCATTTGATCTACTACTTCTACTTAATAAACTACAAAGGCAAGAATTTAAGGGTCCTAAATCTAAATTTATTAAAATATTTTTGTTTTTATAAATTTTTTATATATTTCCACACCCTCATAACAATTTAATTGCGCATAGTTGTTTAAGTTCTTAACTAACTTTACACTGTCAACATTATGGTTTTCTATAAGCACATGTAGGGCTACATTAGATTTGTCAAACCTTTTAAATTTAAGATGAGCCAAATGCTTCTTGTAAGGCTTTTTAATTCATCTTTTAGTTTGCCCAATATATACATGATCACAATCTTTACAAGATTTTATAAATATCTGATTTGTCCCAAATTATCTACTTGATCTTTATGGTTACCTAAAATATTTTTAAGACTAATATTTGAAGTAGCTGCTATGTCAAGGTTGAACTTAGAAAAAAATTCTGTAGACCTTTCCTGTAATTTGGATAAAATGGTAATTTAACATATTTCTTATTCTTCCTGTCACTAATTTTTAAAGTACTCACATTTCTAATTCTTATTTTGTTTTTATGTTTTCTAATGGTATTATATACAACGTCTTCTGAGAATCCATTAAATGCAGCGATTTTAATAATTTTTTAAGTTCTTTATTATATCTTTTCTTCTTTATTGTTCCTTTATTATTCCTTTTACCAACAAACTGAAGGAGTAGCAATAGGTAACAGCTTATCTCCCTTCATAGCTAACTTCTTTATGGCAAAATTTGAAACCGATCTTCAGAATACTTTGGCATATATCCATGTCCACGCAAATACACCAAAACGTCCGACTTTTTCATTTAAAATACTGTTTATAATTCAATAATATGATAACGTACTTAAAAGAATCATAATTATGTATATACATAATATTAACAATATAATATGTTATGTGTATTGTCTTACTTAAACGGAAGTTATAAAATATGAATCAAAACTAAAGTGCATTCCATTTAATTACGGTTACTTTTCCTCGAAAAGCATGTATTTAAGAAGAACATGAAAAAAACCAAAAGTTATAAAACTTTTCATTTAATATTTAATGCAATCTCTTTTTCTGAGTGTACCTTTGAGTGATATGATAGATAGTAGGCTTAATCTGTCAAATATTTTTTGAGAACTGTCAAGTTAGCGTCCTTTTAAAAGTGTTTAATAATAGTTTAATTGTAATTTAATACCTAAATAATTTAGCAATTATTTCATAAATGGGCTCAGACTGGGTCGAATGTACTAATGTCATCTATCAATAATGTCACGTTTTATAAGATGTACAGTTTCATCATGTCAATGTCACTTACTTTCGGCCCTAGGAAGGAAAAAATACAACTTTCCTCCCTAGGGAGGAAAAGTACATCTTTATTTCCTCAAATGAGGGAGGGAAGTGGACACTTTCCCCTCTGCTGGAAAAAAAGATCTTTTACCAAATTTTCGATAGTGTAATATCGGCTTCACGTATACAGAACTAATCGACATCCCATTGACTTCAATGCGTATGGAATATATTAACCCTGAATTTTTACAGACTCTTTTTTTATTTTAACAGATTCTAATTAACTTTTCTTATGTAAGTAAAGAATATAAGTGTTCTCGCTTACTTTTACACTATTCTCATCATATCCAAACATACTCCATCGTTTGCGGTAGAAGTAAGAGACAGTTTTTATTTTCTTTCTCTCGTATAGTTATATTTAAGGGGCTATTTATCACTAAAAAGATTCGTCAATCTTGTGTAGGAATTCATTTTTTGAACTGTTTAATAACTTTATTTTGTCAGTGTAATCATAAAAGTTTTAAAAATGTCTTATAATTATCCCACAAGATCCTATTTTCTAATAAAAAATGTATCATTTTCTGAAAAGATATTTTTCATATATTTTTGAACAACTTCTTAAATCATTCAACGACATACCAGGCCGATAGAGCACACTTTCGACCTGATGATTGCCGTAATATGAATAAAAAACGCATGAAAATATGATTTCTATCAGTTAACAAAGTTGAGAAAATACGCATGATATTCTGGTGGGCGATTGTGTCTCAGATATACAATTCGATATATCATGTCCAATTCGTATGTTATCGTTGTCTAACGACAAACATTCATCGCCATTCTCTACCATTGTCTAACTACTACAAAATGTACTCACATCCATATTTTCGATTTGAATCAATTCAATGAAGTTTTCGTTTCGTATTACTGCGAGGTGAGAGGAACGAATAACACACGATTCATTTCGTTCATTTCTTAATGAGGCGTGAGGCAGTGAGCGAGAATAACGAAAAGCAGATGTTAAGATGTCTTAAGCAGAATGCGAATGGATGTATCAGAGATGTAGTACAAAAGAAGTTATATACATCATTGTCATATATCCCAAAAACAAAAGATGAAATCAACTTAAAACATTTGAAGTCCAGAAGCCTCCAAAATGAAACAATAAACAAAATTCTTTTGCGAAAACTGAAGCAAGAACATTATATTCTGATTTACTGACCATATTTAACTGGGTTGTAATGGACGATGAAGCTTATGTAAAAAGTGATTTTGTCCAAGAATTTTTTACTTGTAAGGATAGATTTAACATTGAAGAGGAATATAAACAAAAATAATAGGGAAATTTGCTAAAAAGTATTTGGTGTGGAAAACAATTTGTGGATGGGGTAAGAAGAGCCAAAGTTTGGCGATTAAAGGTAAAAAGGATTTTAAAAATCACATGATAATCCCACTCCCTTTTGGTCGAATTTAACAACATATCAGTTTTCCAAAACGGTTATGTAATGACCCGATAGAGAAAAATTAAATTTCCTCCAAATTGTCAAGAGCTGCGACCCATAGAAAAACAATGAATCAGTATTAAATGGCCATTAAGAAAAATCAAAAATGGAGAAAAAAATTCTGATCTGAAAAAAAGTCAAAATCACTAAGTGTTGCAAATGTATAAGAATAAATGAAGAATGTCGAAAGAAAAGTGTAAAATTTGAATGATTATGGACAACGAAATGTAGTTCTTTAGTGCATTTGTAATTAAGACAAATATTTATTTGAAAAGTTTAATTACAACTATTTTTTACCTTTTATCTTTTTGCCTTCCGTATGACATGCAAAAGATCGACATATACAGGGTGTATCAGATATAGAGATAAATATAATAATATGTAGCAGCTGTAATCATATACGATCAAAAAGTCTTAATGCACAGGGGGTTTATCTGCAAGCATTAACGAGAAAAAAAATATTTTGTAAATGCCATGGGGCTAGAGCCGCACCTGTGTCCAACCTAAATGCTGTCCCCAGTATACCCCCACATACCACTATCATTCAGCCATTACCGCTGTTAGTTTTGTGTGGATCGCCGCTTGGAGTGCAAGCCACAAACATTTTATTTAAATTCTTCCCGTCTCGAAAAAACGATCCTTTTCAGGACCATCATGATTTCATATAAAGAAAATCGAAGTTTGATGCTTCGGCAAAAGCGCGGGAATGTATAGATTCATTTTCGCGCGACATCATAGTAAGAAGGCGTGTTTGCAAATTTTCTGTATCTACATTTATGTCTGTGTAATTGGATTCAATTCATTTTGCGTTATTTAATTAAATAAATCCAAAAGAAATAACTCAGATTCATGTGGTACCGTTGATTAACAACTTACTCTTGATTCGACAAAGCAAAAGAAAAATATTTACGTTTTTTGTAACTACTGAAGTCGCATATGCGGTGAAACTCAAATGTCTTATCAGGATATTAAAAATAATACTTTGTAGACTTACGTAGAATGCTCTTAACAAAAAAGGAATGTTTATTTTCAAAAAGAAGAAATTTAAAATGCTTCAGTTTTGCTATTTTTACAAGGGCACTGGCCGATATATATTCAGAATGACGTTAAATGAACTTACGGCATACCAAATACTAAATGAGTGCAATGTATTTATACATAATACCACGTTTAGCGGGTGCTTAACATGACATTTCCTTGCACCAGGCCCGGACTAAAGAATTTTTGGCTCTAAATTTTACTTTTTTTTATTCTTTAATGATGAAATCCGGTTTCGGTGGGTTTGTGCTTTATATATCGTGTAGTTAACACCCAAGCAAAATTTACTTTTTTATTTGATACACCCTGTATTATGTGCCAATTAATACTCTGGACTTTTTATAAACCCTTGCCTAAACATTTGATCTTATGGATGGGATAACCTCTAGGACAGCACCTAATTTAAGAAATACTTTAATGTTAGTTCCATCTAATTTATTTGGAAATGATCTCGGGAGATTATTCATACAAGTCCTAAATTTCAAATTATAGGAATGTTTGCAGTGTTGTTTATTAGATATTCAATTGGGAACTATAGACATCTACGCCTACTCTTGAATTAATTTATTCAAATACCGTTCAATATATAAGATAGGATGTTATATTACTTATTCCCCCATACTACGTCAAATATTTATATAGGTCATATTTGTAATATACGGAGTCAACCCACATACATTAAATTGGTTAAGGTATTCATATTTCTGCCTGTAAGGCTGTACTGTTCATCTGATACAAGTGTATAATACATATGTGGGGGTAAGTTATTATGGTTATGGCCGTAGGCGATGGATTTTGATGTAGGCAAATTGCTGTATTTGGTTACTTACATAATATTGATGCAGACATCTAAATTTTAATTGCTTTGTTGCACTTACATGAAATTAATTTACCTACAAATACACAGTGGTAACAAGAAGGATATTTTTTTTATTTCTTGAAACACTACAGCCTTTCGGCTGTTTGTATTTAGTATCCTATTTCTTCTACACATTAAATAATACCAAAAATTAAATATCCTAATATCCTATATTAGTTTATACATGTATCTAGTTGATCAAACTAATCCTTTGATTTTGCTTGCCAAAAGTTGCCAGTATTTTTTAATCTAGTGCTTGTATTCACATAGAATTTAGTAAGCGTTGTCACTGTGAGCCCAATTTTCTGCAGGTCTCTTTTGAATGCACTGAGAGAAATATCCTTTCCATTTAAAAGGAATTGCATTAAACCGTTTTTTTTTCGTTTTCTATATGCCCAACATGATTTGGTGTTTACTTGAAAAGGAATATAATTTTAACTTCACGCATTTCTTCGGTAATAATATATTTTTCGTTGAAACAGTTTATTCTTTTTACTGAAAGATATTGATAGTTGATCAAGTCCTCTTTATTTTGAACTTGAAAACTATGCAGATTGGCAGAAAACCGTAAGCATTTTGATTCAAGAGGTTTTCCTTTCTTATAACATTTATTCATTTCAGACTTAAGCGTAAACACAACCAAATGCTGTGATCTTTTTTAATCGAAATGGAAATGAATTATCTCCAAAAACGCATGCACTAAAGAGGCATTTGCCGTTAGAATGCTGTAAATCCTAGTTAGTATTGGGGAAGTTGGTCGCAGTGGCCATCCTAGCACTTTTAGTGCGCCGTTAAAGAAATCGTTATTTCAATGACGATGATTCCTATCAGATGTTGACCTGGTAAATATACCAGATTAATATGTTACGTTCGTAGTTTCCAGCCTATTTTGTGTGAAATATTATCTGTTACTGGATTGAAATAGAAAATGCGCCATCTATGCGACACTTTCTCTACTACACATAAGTATATCTGCTCACCTGCTGTACTATATGGGGAGAAAACTGCTGTACGAAAATAAATGCGATATTTATTTTTACTTCCATGTAAATATTTAGTTAAATTAATAAATACTGCGCTACTTTCAAATAAATCTACTAATCAAATTATTTGCTTGATTTAATACAGGAATATTTTTAATATTCCTAAATCAAGTAATAATTTAACCAATGCATGAAAAATGGTTGAAAATAACAAGATCGTTTTTCCCGTGTATAACAGTTTTAAAACCTTCAAACACTATAAACTGCTGTAAAGTTCCTTGGCTTGTAAGTAAATCAGTATATCTAAAATTTCTTTAACCTCGCGCGAAAAATATTCACTTTAGTTCATTATTGTTTGTGTATCTGAGACTTATGCACGGTGGAACATGAATAAAACTAAAATACTTCCGCGTAAAAAAGCACTCAGTTTGAAAACAGGTGCTTGCATTTTCCTTTAAAAGGCAAAAGTTTTAAATCAATGTATACATGCGTGTCCACGCAAATAAATCAAAACGTCCGGCTTTTTTATTTATTATACTGTTTATAATTCAATAATATGATAACGTACTTAAAAGAAACTAAAATATGTTATTAAATATGTGTACAATAAGAATAATAACAATATAATATGTAATATGTATTGTCTTACTTAAACAGAAGTTATACAGACATTATAAAATATTAATCAAAACTTGGTGCATTCCACTTAATTACGGTTGCTTTTCGACAAAGAGCATGTACTTAAGAAGAAAATAGCCTTCCGGCTAAACAGGACGTTACTTTCAATTAAAATAAAAGGTAATATAAATAATTTCTGAGAAAAGGTGTTCTTTTCGTTGAATATGATAAAATTTTCATTTAATGCAATCTCTTTTCTCAGTGTGATAGACAATATTATTGTGAACCAGTCTCGCACATCAATAAGGATATGCATGAACTTAAAAAATGACATAAGTAATAAGGTTGTGGAGTTTAAAAACAAATAAACTGAATAAAACTAATTTTTTTTCTATAGCGTGTTTTGATTTGGTTTATGAGCTGACCGTTTAGGTACTTACATCAATGTCAATTGAAAAAAAAAATACAGAATGTATGAAACCGCTTTTCGCAGCAACAGGACTTTCTACCATATTTTAATATCTCATTTAGCTGTCATGGTCATGTCACTAATTATCTACACAGTATTGCTTTGGTCTATGATTTTATGTTTTCGACATAGTTTTCCTTTCTAGTGTTTAAATTACATCAGGTAACATTTAAAATTCGCAAAATCAAAATTTATGTACTGAATTCTAAGTTAACAGGAAAATAATAGTTTCGGTTAATCACAACAGTTTATTTTAGGCAAATTTACATCAATTAAAATAACAATAGAACATTTTCACAAATTATATCAACAATGTCCGCTTTGTAGGCACGTTTTACGATAATACAAACCAACAGTCTTTAATTAAAAAGTGTCACCAAGCGTATTTTGACATCAATGTTTAGGGTAAAATGGTAATGGGTAGCATACACCTACTGCGTTAGTTGTTACGGAAATTTAATAAATAAAACTTTAAATTTAGTATGCTTCACACATAGTAATATCGTACGTGACAAATAACCTTGTTTGTAATGGTTAGAAAAACGTAAATTTTAAACTAATTTTTAAAATGTTTTGTGTTGTCTTTAAATGTGTATAAAAAATTGAATTGTAATAAATAATTTCTGAAGAAGACAATAATAAAAAAAATTGTCGAAACGTCAAAGAATGTTTTAATTGGTAAAAAAAATTAATTCATTAAAAACAAAAGCCGCTACCGCAAAAAAAATAGAAAAAAAACCTAATTAATAAATAAAATATCCTAAACATCCATGGGAAAGTAGTATTAAAAAAAAATCGAAACATTTAACAAAATATTATGCTGTGTCTCCTTAACATGCATACTACCATACACACATTTAACTGAAGCTGCGGCAAGTCCTCAAACATTGCATTTGATAAGACGATCAGAGTAAATGACCTCATAAAGCTTACCTAAGGAAAATTCTGAATCGCTTATAATCGAAGCAATGGAATTTATTCTAGCTTGGAGTTAATCGTCAAATATGAACTACAAACATATATTAGATGAGTGGATATTATTTATTGATTCGTCGAAGACAAATTGGAGGCAGTATAGCTGCACAACAGAAGCGAATTCCTTTTTTTCTACATTTGGTACACAGTGCTCATTCAAAGCAAACATAAGGGTGAGTGCTACAGAGTAAAAGGCCTTCCACGGTGAAACATTTTGAATTTTTAGGTAATTAATAAAGGGAACTTAGGGTCAGCACGTGGAAGAAGCACCCACTAAAATAAAATCAGTGTTTTATCATTCATACTTTGACCACAGTGAAACCATCGCGATTAAGCAAACGGCTAAGTTACCTACTTTGTAAGGTGTGTTTTAAGCGGAGTAAACATAAGAGTTTTTCCAAATTAGCTGCTTAAAAAAAGTGGTTGATAAGATTAGACAAACTTGAATCCAAGGGGGGTGAGCTAGAAATTAAAATTTATAGAAAACACGTAAGACCAGCAGATATATTTATTTTATCAAATGTTTAAGATGTTTCTTCAGTTTCTAAAAGTGATGTTGAAATTATTTTGCCCAGCCCAAAACAACCGAAAAAAACAAGATGCTAGGCTACAAAATGCAATAAAGTGCCTTAGCGTGTTTTTTTTTTTTGACCAGCCTGTTTCAGTTTGCTTCGTTTTAGACTGTTCAGTTAAATCACTCAATTTTTGTTGGTCATAACCAGTTATTTTACGTCACTCCTTCATTGTGCCTCATCGATTTTTCACAGTGAAACAAAAATCTTATATTTCGAAAATATTAATAATTTACTATCCCATAACAGTTTTTGAATATTGGCTATTCTACATTGAAGTACATGATCTTTGCGAACTCAAACTGAGTTTTTTGGATGAAACATAAGAAGGGTTTCAATGTAACCTATCCCGTACAATGTTTTGAGAGCGCTGTTTGTTGTTTATACATCAATTATTATATCGAAAAGTATTATAAGTATATCTTCTAGGTATGTTGCTATGATGCTTGCCTATCTTCTTTCCTTTTATTTATAAGTGGACATAGAAAGAGCATAGTAACAGCATGACCTGATATGTTCAACATTTCTTAATCTTGATTATTCTTTTCATGGTAGTACAAAACCTAATTTAGCATAAACAGGATTCATTTCAAAAGGATTTTTTAAATGTGTTTCGCTTATGAAAAAATAATAACTGCTAGCTGAATCTTCATAAATATTTTTTAGAATAGATTCGAGCGTTTCTAACTTTTTTTCTCTTGCTTTGCTGCTCCAAAACAACAGGCAATTTATTTGTGATATCAGCATTTTGTTACTTGAAGTTCGGTTCCTGTATGTTCAAGTTAAATTAAATATACCTGATTGACAATTATTTTTATAGTTACTAACAATTTAGATAGACAATAAGGACTTAAAGGGTCCGATTTCACTCTGCATTATTAAAGAAATAATGTAGTATGTGTCAAACTACTTCTTGTGTGGCAGATAACTGTATGCTCGCTTTAACCCATACATGTTTAGTAACGCAGATACCGTTTACATTATCATCCTTCTACGAAATCACCGACAATTTCAGGAAAATAATTGAACGTAGAAGGTGTACAATTAACTCAAGACACACCACGACATAATAAGCAATAATTTATCGATCGGTAATTACTGGGATTCCGAGTCTTCTCGAAACAGTCCTTCCGTATAAGGCGATAGATACCGCTCGGTATCATCTCGGGAATTGACTACTAGTTGGTATAATGCGCTGTATGGGCGATGGAGTGGATTCTACGCCCCGAAACAGGAAGTAATTACATCCTTCACGGTTTGAAAAATACGCCGGCACAGTCAGGAGTTTAAAGTAGGTGCGCTACCAATACAACAACTCATTCTAAACGTGGCTTCAGGGTGTATTTCTTTAATCTATGAACGTGTACACTTATGTATTTAGTGTCTTGTGAGTCACGCTTTGGATACATTTTTCCGGCATTACTAAAATAATATAAAACATTCTCAATTTCAAATGTATATTATTTAAAACATAATAATAGGAACAGAAATAGAATTTAAAACAGAAAAGGAATATAAGTCGGATAAAAGAGTCGGCTCACCTTGTTAGCGTTTAAAATGTATTATTGGGAATGTAACCAAATAATAATGGATGCCTTTTTAGGTATCTAACAAGGGACGATCCCTAACTCGGAAATTAAAAAAATTGTGAAACTTTGGGAGCATGTAGATCACATATGAGTACATACAACACCACCCTGAGTGGGGAAATAAATTTTTGAAAATGGAAAATTTTGCGTTCTGCCCATGTGCATAGCAGAGAAAAAGTTTAAGGCAAAAAATCTTGCTTGAAAGGGTTTTATTAAACAGCCAGAACAGGTATAAACATATTTTTTTGACAGGTAAACATCTTTGGGATTAATCATAGGTAATAGAGATCGGTTGATTGTTACTAACCCACATGTAGTTGAAATTATTGGATTTGCCTTGGCTCCAAGATGACTCAGTGCTTATAGGCAAGGGTAATTAGACTCATGATAAGGTACGTATTTACATATAAGGGACTACCATGTCTACAACACATAGACTTCGCATAGTGAAGCATCGATAAGTAAATCTTACAACGCCGACTATCAAACACTATTACATGAACTTAAGGAGGCACCCCTTTTGAAGATGCCATATGATGTCATGGTTCAAAAATTCAACCTAGATAGGAAATATCGGGTTATAGTGGCAGATAAGAAGAGCTGGGAAACAGGCATTCCAGTAAGAGCGGACTCAAAGTGGTATACAGACGGCTCTTAAACGGACTACGTGGTCAGAGCTGGAATATACGCAAAAAAGCCTAACCAGGCTTCTTTGGTAAGCTTCAGCAAAGGCACAATGGTGTTCCAGGCTGTGTTTCCTGACATAATCCACCATTATGTTAGGAAAATAGAAAGGTTGACTGAGTTAGGTAAAAGTGTCGCTATCTTCTCTGACTGCCAGTCCACACTTAAAGCGATTAGTTCCGTGAGCGTGGACTCTAAGCTAATTTGGGACTGCGCAAGCGTCTAAATGAGGTGGGCACTCAAAGGGAATTAACATAGGCCTGGGTTCCTAGCCACTCACACGTAAGGAGAAATGATCTTTTGGCACTACCAAATCGCAAATTAAAAAATTCATAAATGAATGGATACATAATCACTTCAAAGAGTGATGGCAAAAATCACCGGGACAGAGACAGGCAAAACAGTTTCTCAAAGAATAGAGGTAGTCGGATAGTAGATCTGCTGATTGGTCACTGTAGACTAAATAGGCATATGTACATCACAGGCCTGTTACTTGCAGATCCTGCCAAGAGGAGAAAGAACAGTTCATGCGCTGTGCCAATGTGCCGGCCTGGCGAAGACAAGGTTTCTACTAATGGGTTTAGAGAACTCCACAGCCAGCAGCTATACAAACAAAGCACTCTTAAAGATGATAGACCTAATCAAGGGGATAAAATTCGAGAGCGTCTTCTAGGAGAAAGGAGATCACAATGGACCTAAAAAGGTCACGTTGAAAGTGGTATGGTAGGTATGTGGGCCTCAGTATTACTTCATATTACATCACTTTGCTGTAAAACTGCAGGATAGACGAAACTTTCGCTGGACGATATTCAACACAAGTCGCCTTTCTTCCCACTCTTCCAATACGTAACGGAGTTGGTTTTATATTTAAGTTACAATATCTTATTCTTCTTTTTGGTGTACACTCTTTTGCTTCGGCTTCTATTGCTTCTTCCCTTGTGCGCATATGTACCTCATATACAAATTCTACGCAATGTGGTCTGTGCGGTTGTGAAAACTAGAGTTGTATCAGTTTTCAGTAAAAACGATGATTCCCTTTGAGTAACGCGAAGGATAGCTACATGGTTCGGCCAAAACTCGGAATCGATACACAATTTTATATTTACATGACACATTTCTCTCTAGTTTTTTTTTTGTTTTAATGAATGACAACATTTTAGTTACCTTTTTTTTTACATTGACGTGATAAGAGCCTGAAGATAGTCAGTTTTAGTCCGAAACATGTAGGTATTATAGATATTAATAAATCTGAATGGAAAGAACACTATTTGATTACATTTATTAAGGTCGTTAATAGCACTTATCAACAATTCAGCGCTTTACTTTTTAATACACAAGTGCTAAGAAGCTATTCTGGAAGAAGAGAGTAGTTCTCAAACCTTACTTTCCGAGTTCAGATCCACTGACTTAATGATCGACTGTTGAGGGTAGATGATTCCTACCATTACACCTGAAGCAGTGCATGAGCTCGATATCTGCCAAGTTTTCGGAACGTTTTGGAAAAAAAAGGAAGAAACTGGGGTGATTGTAGGAAAATCATTGCGTTTGTGACTCCAATTTGTTGACATTACTTCAAAGTTGGATTGTCCGAAATGAACGATTTGAGCTTTTACCTTTGAACTACGACGTTCAATTGAGGGGTCCAGTGCGTGAACCAGTTAAGTCACTTAAGATAGAATGTTTAGGAGAAGTAAAAATCATTCTGAAGTAGAATTTTTTTTTAGGTACTGATAATTTTTGTATATTTTGTTATTTGCGATGACTCTGTTACATTATTTTTTGAAAATATCGAAATATGATGCAAATATGTAAATAAATTATAGAGGAAAAGAAGGCTCCACTGGTTTATATGAAGTATCCAAGTATAAAAAGTCCATTATACACTCTGGTTTCGATATTCATAAACTTAAGGAGCTGCTTATGCATAGGAAGATTTAGCATTTCAAACTGTACAAGAATATGAACTTATATCATCAACTCCAAAAAGTGGACTTGAACGGTTTGTGCATTGGACCCTTCAATTGTTGACCAATGTACAAGTAGTCAACTCCCACCGAATATGTAAATTCTTACTAAGTCGTGACGAAATCAATAAAAAAGAATGTGATTGAAAATCATACAGTAATACATATATTCAGTTATTATGATGTTTCCGTATTGTAGTCTCTAGATTAAATAAACTTCTGATTTAATTACTTGCTATAGCAAATCTTTTTTTATTTATTAATATTGCAAGCTTTTCTATTTCGTTCATATCTATTATGTTTTCTTTCATTCTTTGTATACTTATTTTTTCCTATAGGAAACACCTGTCGTGCATACTTCATTGTTAAACCTTCAAATATATCGAAAACAATATCCTGTTGTAGTTGTGAATGTAATTAATATTTCGTAATGCCGCTCATAGTAATAATGATAGTATTGAGTATAATATACAATATCTTTTTTATTTGTATTTTCGATTGGTTTCATGTTAATAGACATCATATTGTTGCACAATACACGTTGGTTGATATTCACCGTATATTATTTAATGACAGGCAATATAATATACCTGGCCGCGAGGCATGTATTCTATGGGTCTTCTGAATTATTTCTTGCTTTAGCTTTTAAAAGGCTTCTGGAAGTTTAACAATAGGAAGTTAATATATAGACAGATGTTTACTTTATTTGATTGCTCTAATTATATTTATAAATTGGATGTGTGTGCGTGGCTACCTTAGTTAAAACTGGTTTTATTTATTTTTAGTGCATGGAACATAAGGATGACTGGCAACTAATAAATCTATAATGTTAAGTAACGCAATACGTTTTAAAAAGATGCCCTAAATCATCGGGGAACTTGAATTTTTAAATATCAATAGTTTTAAATTGAAGATACGAGTGGATGAAGGTGTATGTAAACTGTCTTTTTTTGCATGAATGAAGGTGTTTTGTACCCATCTTTCACATAGCACCATTGAAAATTCCAGAAATTCAAGAACACTCGGGTCTTGTGAATGTATGAAGGGGTTATGTTACACTACTTTTGAGAAAAAATTGCAGAAAAAAAAAGTTTGATTTTGTAACATAACACCTTCTGGCCACTCGTGTCTTCAATTATCTTACCACATTTAGTATAAAAAAGTGTATGAACCAAGAAAAATGTTTAAGATAATATTCATTTTAAACATGCTATTGTAGGTATAACAAAGAACACTGACATAAAACAATCAGACGAACTCAAGGAAGTACGTTTATCGAGCGACCATCAAAGAAAAAGGCTGAAGAACTACTGCAGCTTAGTAGAAGATATCTTCGCACAGGACACTGAGCGCTGAAAAGACACCTAAAGAAAATTGGGTCATCACTGGAAATACCAATTGCAGACAATGGGATGACAGCGAACGCTTACCACATTCTATGTGAATGTGAGGCTCTGGATGCAGAAACACAGGCAATTTTTGGCATGCCAAAGATGAACCTAGAGGATTACTTCGATTAACCAGCCAGAGACCTGTACAGGTTCGTGCAGGGTACTAGGATACTGGAATGGGCGATATAATTTAATGGGCAAAAGAATTGGGAAACCAATACAAAAAGTCTAGAGGCTGCAGTGTTGCTGGAGACTTCAAGTCAGACAGCTCCCACAAAAAAAAAGCATTCGATGGTGTTCCTTATTCACTTCCACTTTGTAAACTCGAAATGGTATGCTCTAGGCGTAAGATACTTTGAATGAGATCCTTAGACTGAAAGCCAACAACTTGTGGCATCCCAACTTCAGGGTCGGAGGACACACTGATACTAGGAGTACGATGCTGGACGGGCCATTGCTGCAAATGCCCACGGACAGTATGGCAGCCGAAATTATTTTCACTGAAAAGGTTTATTCCATTATGCATTACAGCGTAGAATACGTCAATATATATAGATACATAAAAGAAACACAAAAATAACAAATACACAAAATGTTACAAATATTATTAAAAAACTCATTTACGTTATAAAAGGATTGTTTGTATAAATATTTTTTTAATGTTGTTTTAAATTGCTTACATGGCATTTGTTTTAAAGCTGAAGGTAAGTGATTGTAAATTTTAATACACTGTTATAGTACTTGTTTTTGCACCTTCATCAGATGCGTCTGGGGCGGGAGCAAGTGTGAATTAAGATTTCCACGTGTGTTGCGTTCGTGATTAATTTCGTACTTATGGAACAATTCTGCGTAGTTTTTTTTTTTACAAAAAGTGCAGACTCTAAAATATACAAGGCAGCCAGGGTAAGTATATTATGTTCGCTAAACACTACTTTGCACGAGTAAGTACTTTGTTTAAATCCTTCATACCGAACAGAGACTAGTTACGTAGTGAGCTCACTGCCCTTGATAACTGGTTCACGGACGGATCCAAATCCAGGCAGGCTACAGGAGCCGGTATATGTGGGTCTAGTCTTAATCAAAGGATATCCATAAGTCTGGGGAAGCATACAACGTTCTTCCAGGCAGAGGTATTCGCCCTTGCAGCCTGAAGAAGCAAAGCAAGCAGAAATTGATTTGATTTGCTGTTTACCTACCATAGTTGCTGTACCAATCGCAGGTTCTAATCCCTGAAATTGCTCTGTAGCACCCTTTCCTGCAAGAGTGTTTGCTTTCTCATTGCCATGAATAAGTGAGTGGTCAGGCATCCAGAGTAGTGGTAGAATATTAATCGTTGTCAATATGCTTAGAATAGTTTTACAACTCTATATCAGCTGTGAGTTGCATTTATACACCTCTAGTATCTTTAACATCGCCTGTTTAGCACTGAAGATTTTCATTGATTTGTATTGATTATCTCCAATCTCTCTAGTATACCTCTCAGTGGCGTAAATTTGAGGTAATCGTTTTTGTGTTGTCTAAAACTGAGCTTTGACTGACTCTTAGAATGCGACAAAATTTACCTACCTTATACTCACACCTTGCTCTGTTTTGAATAGATCGTAATTTAGCACATGTCTGCCTGTGTCAGTGTTTCTTCATTGCATTTTACATATATGTATTTCAATTATACCATTACAAAACAAGTCAATAAATATAATACAATCAGAGTAAGTAATCCCACTTTTTTCATTCAATTGTATCTATTAACAAGTATCCTTTTGTATTGTTCTACTGATGATGAAATAAATCTATTTCGAAAGCTCTAGAGACAAAGAAAAGGAGTTTTTTGATTCTTGCTGGTATCAATCCCCGAAATATTTCACACTTGTCCACTGTGTCGCTTGATGTTAACGTTGTACCAGAGTACTTCCCTGCCTTTCGTTGTTAGTAGAGTTTATTTTCGCTTTTATTTTTTTAGATTTTATTTTAAGTTTTCCTGCTTTCAGAGTTTACGTTCGTCTGGTACTCTAATTATATTTTTATAATTACATGTTGCAAGTTTATTTTTTTTATAAGTTTTTAGAGTTTTTTATTTATGTCTTAATAATGTGGACGAAAGCTTTTATTTCAGAAACCGGATTCGCAGCGTCTTTCTTTCTCCTACGTACGGAACATATGGAATAGGCATATCAATTTCATATGTAGGAAATAGCTTTCAGCAGAGCTCGCTGCGGAAATGGAGAGAATATATTTGCATTTTAACTCTAACACATCTAAATTGCTACGTGGCGAGGAACTGCTAATGCTGTGGTTATAGAAGGTATTAACAATGTAAATTGCACGACATATAAGCTAAATTGATCCCACATCATTGATTATTATCGTACTTATATGGCACAATCATTATACAAATGAGTTTGAGGCAAGTAAACGTTGAATGATACTTTATGCTTTACCGCCAGGCGGTATTTACTTACTTATTGTAAAAATATTTTACATTTTAGTTAGATACACATCTTCACTAAACAACTTTCATTATTTCACATACAAGTATTGTCCGACACCGCACCTAAAACGTGTATGTCTCGACTTAAAATCTTTTCGACATCGTGAGACCACAGAATGCAAAGGGAAAAAATATTTTCCCATGCCTTCCAGACTCTTCTGCCACGGCCGAACATAAAAAAAAATATCCGATCGGAGTTAGTAGGGCAAATACGTATAACGTCTGCTATGCGACGGTTATACAATGAAGAAGGAGGCTGCGTGAAGGGCAGTGAACAGGGACAGACATACTTACACGGTAAAAGGTGCACATGGTACAAAGGAGTTCCGGTGGAACAGCTGTTGAGGCACGTGGCCAGGATATGGGGTGGGGTAGAAGGGAAGCCCTGAGAATTTAGAAGAAATATGCTAGATTAACCCTCACACAGTTGTGTAAATATACACTACATGGCGTTTATTACTTCCAGTGATGCGTAAGTCAAACAAAATTCCATTATTAGGTAGGTTATTTACATCGTATTTTAAATAGTGATGGATGATCTAAATATAAAGAAAATCTGTTTTTAAACATATCTAATTTAATTTGATAAAATACAGTAACAGCCAATCATATTTTTGACCAAAATTGAAATTTCAGTTTTTGATTTTTTGAAGAATGTGGAGAACCAAATATCAGTTTATTTCAATTCAATTTATTCAGTTCAATTTAATTAATGATTAGTTAATTAAAAAGTTTGCCACAGAAATATAGGTTGGTAGTGCGTTAAGTTTAGTTTTTAGTAAAAAATTATATTTATATTGGGAACACTATTCCATTATAATGAAAATTGTCGCTATGCGAATGCTCGATTTTATGCGGCATTTGAAAGTTATTGGAATTTAAGCTGAAGAAAATTGCTACAGAATTAGATATTGAAATAAAAAAAGTTGAGTAGCTTTTAAAATGGAAATTAATATGTGAATGCAGGTTTTTTTTTCATTATGGTATTCTTTTATTTGTTTGTTCTGCAAATGCTCTAATTTTTGATATTTAATTTGACTCCGCTATTACTTGTTAGAATTATATTATTATTGCCATCATTTCCTTATATAACGAGTAAATGGTTAATTACATACACAATATTTCTTTTAGAGTAAATAAAATATATTTCGTTTATACAAAAGCCAAAGAAAACAAATACAAAAAAAAATGTTCAAAAGTTAATTTCTAGCAATAAATTACAAATTGTTGAAATAATCATTAATTAGTAATGCCTGTATCGCAGCAGGTACATCATCAACAGCGTCATAATTAATCTCATGAAGCTGTCCATTTAAAACTTCTTGATTTGATTTTTCTTCATTGATTTCCTCTTCACCCACATTTATGGCTATATTGTGCAATACTCAGGTACCAACTACTACTGCCATAAAGGTATCCAGCTTTAAGCGACAACCATATGCCAGTAATGGAAAAAAATCTTCTTAGAAACATGCTTTCAATGACATTCCGTGTTGTAATATGGCTTTCATTATAACGATTTCACAACTGTTTCAGAATTTAACAGTGGGGTCAATAAATATGTTTTTGAGGCATATCCACTGTCGCTTATGGAAAAGATGGATCGTTAAAGTGTGTATTCCCTGGCCATCGTACTACGATATCCATTATTTTTAAATTCGCATCACATAAAAATTGTGAATTTATAAAAAGATTCCTATTATGAAATACCGCCAGGTCATTCCCACCTGAAACCACGAGTAATCCTCAAATACATTTATTGTTAGTTTTTTATTTCGGGAATTAATTTTTGATTTACCTTGGACTTTCTAAAACCCTACCAAATATACACTTCTTGCACGCCGCTATTCATTGTCCTAATCTTCTAAGTTAACACTTTAATTAGCTAGCTATTTCAATTTACAGTCACAGATATTTGTATTATAACCAAACCGCATAACATAACCTATAATCGCCTATAAACACGATTGTAAAGAAAGAAACTACGCTTGCGCCAACTTTAATTAGGAGTTAATTCGTACCTTGGGTACTGATTAAAGATAATCGCGAAATTAAGGATTTAATTATTAGTTAAGCAGTCGGTGCAAGGGAAATTCAACTTTAATTATGATTAAGTTTTATTTACAACTTAATCACGAACGGTGCAAACAGCCGTAAGCACAATTTATCTTACACTTTTATTTACACTTAAACTTGAACTAATACTGTACATAGTTAAAAATGATTGAATTGATTTTTGAATTTACTCTTACTGTTTCTTTGTTGTTGTGGAAGCCATTTGATATGTAGTCTCCGGAAAGAGGTTGCAGTACCTCTTGGCTTTTATATGGAGTCTCCACTTGTCTTACCCATTAAATTATACCAACCATGCTAAGATCCTAATACCCTATACTAATCTGTACAGGTCTCTGGCTGGTCGATCAAAGTAATCCTCTGGGTTCAGTTTTGACTTGCCAAAAAATTCCTGTCTTCTTGCGTCCTGAGCCTTGCACTCACAAAGAATGTGGTAAGCGTTTTCTGTCATTTTGTTACACAGTCTACAGTTGGTATCTTTTCTGCACCTAAGTAGTCTTTCAGTATATAGTATCATATTAAGAGACCTGTTAAGATGTGAAAAGCATTCCTCCTGAGCTGCAGTAGTTCTCCAGCCTCCCTTTCTGATGGTCATTTAATAAAACTCTTACTTTTTATTATTTATTTATTTGCCTGCTTGTATAATTCCAGTGTTCTTTGTGTTTGTCTTCAACCCAATACCTTACCTGCTTTCGTACTGTGTTTCTGAACACTCCTAGAACAAATTCTGAGCTTATACATGAAGCACATGATCCCTTTCTTTCCAACTCATCCGCTTTTTCGTTTCCTTCAAATGCCGAATGTCCGGGCATCTACAGCAAAGTGAGTTTATTGCAGTCTGTCAGGCTATTTGAATATATTTTAAAATCTGTCTTGATTGTATCTTAGTGGTTACTAGTACCCTCAGTATCACCTGGTAGTTTGCAATATAGAACCGCTTATTTTTAGCAGCCATTGCACAATGCAATACTGTGTATGCCTCTGCTGAAAAGCCGTGGCATATTTTCCTACTGGAAGGGTGATCATTGTATTTCTCACCGTGTTGCAGATTTCAGGTTCAATCCGGTCATCGGTTTTTGATGCGTCTGCAAACGGTATCAATGCCCCAAATCTGCCTCTGTAGTTGGGTCGATCTCAGTTTATCTGATCCTTGATTTTCACCCCGAAACTTCTGTTTTTGTTAAAAAGATATGTCGACATTCCAGATGATGGAGAATATTAATATGTCCCAATCATGCATATCTACCACTTCGTAGTTCTTCCAATCTGGGATAGCCCATTCTTACCTAGCTCATTATCACCAAACTGAAAAAATCAACGCTTTTAAACAATACAAAAAGCTTTAATAAGTTAATGTATTCCTGAATGATGAAGAGGAATTTTTCCCAAGAAGGATTTTCTCCTCACGCAGGATTCGAACCTACACACTCTGGATTACCGGACGAAAGTACGTAGGGCTAACTCCTGCGTGAGGAGAATATTTTGCTTGGAAAAATTCCTCTTAAAATTATTACTGTAATCACCAGAAATACGTTTAACCATTTCATACCGTAAGAAGCTTGCAATCCTTGAATACAAAAAGCTTATTTGTTCAGAGAAGGCTGACCCCAACAAAAAATTAGTTTTAATGCCATTTGTCCATTACAAGATAATCACTCGCAACATCCAACACATGACGCAACCTTAAAAGTATGACTATACATTACACAGCTTCCCTGATGTACTCGACGTGTGGCTTCCAGGAAAGCTCGAAGCCCTTTTTATTCGAACAGGTAAGTGTATTGTCATTGAATTTAATACTTTTTAGCGTTGCCAGAAAATACTTTTAATTTAGTTTTGTTAATATTAAGTTTTAAGTTGTAATATACAAACCATTCTTCTAGCAGTTTTAAATTACCTTCTAAAATTTTCTTAATCCCTGAGATTTCCTTCGCGTGAGTAACAGTCATCGTGCCATCCGCAAACATTATTACTAGGTCAGAAACAACAACAGATAAATCGTTCACATATAATAAAAATAACGAGGGGCGAAAAATTGAGCCTTGCGGCACTCCGCATGCCGTAGATTCCCATTGTGATCTGACTTCATTACCTGTCTCGTCGTGATCAACTACACACTGACGCCTATTGGAGAGTTACGAATTTATCCATCTCAAAGACAATCCTCGAAATCCAACTGTCTCTAGCTTTTCAAGCAGGACATGTACACGGTCGAAAGCCTTTGATAAATCCATAAAAGTACCGACTGTTGTGTCGCCTGCTTTAAGTCTTAATGGCTACTTGCTTTAATAGTTGGAACATAGATCGGATGGTAGATGGCTTAATATAACCACTTTGTAGGTGATTCAAGATGTCATGATTATATATGAAGTTTCTTGAATATTTTTTGATTATTCTGGAATTGCAAATAGGAATACCCGCTTTCCACTTTGTATCCTTTTTTTACTCACAATATAGTAATTTTCTTCAGTGCAATTATAGAATTTACAATGTTATTAATATATAATGGTGAAATTTTGCTAGAGAAACAAAATTAACAAAATTACTTCAGCATCTTGAAATCCATTATCCCACGTTATTTCATTTATTTATTGTATTTATCCTATAGAAACGCCTTTTGTAGAAATTAATTTGAAAATTTTTTAATGTCGTAAAGCACACGTGAATTGTAATACAACCTTTTGTTTTAAACTATCTCTTTTTAGCATGGCATCGTTGATCACAGTTTGAATTCGGTATATTAATTCATGAATTTTAATTAACTTTAAAAACAAATTAAGAATTTCTACATCGTTTCTTTTTAATTTAAAAATAAGAGGCAGATATTATTCCCAAGCAACAAGCTCAAAGACGAGACAATAAAATTAGGCATTAAACGGATAAAACTTCCGGGATTAAATTAAATTGAATCCGCAAAGCCTTTAACATTAACGTACCCATTATTCATTTCTGATTGAAACATTCTTTTTCGGTGATAATGAAAAATATAAGAGAATCTTGAGAAAAGAATTACAAGCGTATTCTTTTCCGCTTTATATTTGTGCAAGTGAAAGTATCTCTTAATACAATTAATATTATACACATGTATGAAAAATTATGCACCTGACAAATGTTGTTTAAGGCTCATACCTCTAGAATGCGTAATTTTGTAAATGAATCAATTCTAAATTAAACATTTTAGTCGATTTTAACCTTTAAAAGACGCCAAAAAAAATTCTTATTTTGCGGTACATTTGACTTGCTTGAACACATAGAAAAGAAATTCCTCAGATGCCAATATTTGTTTGTGCAATTACATAATAGAACCAGGTAACCACTGCATAAAGCAAATTTCTTAGAAGGATCTCGTCGGTAGATATTAAAAAAAAGGTGTGTATGCAGTATTTAAAGATTTTACGAATAAAGAAACTACGGTTCTACACTTTAGATCCTCTGCTAGTCCCATACAGAATACTTGAATGAGATCTGAAACACTAATTTACAGCACTGTATATTGTACAAAGATTTTCGTTGTGTTGAATGGATGTAATTCTATTGGTATGTGACGACCATAGGAGATAACCATAATTTTCTGTTATTTCCCATTGCAATCAAATTTCCTCAAGGTTCAAATATTTTGAATCAATTAATTGCTGAAGAGGTGCGGTTAATAGGGATTTTCACAAGAAAATGCGACGGCTGCATTTTTTAAGAACATTACATGCTAACATAAACAAACTATACGACTACTTTTTTAACGTTTACTTAAGGCATAAGTAAATGAGATTTTATGTTTTTCCTTATGTAGCACCGTGCCTACGCAGCAAAGTTAAAAAGCAGTAGGAGTGTGAATATGTAAATAGCAATTCTCTGTTATGTCCCACCCTTATTTATAAAGCTACGAACTTGTTTCTAAGACATTCGATTTCTTTCTATTATCTACTATTATACCAAATGAATACTTAAATAAGTAACGCACGTCAATTATGAGAATGGAAGCAATTGACCATAGAAAGTACAGCTTTTAAACTTATTTACGATATTAAATTGTAAATACGTATGTTAGACTTATTGCGAAATAGTAAATGAAAGAAAAAGACGAAATAGGTACGCATAAGTAACCTATTTGTGTGAACAGGTCTCCCCTTATACAGCCCAATTTATGAAATGGTATAGCCCTTTTGCAAAGTACATTTATACTTCTTTTGCTTAAGGATTCTGTATAACTGTATATTTTTTATTGTCAATTTTCCTAGTAGCATCAGAGCTGAAACCGTGGCTAGCAAAATTACGGTTACAGGGTTTTATGTGATAGAAAATCGATTTTAGCTCTATGATTGCTAGTTTTTATAGGCTGATTAATTTTTCGATCCTCACCATTGGGATCTTGCCTATCATTGCAGATAGACGGTAGGTTTAAATTTGGCAAAGTTGCTAAAAGAAAGTAGACTTAGAACAAATGATATTCGAGGTGTTTTAGGCAACCGGAAAAATCTTGCAGATGAAAACTAAAGACACATTCTCAAGGCCACTTTTAATCTTTTATCTAATGGTGCACTTTTTATACGACGTTTCGGTTCTCTCCGGCAATCGTCAACTTTCTTATTTTTTATGGACGCCATATTGGATGTTGATACCGCTAGAAAGAGATTTTGTTTTTGAATCATGTGTAACATGTTGACAAAAGCTTTGATATTATACCTTGATTGACAAAGAATCCAACTTAAGATTAAATAAAGCAGCCATGAAATTTCGAATAGTCAATCACTTCTATTTTCGTTGCCTTAGTAATAGAAAAATGTCGTATACCAACGAGGAGAAACAAGATATGTCATGCATTTCTTATTTGTACAACCAAAATACAAGTATAGCGAATACAAGATACTTATAATTGTATCCTAAACGACGACAATTGTTTATATAGGTATACCTACTGTAGTGATTGAATAAATTGATATTATTTAATTGTACCGTTATCAGTTTTACAATTATCTAACTTTTAAATAATAAAAAGGATATAACAAAAAGGGGTATAGAATGTGGCAGTCAACAAACAGACGATTCAGGTGATGTAGAAGATCCCTGCATTTGACAAGTCCTTCAAGGCATTTTCCTTTAGAATTTTCCCTTCAGCAAGTAAAGGTGATCAGTGGTGAAACACCTACACGTCGACATCAAATATTAGAATTTGAACTATAAATATTTACAACAGATTTTGACAGATCAAAGTTGGATCAAGTTTCAGTTCGAAAGAACGTTTTACCTTTTTTTACAATGTATTTATTTTGCTTAAATTTAGTTTAATAATGATTTACATGTATCTGCAATCCAATTTCATTTATATGTCAATACGAAGAGAATATCCCTGGAATTCTGTTTTGTCGAAAATTGATGTGTATGCGAGGTGATTTCATAATTTTTGCAATAATTATTTCAATTTAGTTTAAACATTTCATAGTTTCATTTGGTCACATGGGCATTCTCATCTGTTTAATATCCAATATTCCCCTCACATCGGTGAAATTAACGGACTTTTCTGAGGCAGTTTGCAGCCGTTGCGAAGACAGTCGTTATCGATGTCTCATTTTAATTCGAAAGCATTCACTAGCCAACCTCCGTGGGAGACGGACGCCTCTCGATTAATGTTTATAAAATTTAACGGCTATTCTGATAAAATCCTGTCAAAGTCCAACCTAAAATCAGGGTTATTTTAAAACAAATTTAATTATATCAAATTTACACACACTTTTACCTACATTATTGTTGGGTAAATTTTCTCCAACAACAATTTTCCTGATATATGCTCCTGTCTATAACCCATTCTCCGTATTTCGAAGTACCAGAGCCCCATTCAACATCCTTTCCAGAACTGATGAGCGATACCTGCCGATTTGCTCCTTCCAAAGGTATTATGTAAGTTCTAATCTAAATTTTAATATACCTATAAGAAGTTTTATTTCCTTATGTTCTACGTATTTTTGGATTAGAAACTTTTGAATGCAATCGCCCACCAGTTTTCGAGCTCTGGTGGAAAACTTTTATAAGGTGGTAGTTCGTATTTTACTAGTTAAAATGTATTCTCGGCACAAACCGAATACCCAGTAATTTTTACCATCTAAGCATACGCTGATGTACCCGTCTTTTGAGTATAGAATTACACAGACGAATGTCTCGAAAATGCGGGAATTTTGAAAGTTCATTTTAAACGTATTTTTATTTCTATGATGAATTTATATTGCAAAAAGTGAAATTACTAATTTTAAACGTATTTATTACTAGATAAGCGAACTTATTTGACTTATCTGAGATATTTACTTTCTTATCTGCGTTATTTTGCACGCCTATTTCTTTAGAACCATTTACTAAATAAAACCACATTTGTTTGCAATGAAATATTTTCTTTATCGTACAAATTCGATCATAATTTATGTACTAGAATATCTAATGCACATTATTTCACTTACACTAAGCACTTTTATAACGTTGAATGTTGGAGTAGAGGACATTTAAGCACAATAAAGTACTACATTATTTATTTTTTTTTTTTATTTATTTTTTTCATTACTACCAAACCTTGCGGTCAAATAAATTACGTGTTTAAAGTGATATCTTTATTTTATTTGTCTTATTTTAGTAGATTTTTTTCTCACATCATCAGGACATCTATAAATAAGTACATGGTAACAATAGCTTACACATTACAAGATATTAAGAAAACTGACTGAAAAGTGATAATTTTATAAACTTTGTCCACATTAACAATAACGTTAAAAGTTATATATTAAAACCTTACATTAATAACATAGTGTAGTTAAGTGTTATCAATGTAAGGTTTTAATATTATTGTTATATATTGTAACGCTACAGAGTAGCATACAGCCCGGATTAAAAAAATAAATTTTAAAAGAAATACATCAATTAAATTAGTAAAAATCAGATTTTTAACATCCCAGTTATTAATTAATTAAATTAAAATTAAAGTTATTAATTTTGAATTAGAAGTGTGCTCTCTCACAAGCCAGATGGCATGCAGGGCGAGAATTTCTGATTGAAGCACGTTAACATAAAAAAATTAACGAATGGCTAGTAGAATCCCTCTTATTATCTCAGTACGTGTGGGGATTGTGTGCGAGGATATTGTGAAAAATGCCCTCTCCTTTAATTTTAATGTTAATGACCAGTTTCGAAGATGTCGGAGGCACAATAATGTTGTGCCTCGATGGTAATCAATCTCTCATGTATAATGAAAACATTTAAGTGTGAATAAAAGTGGTTTTATTTAGTAAAAAAAAATCGAAGTGTGAACCAGTGTAAGATCAGACGTAAATCTTTGGATATTATTGTCTCAGGTAAGTACGTGAGTTCGGTTAATTAATAACAATAACGTTTTATGAATAATTCCACCTTTTGCAATATAAATTCAATGTCGAGAATGTAAATATGTCTAAATTAAATTTCAAAATTCCCGCGTTTTCTGAACGTGCAAACGGAGTTATGCTAAGCTTAAAAAGACGTGTGGAACTGAATTTACCATCAAGGTTGGCCTTGATGGTAAATTACTGGATATTGGTTCGTATCGTAAATACATATTAAATACTTATTCCTAGCATACTACCAACTTATGCAAATTTCCCCAAGTGAGTGCAAAATGAAATTTCTTATAAGTATAATTAAATTTAGATTAGAATTGAAATAATACGTTTATTTTTAGGTAGGTTTGACGAGGAATACCTTCTAAAAGCACGAATTCCGCGGACATTGGAGCGGTCTGGAATGATCGGTTATCGGATAGGGGCCCTGGTACATCGTAGGTACTTCAGATCACGGAGGATGGCTCGATCAGGACAGGAGCATAACTCGGGAAAATCGTCGTTGAAGAAACATTATCCAAAAGTAGTACGTAGTTTGGATAATATTTAAGTGATAAACTTTGTTTAACAATTAACAATTATTTTTAGGTTGTAATTTAGGATAAAATTGGATTTTATCAAAATAGCCGTTAAATTTTACGAAAAAAAAAAAATGGAGACACGGCTGCCTCTGAGGAAGGTTGGCTGTTTAATCTATCGAATTGAAAAATCTTAACCGACTTGAAAGCGATTGTCTTTGACAAGGAGTACCACTGTCGTAGAATGTCCGTTAATTCAACCAAAATGAGGGGAAAATACATACATTGTTTTATACATGAGAATGCCCATGTGACCGAATGGACTGTCGAATGTTTAAACGAAATAACAATAAATAATTATTGCAAAATTCTGGGATCACCTTACAATTAAAATATAATGAAGGTAGGTGCCTCTAGATCATGAGAAAAATACATTTAAAATTTTTAAATACTTATTACTATGTAAAATTAACAATCTTAAAATTCATTACTGTACACAAGAAGTAGGCAAATATTTATACGCATAGAATTGTGACAGAACCCAATTTCCAGCAATTTTTCATGTCTTTCTGTTGACATATCAATGCAAATGGACTGCCAATGCATATAAAAACATTATTAGACTAAATTTAAATGAAATTAATACACTGTAAAAAAAATGAGAATGTTCACTTGAATTGAACTTGGATCCAAATTTGATCTGTCAATATCTATTGTAAAAATATACCATTCAAATTCTAATATTCATTTTCGATGTGTGGGTATATCACAGCTGACCATCTTTACTTCCTGAAAGGAAAATACTTTGAAGGACTTGCCAAATGCAGAGATCTCCTACATCATCTGGACATCATCTGGCTGTTTGCTGCTACATTTCATATCCTTTTCTTAGTATATCTAATTAGTTTTAAGATTTAACTAAGTAAAATAGTAGCTTTACATTTAAATAGTATCGAGTATACATTCCATTACAATATATTTGTATATTATCCTTATATGGTTGAGAACATAAACCGATAAATTTCAATTTCAATAATTCAAATAAAACGAAATCCGCCTTTAACGAAATTCTCACGTTAGGAGGGCTTTCAGCTGATTAACATCGCCGTGGAAACCAGATTGAGGCCTTGCTTTCATCGAGGGCCGATCGAAGAAACGGAGTTAATCTCTCGTGAAGGACCAAGAGGCAACATAATGGAACGGATTAAATCGCGGTAGCAATGAGCAAACAAAGCGCCGCGCACAATACAGATATACCTATGTATGTATGTTACCTATATATGCACCTGAAACGTATACCACGCTTACGCAGGCCTATATACAAACGCACACTGAGGTACGGCAACGTAATATTTGTAAGGAGGAACTCTCTTCCCACGTCTACGCCAACTGGAGCCTGGCGGTAGATCTCCGTCTCAGCGACGTTCCCATGGTCTTGTGTACACTTGTTGCTGTTCTCTAGAAGCGGTCTATTTTTCGAATCGGCAGGATTTCGAATGTGAAACGCAACGTATATACCAGGTAGACGGTGCTCGGAACCCTGGAATCGTATCGTTTCGTCCGCGCTACGACCTGACTTGTGAGAACCTTGTTGTTGTTCGACTCTTTCGGACTTCTGTCGCACGTTCTAATTACCTTCTGTCGTCTGTGGAGCTACGATATTAGCGTTGTTATGGAAGGAAACAAAGAAACAGAAACGAGAGAGACTTTGCGGTTTGTTTGACATTGTTCGTGTCGTAAAGGCGACAATGGGAAGACTTTTAAATAACGATGGAAGCGATTATAAGACTTAACTGTGTATTGCGTTTGGTCTCCTGTTTGACTTTATAACTTTGCTGAGTAAATACCAGCATAAGGAATTTAGTTTACAGCGTTTATTTGCAAATAGTTCCATGTTATATACCTCTGCGCTTAAATACAATTACGTATTTCTTATTATTTTTTCATTTCCTTGGGTATGCCGGTAAGATGTTCTTTTTACGTTTCGGAAAATGTATTGTTTTCTTTTTCACATTTCATTTTTTATCATTAGTTATATCCATCTTTAAAAAATAATAATTAATTAAACACCGGTTAAATAATTTTGAGGAAAATTACGTATTTCTGTCATTATTTTTCTATTTTGGCTCATAAATAATATAGTAGAGGCATTTTTCATAGACCTAACATGTCGCTAACCTTTTAGAACATTCAATTGGGTTAATTGTTAACGGTTTATTGAGAATAGAGAGTCAATAGTGTAGGCTTACATCTTAGATCTCGCTGGTAATATCAAATTGATCCGTTGCTGTATACTGGATAAATATTTAAATACTACCACTGATGTCATTAGTAAATGAACTCACGTACTTGAGGAATATTGTACAAGTCTTTGATGATGAATATTTAACAAAGAACAATAAACTATATTAGGCATATGAAAACACTTTCTTTTTTGTAATAAAGCAGATAATGTAATTATGGAAGGTGATGGTACACTGCGACCTGTAAGATCTATTGTATCAAAGCAATTATAATAGCATTGCATATTAATATTTCAATGGGAGTATCATATCTATATTTATACAACAAAGAGCTGTCTGGAACAGCCGACTCGACATCTTAGTTACAACAGTTAGCTACTTTGTAACCTATACAGGATATTCCACGTAACTGGTTCATTAAAAGTTTATGATGTTCTATTATTTACTTATATTTGAGATTTTGGCACCAGTATCTGTTCCATTGGAACTATAAATGTAAAATACCTTAACCAAAATATCACTTCCGGTTGACCGGAAATGGATGTCAACTTTGTTATTTTAAATAGAATGATATAATTTTTTATTCATTTTTGGATTCTACAACGATAAATGCGTCAGTTTTCATTAGCTATTCCTATAGCTATTTGTTGCCGTTTTTGAGTTATTTAAGTTTTTCTTTTTTTTTTAGTCATAATCATTGCATCATTGAGAAATTAATATCTCGGTTAATACTGCAAGTAGAGACTCCAAATTTGCTATGTTATGAATGTAGATATAACTCTAAGAAACGGTAAGTACATTTTACGTTCTAACATACAGGCTGTTCAAAACTGAGGAACAAAGTGACATATCTTCAAATGCAGAAAACTCAATTTTTTTAAATAGAACATCCTGTATTTTAATTCGGAAATAGGAAGTAAATATCATCCCCTATCGCTTTATATGAGCATTCCCTATACCTATCTTTAATAGATTTTGAGATATGAGCGACTTTTTGTTAAACAGACTAACTAGCCCTATCTTTAAATGTTTGTAGTTGGCTTTGAAATGGATTCACATCAAATTCATGTATTATTTTTGAATAACCATAGAAGAATGTTTGTTCGAATAGTCATTTCTATTAATTAATCGTTGTACGAAAGTGTAATTACAATGATATGCATAAACACTTTTGGTTAGTCAATGAATTTGACATTAATCCCATTCAGAGCCAGCTACAAACACGCAAAGATAGGGGTACTTAGTCTGTTTAACAAAAAGTCGTTCATATCTCAAAATCTATTAAAGATAGGTATAGGGAATGCTGATATAAAGTGATAGGGGATGATATTTACTTCTTAATTCCGAATTAAAATACAGGGTGTTCTATTTAAAAAAAAAGAATACTTAGTCTGTTTAACAAAAAATCGCTCATATCTCAAAATCTATTAAAGATAGGTATAAAGCGATAGAGGATGATATTTACTTCCTAATTCCGAATTAAAATACAGGGTGTTCCATTTAAAAAAAAATGAGTTTTCTGCATTTGAAAATATGTCACTTTGTTCCTCAGTTTTGAACACCCTGTATGTTAGAATGTAAAGTGTGCTTACCGTTTCTTAGAGTTATATCTACATTCATAACATAGCAAATTTGGAGTCTCTACTTGCAGTATTAACCGAGATATTAATTTCTCAATGATGCAATGATTATGACTAAAAAGAAAAGAAAAACTTAAATAACTCAAAAACGGCAACATGTGGCTATAGGAATAGCTAATGAAAACTGACGTATTTATAGTTGTAGAATCCAAAAATGAATAAAAAATTATATCATTCTATTTAAAATAAGAAAGTTGACATCCATTTTCGGTCAACCGGGAGTGATATTTTGGTTAAGGTATTTTGCATTTATAGTTCCAATCGAACAGATACTGGTACCAAAATCTCAAATATAAGTAAATAATAGAACATCATAAACTTTTAATGAACCAGTTACGTGGAATACCCTGTATACAGTGCGCACTGCAGAAAGTGGGCAGCATATGGGATTTTTTTTTGTCTTTGAATTTAATAAATATTTTTTCATACAAATTACATTTGCATCCTGAAACTAAAATAGCACTCATCAAATCTGGCGAAAATTTAATTGTATACGAGGGAAGGTCAAAAATATGAAACTACATTAAGAGTAAAATATCTCAGTTTTTGAGTTTAGAAGATTCTTTTATTAATAAATGTTGTTTCAAATTCATCGATAAATCCAAATATAAAGTTTCACTTAATTTTAGCAAAAAATGAGATTTAATCGTTTTTTTTTCGGAATTAGTCTGTATATAGAATTGATCGAGATCATACAGCTGTCATAAACTATTCTGTGTATACTTTCTGAGAGAAAATCATGCATACTATATGAAGATTAGTTAGTTTATAAATGTTATAGATTTAGAAAAGGAAAACTTTACAATGGGTATTATTTTTGATGCACAATATGTTTTGCTTTTAAATGAAACAAAATTTAGTAGTAGTAGTTTTTAGTAATTGTTAGAAGGTCACAATTAGTTTAACTTCGCTCTTTCATCTTATGTAGGTCTTAATGTTCAGCACCACAAGTAAAAGACAAAAATGAAACACTTTGCATTTGCAATAATGTCAACAACAGATGTTAATTAGCGTCGAGAATAAACATTGAGCTTCTATATGTCGTCTTCTGTTTCGTGGGCATTTTATGGATCTAGTATTAAATTTTCTTAGCAATGTTCCGTACAAAATAGGATTGATTTAGCGATATACTCTCTAATTACATTTTAAAGTGGTCGATGTTTCTAAATTGTTGAAATTTGTTGATGTTTTTTATGTAGCTCCAAAAAAAAAAAGAAATTCATTGGAGTTAGGCCTGGTGATCATGGAGGCCAGAATTCTTTTGAATAACTTCGAAGAGGAAAACAAAGGAGCATTTGGTAGCTTTGAGGCAAAAAAACATTAGAAATGTGGTCTATGTTGCAATTATTTTCTTTTATTTCAAAACAACAAGTTTTGCAGCAAAAATAATTCTCACTTTGAAGTTTTCTTTTCTGCACTGTATGCAAGGACAATTGTAAGAAAAAAGATTTATTTAGTTCAAAGACAAAAAAAATCCCTTATGTTGCGCACTTTCTGCCGGTCACTGTATATAGGTAGTTGGATTGAGGAAAGATGCATGGTTTGCAGTGACGTTTAAGTGTTTTACCATCCGTAGTGAAGAAGTTTGTATTTCAATGTTTGTCTAAAGATTGAAGAGAACTGATTTATATCAAAAAATTAAATGAACATAAAAAGATTTTTAAATAAATGTTTAACATTGTAAGATAAAGTATTTTACATTGAATATTTAAAAATTAAAATGTAACCCACAAATATTTGTAGTATTTCAACATTTCAATAAATTTCCTTGCAAAATTGTATTTTCACATCAGCTCTATAGTAACTTTGCTAAATTGATTGTAAAATCCCAATATATAAAACATTGTATGACATTAGATGATGTATTTTCCTATAAGGCGGTATGTCAATTTATCACGACTTTTCACAGTGTGTGTTGTAAATACCACAAGCAGTTAAAATTTCCAACGCACCAGTGATCGTGAAAATGTATCTCTACATTTACATAGTCAATTAAAAAAAATAGAAGAACGACAAAACATATACTGAGAAACCGATATACAACCAACCAAATATATTTTGTTAAGCATATTTTTTTGAAACAAGCATGCCTTTTGTTGTTTCATATATATGCAAAAAAATGTACACCATTGACTGAAACAAAATATTTGGTTAGAAAGATTAATATATTCAAACAAATTATTTAGTTCAGTATGGTCTTAACACAATTTCGTAAAAATTTTGGATTGGTTCAATTACTTTCACATTGTTGAGACCACATCGGTACTTTATTAACTCAAACAAATTTGCAAAGATTGCACACTTTTCACAGTAAGAAATTAACAAATTAATGTATTTCTGCTAATAATTGTAATAATTAAGAGGAATTTTTACCAGGAAAAAATTTCTTCTCACGTAGGATTCGAACCCACATACTTTCGTTTACTGGACAAACGCTCTACTAATTAAGCTAGACAGGAGCATATAGATTCGAGCAATAAATCGACGATATTTAAGAAGGACGTCGGTCTGCCAAGATATTGGACATACCTCAAAATTTACGAATTGCTGTTTCTGAAACAAAAAGCTAATGTTAAGACGGGCATCGGCCTGTCGACATAGCAGTAACAATTATATCCATCAACTGCCAACATCCCTCGAGATTTACGTATTGTCGTTAATGAAATCCACAAACAAACCCTCAAACTAGTAAAATCTCGTTTATTTTAGAGATATTGCGAAAATTAAGAAAATAATCGGTATAAAAAGCCATCATCTTATTTTGTTACTTCTATAGTTTATTAATTTAACAAAGCCATTAACTTTACTTAAACACTAACTACTCTTCAATTAACAAAGTGAATACTATTAAGAAATGATGATTACGCTAACCACAATTGTAGTTGATTTAATGTAATTATTTTGTTCAAATTACTTGTTTTCCAAACCTAGCCCACCCTTTTGTAAACAGGTTCTGTGATCTAAGCATTACTATTATGGCGAAGTTTTTTGCCCATATAGTTACGTTCAGTAGGTATATGCGGTACAGCCATTGTTCTAAAGATGGCGCTTCTCCTATATCACTCAAACACGGTTAAAAAGTTGATTTGGTGCATTTACCGGAAAAAAAAAACATTGTATATCGGCGAAGGAGACTTTGCAAACGTCACATACAGAACAAAATAAATTAATGAGATCAAAACTTCTCAAATTAAGGACCCTTTATTCCTTGATCCAACAATCCAGGTTTACTGTACGCAAAATTCTATTGACAATTCACTATTGTATTTGCGGCAAGCAATGTGCTATTTATGCTCCCTTTATAGGTAGGTTATGTCAGTATTGTAGTAACACTTTATTGAATAGTGAAATTTTGCGGTAAGATTTGATATTAAATTTGATTAAGGAATAAAGAGCTGCCGTAAAAGGTAAGGTAAGTACCTAATTCTGACAAAATTATGTTTGAAATAAAAAAGGAACGTAGTAACCTCAATTAAATATTTAGTAAAGTGAAGCACAATATATATTTTACTTAAAACAAAAATATTGTTACTATAAAAATATACAGGGTATTCCACGTAACTGGTTCATTAAAAGTTTATGATGTTCTATTATTTACTTATATTTGAGATTTAAATCTTTAAATGTTTGTAGCTGGCTCTGAATGGGATTAATGTCAAATTCATTGACTAACCAAAAGTGTTTATGTATATCATTGTAATTACACTTTCGTACAACGCAATATTAATAGAAATGACTATTCGAACAGACATTCTTGTATGGTTATTCAAAAATAATACATGAATTTGACGTGAATCCATTTCAGAGCCAGCTACAAACATTTAAAGATAGGGCTACTTAGTCTGTTTAACAAAAAGTCGCTCATATCTCAAAATCTATTAAAGATAGGTATAGGGAATGCTCATGTAAAGTGATAGGGGATAATATTTACTTCCTAATTCCGAATTAAAATACAGGGTGTTCTATTTAAAAAAAAATGAGTTTTCTGCATTTGAAAATATGTCACTTTGTTCCTCAGTTTTGAACAACCTGTATGTTAGAATGTAAAGTGTGCTTACCGTTTCTTAGAGTAATATCTCCATTCATAACATAGCAAATTTGGAGTTTCTACTTGCAGTAACCGAGATATTAATTTCTCAATGATGCGATGATTATGACTAAAAAAAAAGAAGAAAAAAATAACTCATAAACGGCAACATGTAACTATAGGAATAGCTAATGAAAACTGACGTATTTATAGTTGTAGAATCCAAAAATGAATAAAAAATTATACCATTCTATTTAAAATAACAAAGTTGACATCCATTTCCGGTCAACCGGAAGTGATATTTTGGTTAAGGTATTTTGTATTTATAGTTCCAATCGAACAGATACTGGTGCCAAAATCTCAAATATAAGTAAATAATAGAACATCATAAACTTTTAATGAACCAGTTATGTGGAATACCCTGTATATTTCAAATAAACAAATAAATCTTACCACAAAATGTTTTGTTCTTCTGTGTGTTATTTCTATTTGAGTCAATAAAATTTATTGTTTGAAGTAAATATTCCATTTAATCAATTTTACAAAATTTTATTTGAACTAAATATATTTATCTCATTATTTCAATGAAGTAATTAATTATTTTAAGTGTTACATACATTTGACCCAATAAAACTTATTAAAGATATTGTTAAAATAAACATTTTTTTAAACAAAATTATTTGCTTCGTTCAACAATATATTTGTTTGCCCATATTTAAACAAAGATTTTAGTCAGTACAACTAAAATTTGGTTGAGTAAACCAAATGGGTTTTTCAGTGCATTGGATAGAAATTCAATTTCGTAAAAGGAATCCTAACCTATTCGTTCTCAGCTCTTTATGGGCTTTATTTACGAAAAGCTAAAGCTCTAAAGGTAGTATGAGAGAAGAACTATTCTAAGTACTATCTGGATTCCATAACAATTGAAATGTTCCTACCCTAAGTTAATATTTTTCCTATGATTTTTAATAATAATAACAAAAGTTGTTATTAAGGATTATATTTATTTAATAAGAATACCGTTTAATATTATTAGCCAATATTTATGATTTGAAACCAATTCAGACCACTAAAACGTATTAAATATTGGTTTATAAATACTTAATACCCCGCTAATCTAAATATCATGTCGTAATCTCACTAATTCTTTAGCAGAATTACTAAAAAAAACTCTTTCGATCGACTACCCGATTTTCTCTAATATCTGTCTCGGATCGCGGCCAATTTAACCCCTTAGCTAATGCCCTAGTTTCCACCGCCATGACTCATCAGTGACTTAGAAATTAGTCTGTTGAGGTCGTCTCGTGCTATGTCCCAATTTATAGGCATAGCATGAGAGTGACTGGTCTCTGAGGGCAGTGTACCAAAGCTTATATACAAGGTGTCAGGTAAACATGCGGCAAAAATTCAAGGGGTTATTCCCTGGCCTATTCTAAGTATATTTTGTCCTATGATGATTTTTGAAAAACCCCTTTGTTTCGAAGATACAGGGCGAACAAGATTCGCGACAGTAACAATATTTTATTATCAAAAAGTGCATGTAAAATTGCCCAATCTACAATAAATGTTCGAAACGGCTTCCTCCAGCCTGGATACAAGCATTCAATCTTCTCGTCATTGACTGTCGAACTCTTTCAAACACACCTGGGTCGTTTCTAATTGAGTTACACCCAGCAATTATCCGATTTCGCAAATCATCCAAATTCTCCACTGGAGTAGCGTAAACTATTAACTTCAGAGATCCCCAGAAGAAATAATCTAGGAGGTTTAAGTCTGGGGATCGAGCAGGCCATGCGTGTGGCCCACCTCAAACTGAAATGTGGTGGTGCTTCATCGTGTATAAACCACATTGCAATTCCGGTCGCGTATGGTACATCCTCCAGAAACTCAGGGAGCGTTGCTTCGAAAAAGTTGCAAGTAAGTCTTCCTGGTAGAAATACCGGTCCAATTAGATAGTCATCTACAATTCCAACCCAAACATTCAATAAGAACTGATGTTGAAAACGATCTTCAAATACCTCATGAGGATTTTCATCTACCCACACATGGATATTATGAAAATTCGTTATTGCATTTTTTTGAGAAACTCGCTTCATCGATAAAAAGAGTCTGTGTCAGGAATAGAGGGATGCGAACTAATGTTTGCAATATCCATTGACATAATGCAATACGTGGAGGAAGATCTGCAGGTAGTAGTGCCTGAACGCGTTGAATGTGGTATGGATACAACAAATTGTCCTTAAAAATTTTCCAAACTGCCCAATGGCTTACATTCAAAGTATTTGCAATTTTTCGCGTAGAACTACCAGGAGAACTACCCTCCATTTCGTTTCATTGAACCTGTTTCACGAAGACGTCGATGAATGTTTTCGAAGATTTTGCGGTTGTGGAAATTACGGGCAGGAAATCGCTCAATGTACAATCGTCCAGATTCTAATGAGTTGCCATCAGCAAGTCCATACATGAAAGGCATGTCAGTCATCTCGGAGTTCGTATAAATCATGATAGAGGATTTCACTAACTATTAAAGACACGTCAAACAGCCAAACGTCACTCAATATAAGAAATATGACCGATGAGACATTTTCAAATGAAATCCACTACTAGATAAAGCAGCCGTTTCATGTGATCGAGATCGAAAAAATAACAACGCATTTTAAACAATTTTTTGTACTTGATAAACTGATTGGCGTACATCATACTTTTAATTACATTAATAATTTCAACGAATATGTAATTGGTTGTCGCAAATTTTGTTCGCCCTGTATCTTCGAAACAAAGGGGTTTTTCAAAAGTCATCATAGGACAAAATATCCTTAGAATAAGCCAAGGAATAACTCCTTGAATTTTTGCTGCATGTTTACCTAACACCCTGTATATATGTTTCGATAAAAAGTAAAGGAAATTAATATACCTCAATGAAATGCACTTACCTTATGCAACTACTTTATCATATTCTGCCCCTGTAAGTCATCCATTTCCTTTAAGGCTACTACAAATTCTTTATTGAAGCAAGTATAACGTTTTACATGGACTCGTTGATTACCGTTTCAACATCCAGAGCATTGATTAATTTTGTCAATCAAACTTTCTTGTCCTATAGCAATGAAACATCATACATATTTAAATGTAAATAAATACCCTATTAAAAGGACTTATGTATATGGAAGAGAGAACAGTTTGATTAGCACCTATATTCTTTATAACTTTTAATGCCTTCTGCCTTATTATCCCATTATATAATTAGTATATAATTCAAGATTTTGTTTATCATGCACATAAATTTCTAATAAATTAACTGAAAGGATCGCTCTACTAAAACAAAATGCTCGATTTAAAATTGGTCTAAATCAAATGTTAGAATACTGCTACGCCCAAAAATGACAGAGAAGGAACTATTTAATATTCATGAAACGTCATGTAGATACAGGTATCGAATGGGTTCGGAATAAATTAATTGAAATAAAAAAAAAGCCAATAACAAAACAGGTGCAGACCACTCGCAATGAATACGATATAGGGACAAGTCTCCACCGTTTTCGTGGTATAATTATTACTTACCATCTGCTAGTGTTACAGTTATAGCTAAAATATTGGATACAAAATACAAAATCGTTTCTTACTGCTCTCTTTTAAATAAAAATACGTGCTGTTATCACGCTATAAATCATCTCGATGATGTTACAGTACATGTATATAAATTACTTTTCAAAATATGCCTTGAAATGCCGATTCTCAGTTCTCAGATTTTAGATTCTCAGAACGGTTCAATAGGAAATTGAAATGAGACCAAATCGAGAAAGCAATTTTGGAGATAAGAAGTAGAAATCCATTTTATTTGGATAAAATGTAGTGTAACCGTAATATCGTTTTCGGTGAACTCTTTTGTGATCTGCATATAACATTTACATCTATAGCTTTAAATATTATTCAATTTGTAGGTACATATCCTGCTTTTCTTTACGTAACTTGCAGTTATGTAGTCAGTGCCGTTCACATGTTCAATTGTGTTCTTGATTTCTATTGATTGTGATATGTGCTGGATGTAATGTCGCGAAGTTCCTTCATATAACGCAATTTAGTAGTTAATTCCGTGATTTGTATTTATTCAGCAGGTTTCTATGTTATTTACTTTCTGCGATTTAAATCTATTTGTGTCTATATATCTAGATCTATTTATGCATTAATTTACATTAAATATAACGCTTAAGATAGAGCACGTATATAATTTTCTAAAAAAACAATTCTTTTTGTGGCACAAAGTTTTATGATTACGTCAATGTAACTAAATAAATAGATATAATATTGTAACGTTTTTAGGGTTCAAATAAACTACACAGCCGATGTATTCAATGAAAAGTATTATGAAAAATAGACACTAAAAATGTTGGTAAAATTCCTCTAAAACCGTACAGGTATTTTGCTTTTAGAAGCAATATTTCCAACTGTAAGCTTTTTCGAAAGCTTTTTCATGTAACCTGGAACATTCATAGTGAAATTTTGCAATGTGGGTAACTTTTCCAAGATTTTTTAGGTAGTCTGGAATACTAAGTAAAACTTTTAAAATAGTGTTAATTTCCATAGAAGTTTTACTTATTTAAAAGTTAAATTACAAAGAAAAGTTCAGTATTTCTGTTTTTTTCTGTAATCTACATCTTTCTTAAATGTTCCAGAGTGCTTTCGCGCCAGAAATTTCGATTACGTATTGATATGATACGACCCACAACAGCGCCCTCGGTGGATAGTCTCATTATCTAATTGATTCTGCGTTCTAAAGAGTTAGCGCCATCTGCTGGTGCAGTTGGGATTGAAATTAGAAATTTAAAAATAGCGGCGCGCTATAATATCTTTTTATGACAAGTATTTTCATTTGTTTCTTATCTTTATTGTAGGTATATATATTTTTTCGTATTGTTGAATGACCGTGTTACTAAAACAATAGAGGTTTAGTAATGAGTTTCGATTTCACCCATTATCGAAGCAATAGTTGACATTTGGCTGATTGAACAAAGACAATCACTTGTGTAAACAAGAAATATTTTTTTAAGAATATTAAGTATATAAAATGAAATATTAGCTGCCATATGTTTGTCACCCAGATTTAACTAATCATGACATATGTTATGGTAAATAGAAAAGTAAACGATGCTGTAAGCTGCTGACGAATTTTGTCAAGTTAATCTAGTGAATTGATTCAATATTTTTTCGTATTCAATGCATTCAATTAGTTTCACAAAAAATGATGATTAGGAGAAGGTATAGTAAAGGAAGGTGTTAGGGTCTAGCGTAAGATAGTGCTAGTGTTTGTAAGAAATTGGTTCAAGACCAAGAACAGAATTATTTGCTAAAACTAAATTCGATGAACTAGATGAAATATTAACGGAAGCATTCTATCCATCAATGTGTTTTATGAATTTTTTGATACACCGAGAGAAGAAAATGCATTTCGTCAACCAACATCACTTTGTTGGAAAAATAACAAAATATAAGGTTAAAATAACAAAAAAAGAATGTTGACAATATTTTGTTAGTTCAACAGTTGTTTGTTTGTTAGCGGGATCACCAACACTATATTTTGTTTGAACGAATTAAAAATATTTATTATTTTAGCTACATCGAAATTGTTAGAAGAACACTTCACAGTAGCATATTTTGAAACACATTTTTAATTACTTCATACAAAACCCGTTCTATTGATATAACTATATTAGATATTCTATAATGTTTGTTGTGTTAACTAAAAATTAATCTTGCAAGAATACCATATAATGAAGGCAATTATATCGTTTTATTAATTTAACAAAGTCAATGGGTTTACGTGTATAGCAATTTTCTTCCATATAGTAGCAAATACGTTATATATAGGTAGGTATGTATTTCAGAAATCGCAGTGAAGATGGCGTTCCTATCATTTCACATCAGTAATGACAGATAAGGGTCATAAAGCATAATAGTCAGAGTTATAAAATATTAATCTAGTGCATTTAGCAGTCAAACATTCAGTAGGAGTGGTGATCAATAAAGCAGTGATTTCAATAAAACTGCTATTTTCTTCTGAGGGTTTTAAATATATCCCGTCCTAGAGATATTTTACACTTTATGTTGTGAATGAAATGATAAATGTATATACCATGACAATTGAACATGTCCCCTTGTAAAACCAATCAAAAAATGCTGGATAGCTTGCTGCAGCAATAAAATATTATTAATTAAAAAGCAATTCTGTTTTGGCTCAACATAATTTTCTTGTTTAACACAGCAAAAATTGTTATTTTGACATAACAGATAACATTATTCAATTTAACTTAAAATGTTTATTAACCTAGCAACTTTCGCTTTTTATTTTAATCATTCTTTTGGTTAATTTAACTTGAAATAGTTGTTTATTTTACCCGAACACTTATTGCCCTAACAATATTGAATGTTTGAAATAAAATTATCTTGATTGTTAAAACAATGCTAGAAATATTATCAAATTTTCACAATTATTTTAACATTCGCATATTGTTGCTTTAACAAAGATTTTTGTTTGACTTTATTTAACCAAAATCTTTTTGTTGGATCGCTATTTCTTTGTTAATTTAACACATATTCTTCTCTCAGTGTACGTTTTATAGTTTTGTAGTTTCTTTCTTTTCAGGATATTGCTCTAAAATTGCAATCTAAAGCTAATGGTTTACAAGGTGATCGTTGCACATTTATTGATTTATATTTTACGCATCCTTTTTGATTTTACGTTTTCAAACTGGAAGCAATAAAGGATATTATCTGCAATAAACTGGGAAATTATATTGCTCCAGATCCTTTAGAATTGGTCTTTGTAAAAATATAGATACGGTGGAGTCCGTTTGACTAAACCCTACCGCAACGATTTGCAATAAAATATTCTTGAAAATACCGGCGAAAGTCGCAATTTAATGTCATTTCATATTGCATTCTCTGAATCGCCATTGATGGCGCTCTCTTTTCCGTACGTTTAGTACAACCTTTTCCGGATACCCAGACGGTTTTGGGTTTAATTCAAAATTGGTGTGACTTAAATTACTCACCCTTAAGCTGTGCGAAAGGGTAATTGTTCCCGATTCAATCAATCCGGATATACATTTCGCACGTTTCCGGCGGGTTGTTAAATAGAATGCGCTACCTATGTCATCGCTATAAAGGATAAATTTTGGTCGTTGCCGATAGAATTTGGAATATAAATAGTGACGCAACGCTCGCTGGAGGGAAGTCGAAATTGGAAGAGATCGAAGATAAATTTAAATAGCTTTTTTGCAGATATGCACGTTGATAATCGCGAATATGGCGGAAGTTATTTTTTTCTAACGACGCCGACGTTGGGGAGTTTGGAATTGCTTTACATCGTAAACTGAATCGCTCTTGGTGCGTGTATTCCTCTCGAGGCATTTATTGTTGTGAAGTTGCTGGTCCTCATTTTGTAAGTACGTTTCTAGTTAATTGAATCGAAATTTATTGCCTTCAGTAAATCTTACCTGTATCGTGACCATTTATAGCTAATTTATTAAAATTTATATCTACCAGTTCTTTCTTCTTTCAATTTACTCTACAGATAGCAAGTTAAAAATTTGTAAGTGACTTTTTAGTGTTGATATTACTCCTTTTTTTTTTTCTTCGTTACAAGTGTGTAAAACTGTCAACAGTTTTTCTTCCATTACTTAGACATAACGTAACAGAAAAATGGAACCTAAGAAAAGAAAAATTAGATAAAACTTTCAACGGTGTGCAGTAGATATTGTAAGAATTCGAACTTCCATCCTGTATAATACAAAGTATTTAAATTCATTTTATTAATACGTTGATGGTAAGTACTGTGGCATTTGCTGAAGCAGCGTCTATTTCACAGGAAGTAATAGTCTATTTTCGTTTAAAGACTCGCGTAGTTGAGATAATACGGTATTACTTTAATTTTTATCTGCTTCTTTGTTTATTGTATGTTACAAATGCTGACCAGCAGATCCCACCTTACTCTCAAGAAGGGCGTTTGAAGTTCAGAAAAATAACGCCTTCGATCATTCTTGCGCCCTCCTGTAAAGAGAAGCGGAACGAGTTTATCAGTTCGGAATAACGTCACAACCAAAGTTTATAAAAATTCTTTACATTGCTAAAGCCCGCGTTTCCCTTTCGTTCCGGGGCGTTCCCATATCTTAAAATTAAAACTTCCCTTCTTAAATTTTACAAACAAAATAAGCTTAAAAAATTCGAGAACAGGAAGCAAAAGCTTTCCTCGAAAAGTGTTTTGTTTTTGTGCTAAAAACCCGCTTTTCTTTAAAATCTTTGTGAGTGTTGTGTAAGTTTTGTGCCTTATAATTTGGATTACGAGAAGAATTAATTACCCATATCGGCCGGTAAGATGTTCGAAATTTCTGCTTAAAACTAACCATTGCAAATACGCAAAAACCGTAACTCGTTCGCTCTCTCTCTCTCCCTTAATAAATAATTTTTGTAAGTAAAATTACAAGAGCTTTAGTTAAACAACATTATAAAAATCCTAAAAAATATTCATCCAAATAGTTCGTTTTGTCTTTTTGCTTGTTATTTTATTAAATCTGTAGTTTGTTAGTTTAAATCTATTGTCACAAATTTATTCAATATATTAATGTAAAAAGTAGTCACTCTATTATTTCGCCGTACCAAATCCAAAAAGAAGTTTAATTGGTACCCATAGTAAAGTTTTGGAGAGGAAGTTATCTAGGTAAGAGAAAACCGACAAGGTGGGTAACTATTTCACAAAAAAATAACGTTAATTTGAATATTTGTTGTGTATACTTTCCCCCTGATTCTGATCCCTCTAGATTAGAATTATTTTTTGATAATGTAGGCAGATTGATGTATGAAAATTTAAATGACACTTTCGTGATCGTTGGTGATTTTAATTTACCTAGCGTCAGGCGGTTGCAGGATGAAGGAATCTCTTTTCTACGTCCTGTGGTTAATACTGCCCTTTCAAAAGGCACGTTACTTGTAGATATGATATCTCTACTAAATTTACAACAATATTGCTCCATTGCTAATCAAAATGATCGCGTTTTGGATCTCCCTATTATGTAACAAACCTCTGATTGAGGTGATCGAGTCTACTGAGCCTTTTATTACCGAAGACCCTCATCATAAATGTTTTACTTTTGTTTATGCCGACAGTGAGAAGTTGTACTATCCTATTTGTGAACGTTCGCTTAAACAATTTGGTAAGGCAAATTATGACTTAATTAATAATGAAATACGTAATATCTCATGGGACATTTTATTCTGTAACAAACCACTTGACGCAGTTGTTGATATTTTTTACTCAAAACTTAACCACATTATTAATAATTTCGTTCCCACTAAATTGGTTAGCAAATTTTCATTTCCACCGTGGTACAAGCCATCAACGATCAAAATTTACAATAATAAGCGCAGAGCGCATGGCAGATGGAGGAAATACTGCCACGAATCGGCCTTCCAGAGTGGGGATAGCGCTAAGCTATATAATTATTGTAATGATAGTAAGTAGGACTCTCTGTAAAGGAGACACTCCGCGAGGAGGTTCTCCGATAGGGGACTCCACGAGGTATTCCTCGTGGAGTCTCTCTTAATAAACAGCTGTCTAGTTTACTGGTCGTTTGGTTGATTCCTGTCCGTGTAACCCAAGGTAGGTGCAATTATTATATATGTGTTACCTCTGAGCTACACCCCGTCACGCACCACGTGACATTTGGTGGAGGACGCCTTGCGATCTTATGATTTATTATTTTTTTTGATAATGGTACCTATTTTCAAAATTTACTTTTAATCAGAATTTTTATTTATTTAAACAATTTGCTTGTTGAAATTTCTGTTAATTATTAACTTTATATATGATAAAAAAAATTATTTGATTTAGTTAATTTAAAATATTACGTTAATAATAAGTATATATTTATTTATATACATTTTTTATTTTTTTTTATTAATTTTTGCACTCACTCCTTACATGTGCATTTCGTCATTTTAGTATAATTTGTCCATAAATTAGTTGTTCATTTAGTCATTATTTTGCTTCTTATAAAAACATATTTTGTTCACATAAGAATATGTATCTGCTATAATTTTTGTAGATAAATTGCCTTTCTTAAATAAAATATGGTTTTTATGGTTAAACAAAATGTGAAAACTCGCACATTTTGTTTGCGTTACAACAAAAATAGACAAGGTAGAAAATTCCTTGGATTCAGAATTTGTTTTCTCGTATCAATTGTTGTATAGGTAGTCAAAATATTGATAGTCAGCAAACTTGCCGTAGGTCGCTTATTGAGACCTACTTACCTATTTACGAAATCTGTTTACGTATTTACAAATCGGTTTTGGAGGGCACAGCGAAAAAAGCTGACGTAAACAAACAAATATGTTCTTATTTTTTTTCTAGTACAGCGATTTATAGTAAGAATGCACATCGGAAGTGCATGAAGGTCATGATCAGTATTTAATGTCCTTAACCTACTATAGATTGCTGATATGTTTTTTTATACAACAAATGTAGCAGGCATAGACAAATTTACGTGAAAGATGTTGACTATAATATTGTTGCTACATAAAAATTGGTATTCGTTATATGTAAAAGGTGAAATTACTTCGGATCTAGTAATTTCATTTAATTGTTAAAAGTTTTACATTTGATACAGTTGTTTTTAAAATAACACATTTATTATTTTATAAGATTCTACTATACTTAAACATAACATTTAATATCTATATCCTTTAACCATTTTTTCTTTTATTAAAACTATTTATATTTGTCACATAACAATTTATTACAAAAAATTTGTACTTTAACTTTTCATACAAGGCAAGCGCTTGTAAAAGAAATTTCTTGCTGTTTGTTACAAAAGAAGTGAGTGTAATTAGTTATTAATTTTTAAGGAATATACAATTACAACCACAGGTAATATACATTTGCGCAGCAATGGTGCTTTTTTTTTTAATTTTTTTTTCCGCGCTATTTATTTTGAACGAATTCAATAACGTATGTACCAAATTTGGTTTTGCTCCTTTTTGTATGCCTTTGGCTGTAAGTAGCGCTTTCCCCATACATAATTTAAGTGAACATTTATTAGTCATTACAATGTTTAAATAACTTAATTCAAAAAAGACATGGAGAAAAAGCATAGCTTTACAAATATGATGTATAAAAAAAAAATAACCAATGTTTTATAATTCACTTATACCCAGAATAACACTATTTTTTTTTTACTCGAAATTAAGCCTAGTAAAAAATAAAAGTAAGTCGAGGGAGAAAAAAATCGAATATGGAAATCCAAAGTTTTTATAGATATAGCATCACATTTTTTAAAAGAATTATTGTATTTACGTTTTAAGTTTGTTGGTTAAAGAAAATAGTAAAGTTAACCTTTCGGTATAAGGTGCGGATTTATGTTTACGCTTTAAGTCTGTAGAGGAGATTTTACGGCGCATTTCGGCAGCCACTATGTCCCTCTACCGATGGTTAAGGAAGCAGTAAGAGAAGTTAACCTTTCGGTATAAGGTGCGGATTTATGTTTACGATTTAAGTCTGTAGAGGAGATTTTACGGCGCATTTCGGCAGCCACTATGTCCCTCTACCGATGGTTTAAAAAAAGCAGTAAGAGAAGTTAACCTTTCGGTATAAGGTGCGGATTTATGTTTACGCTTTAAGTCTGTAGAGGAGATTTTACGGCGCATTTCGGCAGCCACTATGTCCCTCTACCGATGGTTAAAAAAGCAGTAAGGGAAGTTAACCTTTCGGTATAAGGTGTTTATAACAAAGTACATTTAAGGCTACAGTTAACGAATGTCATTGTATTTTGATAGGAGGTAGCTCTCGTATTATAGTTAAGAGATATTGGGCTTATGTATACATTTGTATGGTAAAAAGAGGATTATGAAGACGCATTCCTGGCAGTCATTAAATAATCCCTTTTATTAATAGATGGCCCAGAACAGAATAAAAAAAAATGAAAATTAAACGCTAACGTAATTTTGATAATAAAGTAACAACTCCCGACTTACTTAGGCTTAATTATTTTGATTTGTTTTTTGTGTACCAGTCATATGTCAATTTAAGTTTTACTGTTTTGTATTATTTTATTACAATGTACTGCTGAATTACTCTTTGTTCCATGTACACCACCCTTATATTTAATTCTGGCGCAACCGCGAGATGGTACCCGGGGAGGCGAACCTTAGTGTTAATACCTATAAGATTTGTTACTGGTAACCTCGAGGGGCAGCAACATTGGAGAAAATGGAGGCTGAAGAAGCACGTGGTGGAGGATGCCAATCATATAACGGTGGATTAAGTAACCCAGGGGAATCCACAAGTTTGGAGCACTGGACCCATGGCTGTTCGTGGCGGTATATACCGAAAATAGTATCCTACCGGCTCCAGAACAGAGAATGCATCCACCGATACAAAAGGATTGGTTGCAATCACATATATACAATGCAACGTCCACGAAGCTTCTACCGCAACTCTAAAACAACTATCAAGTGTAGCAACGGCCCAAATTACTTGAGGAAACCGGTTAATAGTAAACAAAGAGATGATCCTGCCTCCGTGGAAACATTGAAGAATTCGCCAGAAAGACTCATATGGGTGGTGTTAGTTTAAGTATTTAAAGTTTATTAATTAAGTAGATAATAATTGTATTTTGAATGTGTTTGTTGTGAATAGCATTAAGTCAGTCTAAGGATAGTTAAGGCTCCTAAAGTCTGATTCGTGGCTGCTATTCAAATTACTTTTTGTTTCAATTTTTAAAATTATGTCACTTTTTAAATCCCTTCGGTTTTCCTGGAGGGGAGGGAGATGCCACGAATCGGCCTTCCAGAGTGGGGATAGCGCTAAGCTATATAATTATTGTAATGATAGTAAGTAGGACTCTCTGTAAAGGAGACACTCCGCGAGGAGGTTCTCCGATAGGGGACTCCACGAGGTATTCCTCGTGGAGTCTCTCTTAATAAACAGCTGTCTAGTTTACTGGTCGTTTGGTTGATTCCTGTCCGTGTAACCCAAGGTAGGTGCAATTATTATATATGTGTTACCTCTGAGCTACACCCCGTCACGCACCACGTGACAATACCGCCAATTATCAGATTATGAAACGTTCTCATTGTTAAAAAGGCGATTAAAGTTCTGCATAAAAAATGATTATAATTCCTGGCTTCTTTCATTGCAAAGCAATATTAAATCTGATATCAAAAACTTTTGGCATTATGTTAAATCTAAAAAGTCTTCATCTGCCATTCCGAGCTCTATGTCTTATAATAGTAGGGTTGCATCCTCGGAGCTGGAAGTATGTGATTTATTTAGTGAGTACTTTCAATCAGTTTTCGAGCAGGATGTTGCCACTCCTCAGTCAGATGAACATGTTAACTCTAATTACCCCGGTATTACATATAAGTCTATTGGACGTTCTGCCTTGTTTGGTGAACTTAAGGCTATTGACGTCAGGAAGGGATCTGGACCGGACGGTATTCCCCCTATTTTTGTTAAATGTTGTGCCGAAACTATTATTGAACCATTGCTCCTTATTTTTAATCTGTCTTTAAGTCAGGGTGTTTTCCCACATAGATGGAAGCAGGCTCTAGTATCTCCTGTCTTTAAGGATGGGGATGTTGGCAATGTTACCAATTATAGACCTATATCAAAAATTAGTGTCTTTCCTAAACTTTTTGAAAAAATTGTCACTACTTACATCTCTAGTGCTTTCTCTCATCTCCTTTGTTCGCAGCAGCATGGGTTCAGGGCGGTTAGGTCAACTGTTACGCAATTAACTGAATACTCTCAATACTTGCATGAGGTTGTCGACTCGGCTGGTCAGGTGGATGTAGTCTTCACAGATTTCCGCAAAGCTTTTGATAAGGTTAACCATAATATATTAATAAATAAACTCCAAAGATGTGGATTCTGTGGCGACTTGCTTAGATGGATTACCTCTTACATACGTAATAGATCCCAGGCTGTTGTGCTTAATGGGCACATATCTAACTACATTAAACTTACTTCCGGTGTTCCACAGGGATCGCACCTCGGCCCTGTTCTTTTTATTTTGTTTATTAACGATATCGCTCATGTTTTCAAAAATTCTAAATTCTTACTTTCTGCAGATGATTTAAAAATTTATAATGAAATCAATTTTGTTGATGACTGCCTTCGTTTGCAAAGTGATCTAAACTCTTTTGTTGATTATTGTAAAACAAATAAACTTCTACTAAATGTTGAAAAATGTAAGAGCATTACTTTCACAAAAAGAAAATTCAAATTTACTTATAATTACTATTTGTGCAACACCCCTCTCATGAGGGTGGATGTAGTAAATGATTTAGGCATATTATTTGATGCGAAACTGTCATTTCAACGACATGTTGACCGAATAACGCAACGGGCTTTCAAGCTCCTTGGTTTTATTTTCCGCATTGCCAAGCCATTTACTAGTGTTGATTGTATTATCCATTTGTTCAGATCATTGATTATGAGTGTGCTAATGTATGGATCTGTTATCTGGGGCCCATGTTATGCTGTGCACAAAGGCAGAGTTGAATCAGTCCAAAAAAGGTTCCTTAAATTTTTGGACTATAAATTTCGTAAACAACACCAAAACTATATTGAACGTTTATCCGCCTATAATATGATATCCCTAGCGGACAGGAGATTGCTGGCCGATATGCTGCTTTTATATAAAATTTTATGTAATGGTTTAGATAGTCCTGTATTGGTAGCGCTTATTAAATTTAATATTTCTCGTATTGCAAGCAGGAATGCACTCACTTTTCACATGTCTATCCAACGTACGTGTGTTGGTATAAACTCTCCCATCTATAGGTTATGTAATACATATAACTCTAGATTTAATAGGATCGACATTTTTGCTCATTCCATGCTTAAATTTAAGTCTATTATTTTCAGTCTGCTCCGGATCCCTTCTTCATCTTTCATCTTTATAGTCTTTGTAAATTTTTAGTCTAATCTTACGGATTGTTTCATCTTTTTTGTTTTACAATGGTTAGCACTATTTCTATCATTACCATTGTCAATATTGCTGTTTAAGATGAAACATTCATAAAATTTCTAATAATTTTGTTATTTAATTTAATACTTTACTTTATTAATATTGTCGTTACTGTTTAATGTAGCTCTGAGTAACTTTAATTAACATTTAGCTAATTAGTATTATTATTTTGCCTCTTGTAATTATTGCACTGCTGTTCATTTGTGTCTTTTATGTTTACATTATTATATATTAGCAGGGGAAATAATTTGGGGCTTTGCCCTGTTAATTTCCCAGAATGAAATAAAATAAACAAAAAAAAAAGTCGACAATCTTTAGGCTAACTAACGGCCCTGCTTCGACTGACTGGGGAAAACACTGTTGGAGAGCATCTTTGGCTAAACTTCTGAAACCAATCGTTACCGAACAAAAAGATTGCTTTCCAGCAGTGGCTAGTTGCTCAAAAGAGCAGATGGGGTTATCTGTGAGACGGTATTTGGTTTTGTCTTGAATGAATTTGGGCTGGCCATCCGCAAAAGTTTCCAGATAAGAAAACCCGTTCCGTTACAATATTATTGAAAAGTATTGCTAATTTTCTTGATAAAAATGTTTGGGTTATATAATTTTCCAATAGTATGTGTATTTTCTATCTTTATTATAATAAAAATAGCGTTTTTAATCAATAAATGTTGTTTATTATCAAACATATTACAGGTAAGTAGGTTCACTTAACTTACTATTATTAGAAGTTGCATTCATATATCAGCACTCCGTTGAAAATTCTGTTTTCTGACATTTAGTAATGTCATAGAACCTAAATTGCCCGCGAAGTCAGAAATAAACTAGAAGTTTGTTCGTTGACGCCACGCTTTCTACACTGGCTTATCATTAAGACATGATAGAAGATTCGCTTTTTACGTACCTAAGAGAGATAAAATAATATGCACCAGTGTAATTGGTGTAACACCCAACGAACAAACCTAAAATGAAATAGTATCCAGTATCTAGGACAACTATGGTGAGATGTAAGCCCATAAGTATGCAACTAAATATACTACTGAGCAATTTAATAAATCTAACAGCCGGTTTCATAATAAATTTAAAGTCTTCTTTAATTTGAAGCTAGTGTTTCATAATCAACGGAGGCGCTAAATATAAAGTAGAAAGCACGAAGTCGGTACAGAATAGACATTCCCAAGTTTTAGCCTGTAGAGTTAGAAAAAAATATTTTTCAAAGATGAAAATAATCCAAAGTTAGTCAGAGTTAGCCTCAGTCCTTTTTATCAAACTAAAGTTTCTTAATTATGAATGAAATAAAAAAATAAAAAAATGTGTCTGAGGATAATTACAATGCCAGTGTAATCCTAATAATCATTTTTCAAAAATCGCGAAATAAACTGTACTTTTTGTGAAACTTTGGAAAGAAGTTTTTGTGGATAAACAAGCAATCTACAATTAACGTGTGGAAAGAATAACAAAAGCATCCTTTAGCATTTCCAAATAAGATGGCGCTTTTGATTTGGGAGTAATCACTGCTCTAAGATCAAGTTAAATCCATAATATTATATTCTAGTCATTTTACCAGAAAACTGGGATATAAAAGTAGTGATTAACGAGTCTTTTCAATTAAAATTTATTATAGAATTACTTACTCATATACAAATGTGTGTAACGGGTTATCTAGCTAGACGGATTATAAGTGATAGAATCATATTATATACTTATATTATCATCAAATTAGCTCAGAAAATGACTCGCTTATCCTACAATCTAACCTTGATAAACTGGTAGCTTGGTGTCATCGATATAAGCTACATGTTAATATTAACAAATGTTACATGTCGTCTTTCACTCGTATAGCATCACCTTTAACTTTTTCGTATCATATCGGTGACATCTGTCTTCAAAGAAAATCAGTTATTGCGGATTTGGGTGTTTTGTTCGAAACCACATTCTCGTTTAAACATCATATTGCTAAGATTTGTTCCGAATCTTCAAAATCTTTGGGTTTTATAATGCGTATCTCTAAGAATTTCCAGGATATACACACGATCAAAACTTTATATAACTCCTTTATTCTTTCCAAACTTGAATACGCAGTGTTAATATGGTATCCTATCTATGCTAGTGAATATCTACAACTCGATCGTATCCATCGTAAATTCTTAAAATTTTTATCCTACAAACTGGATAGTGTCTATCCCCCAAGGGGTGTCCCTTCTACTGACCTCTTTACGCGTCATAATATGTCGTCATTAACTGTGAGACGTGATTCATTGTGCCTAAAATTTTTACATAAACTGTTAAGCAATACCACAGATTGTCCTTTCCTCCTACAACGCATACCCTTCCTTGTTCCTCGTATCCCCTCTAGAAATCAGTGCTGTTACCGTATACCGACTGCTAGGACCAACTGCTTGCGAAGAACACCAATTTCTATTTTATGCTCCATTGGAATAAATCTTAATTTCTTGTTATCTTGATATCTTTCTGTTTTGTATTTTTCTTTGTATTTTATTCAGTCATTTCATATTATTCTTTGTTATTATTTTTTTCTTATTTCATCTTTGCATGCAATATAACTTTACATGTTACCTCAATCTCATCTTACTTGTTCATTTATTATTTAAATTACCATTGTTTTTTTTGTCCTGTATTAGGTTGTAACCTGTTGGGGCAATAAAGTTATATTATTATTATTATTATATAACATTATATAAACAAGGGTATATAGTCTATGGATATAAATAGCATTTATTTTACTTGGAGTGCTGAGGATCCTTAGAAAAGACGCGAGTCAGAAGAGGTTGAAACTTTTAACATAAACATATATGGCAGGTCGAAATTAGGTGTTCAACATTGTCCCAGAGAATATAAATTTATTGTTGACTATAGTAAAGTAAGCACTATTACTAATGAACACGTAAAATAGGTAGCGTTTTGAAAAATACACAAGTTGATATGTTTATTCTTCTACAACTATTCCAGCAAATGACCTCTTATGCGTCCGCTTACTTTACATTACTCATTATATTGGCTGCGGGTTATATAAATATTACATTATTGTGGAAAATAGCACAAAAATGCTCGAATCTACATTTGAAAAAATTACGTTTAATAAATCTAAAATATTTTCCATTGTGACACTTAATTCTTGGGAGGTTGGAATTAACAATTAAGGAAGACCAACTTGAACATAATAATCTATTCCTTGTTAAAGTTTTGCATGAATATTTGTCACTATTTAGGCGCATTTTCTATATACCTGGCAGATAACTACACTCAGAAAAATGCTTGCATTAATTCAACAAATATGAATTGTTTGAAAAAATATGATTGGATTAATTTTGGATATATTTTTGTTTAATTATTCAAAAAAAGATATTCAAATCAAACAAAATTTTATTGTTGGAAATTGTGGTTGAATTAACAATAAAATTTTGTTAGAATTATTGTTTCTGTTATTTAGAACGCTATTTATTAAATTAATAAAAGAGGTTTGGTTAATCATAACCACTAGAATTGTTATTTCGACAATATCTTTATTTTTGAATCTTTTTTATTAAATTAACCACAAAAATTGTATGTTATCTACATAGCTTTCATTTGAAGTTGAATTTGGTTTACACGCTGTCTTTACTGTTCACACTTCACACACGTGTATTACACACTAAGACAACATTAACATAATGTTGTTTCATTTATATTAATAGCTTAAATTGAACAAAAAATATTTTTAAATTAAACAAAATGAAGGATTGAAAATAAACAATTGTTGAGTTAAACAAAAAAATGCAACAAAGTGTTTTTTGTTGATTCAACAAAAGAGCATGTTTGACTATATACAACAAAAAATTATAGTAGATCCAAACAAGTTTTGGTTAAATTAACACAAGTATTTTTCTAAGTGTAAGGAATACCTTTTCTCGTTTGACAAATAATATTTAGTTTTGTTGAAAATTGCTTACGTAATGTAGATATATTTGCACAGAACTCAACTTATGTACATTTGCAGATGCTTGTTACAACCACGTCTCTTCGTATATTCTGTCATTGCATTGTAGATCTGTCGTTATAAAGGGGTTTTGTTGGAGAAATAGATTCTATTCCTTTACTCCTGGAACGTTTAAGCATGTATCTGAGAAACGGTATTGCGTTCGAATCGAGTTAAAATTGCCGTGGAGGGAATAACTTTTCTGGAGATAGGAGATTGCAGGAAACTAATTTAACGCACTAGGATGCACAATTGAATGTTTACCCCACTTGGATTCGCTTAAAATTGTTTTGAAATGGTCTTTATTAAAGCTTGCATCTCTCCGAAATAAACTTACTTTTGCTTTTCTATTTGTTTCTGTGTGGATAGTTAAAATAATTTACGTCAAGTTTATATCTTTTGGAAGCTACAAAAATATGTCGTACTAGCTATCTTTTTGTCCTTATTCGAGAATGATTTAAATATTATGATTTACTTCAATAGAAATGAGAATCTAATAATGCTTTGTTATAAAGAGCTTTTGTTAGTTATTTATTGTTTTCTCTTATTCACATATTATTTCTATTTTAATAAAGTGTTGCATCCTTTTCTCAAATGTTTGCACGAAAAGCTTAAATTGAATCAACCAATATAACGATATTCACCTAATTTCATCTCATCAGTTTAATAGCTTCATTAACTAATTATGTACATACATCGGAAGCAGTGATAATTAAAGCACTCAGCAAACTTCCCTTGTTGTCGTACACATCGACAACTTACAAGCTTGAAGGACGTCTCATACCTATTCAGGCTTACTACATCTATAGACAAAATAACATTAAAATGCCCTCTGACACCGGGGTCACACCACCAGTAAGCTAAATTTGCATTCGTTATAATTGGAGCTGTAAATTCTGTTAGCGGTCTCTGGACATGGTATGCACATTTGCAAACGGTGTTACGGCATCGATTGCTTTTATTTGCGACCTCCTTCTGGCTGTTACGACTTTCAAGCTTTGGATTTCAAAACTTTATGCGACGCTTTAAAGAAGCAATTGAATAACAAATGTTTTACGATTACAACATCGTATACTCTTCTCATTGAAATATGGAAGTGTTTAGGTGTAATCTCGCTCCTTATGGCAAAATAAAATATTCTCTGCTTTTGTGCAAGGTGCCTGAAAAGAATTTCTTCAATTGATGTTTGTTGCTTTGCGACATGAAAGAAACTAAAGCTGACTTGAATTGGTAGTGTTTGGTGTTAAGCGTTTTACGTTCTGCAATAAAATGGTATATAGCTGAGTTTAATAGGCGCATTTAGTAAATGACTCTAATTACCATTGTGTAGCAAACCCTGCAATACAACGCTTGTGCTAGAAAAATAAATAGAAAAAAGAAAAAACGAAAAACCTATATGTTGAAATTGAAATTAAATCAAAAGGCAAAATTCGTATTCCAATCCTTTTTTTATTTACGATCAAAGGATTGGCACACGAATTTTGCATTTTGATTTAATTTCAATTTCAACATATATACACCAATCCCCTGGGACACTATGTGCTAAAAACCTATATATTATCACCATATCTTCAAGTTTTATCTTGTAATATCTTAAGCTATTGGAGGAGGGGTATAATGTATTTTGGAGGAGAATGCGTTTGAAGTTTTGATATCTATATTATCTCTTAGCATTGTGACCAGTAGATATACTGTGCTACATAAGCAAGTCGATAGATAGATATTATACAGGCTGTTTTTTTATCTTGAAACAACGGAATCTCTCTAAAAGACTGCATCAAATTAAATAAGATTTGTTATAATGTAGGGGCCTCACTGAATGGTGTTGGACTCGATCCCACACTTCACCCCCCCCCCAAAGTGGGAAGGGGATGATTGTGAACGTCTAGAAAAAATACACAAAAAAGAGAAGCAAGCAAACATGATTTTGTGTGTTTTTTTATTTTAAACATCTTGCAGAAGGAACTTCCAGTGTTACTTGAAGACCTTCCCTTGGACGTACGACAAACAATGTGGTTCCAGCATGACGGTTGTCCAGCACATTATTCAAGAATAGCACGAGAAGTATTAGATCGAATAGAATAGAATAGAATAGAATAGAATAGTTTTATTATTGCAGTGTTTCAATACAAATGGAACAATGCAAACGTCAGGTCCAGAACAAAAATTTATAAATGTATATTTGAGGTTAGAAATTCCTCTAAATTGTATGGCTCTATTTCTAGTAATAATTTGTTTACATAATTTTTAAATGTTGACAATTTTTTTTACAGTTTAAATATGCAATTACAATTTGTTATAGAACCTCAGGCAATTATATTCTAAATTGTTCTCACTTAGTGTGAGTCGATGCCTTTTTAAATCATTTTTAAACCTTGTAGAATACTCATGTTGTAATTCATTATCCTTGAATAAGTATTTGTTTTTAAATAAGAAGATTAGCAATTCAAAAATGTAAATACCATATACAGTTAAAATGTTAGATTGTTTGAAGAATCCTCTGCAAGACTGAGAGTACTCGAGTTTATTAATCACACGTAAAATCTTTTTCTGTATCAAAAAAACTCTGTTTAAGTCACTACCACCACACCAAACAACGATTTCATATTTTATGTTTGAGTAGCACCATCCATAATACATAATACGAAGCACCTGCCAACTTACTATATCTCTAAGTCGACGAATCGCAAAGCAATAGCTACATAGTTTTTTACAAAGTACATTGACGTGATCTTTCCATTTTAAGGTTTCGTCGACTCTAGGACCCAGCAGCTTAACACAAGTGCGGACAGGATATTCGCAGTTATTAATATTCACAGCTTCTGGAAGAGTTTGAAATTTGTTACATTTGAAGAAGATGACATTTGATTTATCGTGGTTAATTTTAAGCTGGTTGATAGTTAACCACTCCTCAATTGTATTTAGATAAGTGCTGCCTAGATCGATAACTTCATCTAGTGTACTACCAGTGATTAAAAAAGTAGTATCGTCCGCATAATTTACAGTTGCAAAGTTACTTATAAGAGAGGTGGGCTTGAGATTATAAATATCATTAAAGTAATCGAGTCTACATTCGCCGATGGATCGGAAGAGGTGGTCCAGTGTCTTGGCCTGCAAGATCGCCAGATCTTACTTCCCCTGACTTCTTTTTGTGGGGCCACTTAAAGTTTATACAGAAGTGCCAACCACGAGGGAAAACATGATTGAGCGAATCACCACCGCTTGTTCAAGGATTATGCCGGAAACACTTCTCAGTTGTGTGCAATCATCCCAATTGCGAATAAATAAATGTATCGAAGTGGAAGTGCACATTTTCGAAGACATTTTCTGAAATGAGTATGATAAAGTAAAGTTCTTCATTGTTGAATAGCTTTTTGAAATGTTAGTTTATGTTAAAATAAAAAAAAACACAAAATCATGTTTGCTTGCTTCTCTTTTTTCTGTATTTTTTCTAGTCGTTCACAATTATGTTTTTTTGCGATTACAGCGTAATCTGTTACACATCGAAAAAAAAGTTTCAAACAAAAACTATATACTTAATGGCGTAGAATCCGAATCTGTAATACAAAATGGGGGTTCCCATTTAAGATTTCAAAGTTGTCTCCTCTCCCACTCTGGGGGCGTGAGGTGGGGGATCGAGTTCGGCACCATTCAGTGAGCCCCCTACATTATAACAAATCTTATTAAGATCTTTTTTTGATTTGATGCAGTGTTTTAGAGATATTTTCCTTTGTCTCAAGACAAAAAACCCACCCTGTATATTAGGCATAAATCAATTAAAAATTGACATCGACATTGTCAGAAAATAACAATATAAATACACGTGTGAATAAATGGGAAAAATACACTAACTTATATACATACTAAACGAACTAAATTAATTTATCGGCCAAGGAAGAAGTCGCCAAAAGAGCAGTAGCACTTGGACACAAGGTATTATTTTAATTTCGTTTCAAATGTTTTAATATTTTCAATGGCTCTTAAGTCTGTCGGTAGTGCACTATAGATCCTAGCAAGAGAACATATTGGCGAATTTTTATATTAAATAATATTAATATAAAAGTAAGAATAGTATAATGAGAAAATAACAAATTAATGTATTTCTGCTTTTAACTGTAATAATTAGGAGCGATTTTTCCCAAGAAAAATTTTTCTCTTCACGCAGGATTCGAACCTACATCCTCCAGCTTGCCGGACGAGTGCTTTACCAATTAAGCTATTAGAGGACGAGGTTCGAGCGCTTTTACCGAACATATGTCGATATCAGATCTTGAAAGGCCGGCAGTACGACAAATATGCAAAGATTGCAAGTTTTTTACAGTAAGAAAACAAGAAATTAATTTAACTGTAATAATTAGAAGTAATTTTTCCCAAGAATTTTTTTTCTCTTCACGCAGGATTCGAACCTACATCTTCCCGGTTACCGGACGGGTGCTTTACGAATTAAGCTATTAGAGGACGAGGTTCGAGCGCTTTTACCGAACATATGTCGATATCAGATCTTGAAAGGCCGGCAGTACGGCAAATATGCAAAGATTGCAAGTTTTTTATAGTGAGAAAATAATAAATGAATGTATTTCTGCTTTTAACTGTAATATTATTACAGTTAAAAGCAGAAATACATTAATTTGTTAAGAATGCTTATACTTAATGAAAATAGGCCTGCACGAATTCCTTGGTTTAAGGTTGAAAATTAATTTAAGTACTCTCTTCTCAGCGATGAAAACCCGTTCATAGTTAGCACCACGACCTCAGATCAAAATATTGTAAGCCATAACGGAATAAATCATGCCATAATAAATGTTTAAAAGAAGTTCGTGGCTGATCATATGTTTTAATGATTGTGTTATCGCGCAACTGTTTCCATTCATAGATTTTATTTACATGGTCCTCAAAGCTTAGACCACTATCGACTATCACCAATAAACCAAATAAATCAATATTTTTGGTAAAATTAATGTCATTGCTAAGAACAATAGGCCTACGCTGGGAAAATTGAACAAAAACGGTTTTATTATTGTTTAAAAATAATCTATTTTTATTACACCAGCTCGAGAACTCAGAGATAGTTCGTTTAATCTTCACACTACGCTCTTCAGAGAGCATAGCGAAAACTGCGTTTTCTAGGTCGAAACTATTGCCATCCAGACTTGTGCTGAGGGCATCTCAAACTGCCTGCGCAAGAATGGAAGTGTAGAAACAATCTCCGACAGCCTGCCCTCAAAGCTTTGTGGGTTGTCAGATTTGACTATGAGGTGGTACTGACGTCCCATAGAAAACTTAAACAGCTTTCGGAACATCCGAAGGTTACATTGAGATGGGTGCCAGGTAACTCAGGGATTAGAGGCAAAGAAATAGCTGACACGCTAGCAAGGGATCCAGAATCGACTTGTGGTAGCTAATATGGCAGCATCAAAACATTTGACGGATCCCAACTTGCTGCTAGGCACTGTTCCTTTTGGAATGGATCGCCGGCCCTAGATACTGTAAATCTCTAAAGGTTTATCCGAATGAGGAAAGACTTCGTAAAGCAGGTTTTATGAGTAAGGACAGATTGAGTGACTTACACAAATCTCAACTGGGCACTGCGCATTAAATAAGAACATGCACCGCATGTGGCTAGTAAACTCTCCCTAGAGGAGGAAACTCCTGCTCACCTTCTTGTCAACTGCCCAGCAGTGGACGGGGAGAGGCAGATACACTTTGGGCTGGATCGGTTGGACGAAGCCAGTATCGGTAAGTTAACTCTCAGCCAGATTGCGAACTTTTTTGATAGTGTGCAACCTAACTGAGAGGGCCGAAATTGACATGGGGATACAATAGGTCTTTCTGGCCGAGTTACCTTTTTCGGATTACACCCGCCCATGGCTGAAAAGAAACTAGGAATCTAGAACTTTAGAAGAATTGTGTAACAAAATGTCGACAAATTAGCTTAGACGCTAGAGAGAATGTCTTTAGCTGTCTGTTTTTTTGCCATGAAGTGTATAGCAGATAATTTGAACTTAACAGCTATTTTCATAAATTGTGAAGTAAAATTCTTTAATGAATTCCTTTCCTCTACATTAATCGTCCTTTTTGGGAATCTCAGACACTCATGGGATAGAAACAGTTTACCGTAATTCCTCACTGTGGGGGATAGAATTCGGAAGATAATGGAGTTTTTTCTTCAGTGCTTTGATCTAAACAAATTAACGATGACGTCACTACTCCCGTAAAGATTAAGAGAGGAACTCATTCTTATGTCATAAAAGTACTAAACAAAATTTAAAAGAAAAGCTTGACATGCATTTTCTTAAATAAAAATACCGATTCTCCTACAAGCTACAACAACAGTGCAAGAAATTTTGATGGAATGAATGTAAAACCAATTATATATGTACAGTGACCGACATAAATATTGCAACATATGGGAAATTTTATTTTTATTTTATTATTAAGATATTTCTAATTTTTTTGGGGGGGAATAGGTTGTGCATGTCTAGGAACCCCAAAATTTATCTTGACATACGTCACGTGACCACTAGTATGGCGGTAAATTTAAAAAATATGCCATGAATTTCCAAAAAGAGGTTAGATGACAAGATATCCAAAAAAGTTATTTGAAAAAGTTGCTTAGAAGTCAATTCTAAGGCTGAAGATATTAAAAAAAATTAACATCACATTCTTTCCAAATATTGTTTAATTGAATTACACATTTTTTTTTTTTCGTTTTTAGCAGCTCAACAGCAATAATATTTCTAAATTTGGTTGATCTCCAAACAATTTGTCAATTTTTGTATAATTAACGGAGCGAAAACTAAAAAGTACGTTTTCGGTATGACAAACGGTTTCCACTTTAATACAGAAAACAAAAAAGTGTTATGATTTTCAATAAAAGTAATGTTTATTAAGTGGTTTAAAAAATGTTTGTAAAATTTTATTTATTACCTCTAGATACAATCCCTTGCAATAACAATTGTCATACGAAAACGTATTTTTCAGTTTTCGCTGTGTTAATTATCCAAAAATTGATAAAATTGTTTGAGTTTCAACCAGATTTAGAAATATCGCTGTAGTTGAGCCGTTAAAAACGAAAAGAATTGAAATATGTAATTCAATTAATCGAGATTTGGAAAACTCGTGATTTTTAAATTCTTTAAAGTATCTTTGTAAAACGTTTCATGCAGCTTCAGAATTAAATTCTAAACAACTTTTTCAAATAACTTTTCTGGATATCATGTCATTTAACCTCACTTTTTGGAGATTCACAGTATATTTTTTAAATTTACCGCCATACTAGTGGTCACGTGACGTGTGTCAAAATAGATTTTGACGTTCATAGACATGCACAAACAATCCCCAAAAAAAATCCCATATCTTGCAATATTTATGCCGGGCACTGTGTAAACAGTAGATTTTTAATTCTACTTGCGTTAAATAAAGGAATTACAATCTTATACTATAGCTAGTATCGATTCTATTTCGAATGTGTTTAGAATTTCTGCCAGGAATAAAGTTATTGTTGCGCATAATGGTCCCTAGGTGTAGATCGGTTGGATAAATAATATCTATCCAGAGTAAACTACATGGCTATGTATCTAACCGTCATACAGGCTCGTCATACAGACACTACATGATGAATGTCTCGCAGAAACCAATTATACTCGACGCTATTAATTGTAATGAATGCATGCGGGTACTAAACATTTCTCGCATAAATACAGTCTTTTGTCAAAATACTATTTTTCATCCTCTCCACATTTCCGTGACAACAATAGACTGCAAATAAGATTTATCATTTCACCGATAATCGCGTCTCCCCAAACTTCGTTCTACTACTGCTACAGACGCGATCTTGTTCATTGGTGAGTATATGCGATGCAAAACAGCATCATTCAAATGTTCTCCAGTGTTCGCTTTGGATTTGGGGTATCGATTGCAAGCGTGCGGGCGCCTAAAATGATGTGAAATTGATTTCCCATCGTGTCGTACTTCGTCTTTCTTCATCCAGCTTTTACAAAACGTAATTAATAGTGTTATGGTCGTATGGCAAGGAAAGCGAAGGGCTTATGTGTGTATCTAAAGGAGTTGCTTGCACAATTTAACGCGCGACATTTTCCGAAAATTAATTTCTTTGCTTATGTAAGCGACGTCTATTCAAATTTTGATGGCGTGGAGATAAGTAATTCACATTATGTAGGTGCCTTGAAGATTGAAATTTAGTCTGGAGTACTTAATCACGTGGAATGTGTTTCTCAGAAGATATCAGTTAAATTGCATAAGTGTTTTAGGCTTTGAAGTACGTACATATTTCTAATTGTTTAAGATGATACTTGTTCAAAATTTAGAAGCTGTTTAAGTGTATTATTTTGCACGTGTTGCGTGAGCTTATGCTAAACTGGGTAGAAAATCCTTTTGTTTTAGAATAATAAATGATAATTTTAAAATCTTGTTTCCTTGCCCAGCATATATTTCATTTTTTTGATAGTTTCTTTTGGTTTCTAGGACTTTAGAAAAAATAGAGAAGTATAAACGTTTGGCTTTCAAAATTATTCATAATTTTTTTTTTTGTTTAATAAATGACGAAATAATTTTTTTGATGAAATTTTGTTCTTACCCGACAGTGTATGTAACTAATAATGACATTTCTAATGTTATTAAAATGTAATTTTAAAAAGTAAATTTAATATGTTTGTGTTGCAAATTTATATTTATATTTAAGTATAGCCTTCCTGGGGGTTGGGAGTACCTACCAGGCACGCCCTGGAGGTGTTAGATAGGTGAAAGGCCATCTTGTCAGGGTTCGCTCAAGACGAGATGGTTAGCGGCGGCTATAACTTCGTCATCTCTGCTTAAAACCGGAGCAGGGTGAATGATGACCGTTGCCGTGAACCACTCCCCCCTCGCCCGAGCTGTCGTGTCGTGGCTAAGGGCTTGCACAGGCTTCTACAACGATGTCAGTTATTGCTTTCGATTACCGAAAGCCGAACTCTTAAACCAGGTCCCAAAAGGGATGGGGGGTCTTGGCTTAACGACACGGACCGACAGGAGACAACCTCAACAAAAACCTAAACCCTAAGGTGGCGGACTAGGCTGATAGGATGCGTGACTGGATAGAAGATCAGTCTACTAGTCCAACCTTGGGGCACCTGGCGCACCCCATTGTATTTAGCCTTACCTCTGCATGGGCTCTGTGGAGGTGGACCTTTTCTTCCCTAGCTACTCGTGGGATCAACCATGGAGGAAGGACGTTTATTAGCGGGACGACACCGCTAATAAACAGGAATTGGAGCAGGACCTCCATAAGAAGTTTCCACTTCCAAAGTGAGAGTACCCCACAAGGAAGGAACAAAGGGAGGAACACAAGGACTGGTGCAGATTGGGGAACAGGATGGCATCCATCCCCTCTCAAATTTCGTAGCACTGTGTAGCTCAAGGGCGTTGCACCTGGGAGCACGTGAAATCGAAGAGGGAGACTTACCTAGACTGGGGCCCTCTGATATCCTACACTTTCTGAAAGGAATAGGATTGGAAGGCCAGCTGTAAAACAGCAAGAACAGGGAACACGATATATCTTTTAGGTCGCTGTGTAATATCACCCTTGCAATGTATGCATACATACAAGTATAGCCCTTTTTTCGAAATATTAAGCATATTAATATAGTTTAGTATTTAAGTTGTAGAAAATTATAAACAAAAATGGATTTTTCTGAGGATGATAATAAAAATTATCGAAACGTAAAAAATAATTTATTAAATTAATATGAATTCTCATTAAATATGTAAAAAAATAAGTTAAGTATAAAAAAGCCGCTATCTCAAGAAAGAAGAAACCTTATATGACAAAATCATTATTGTTTTATCTTGATATAAATCTTTAATATATCTTTTTGTTTTATATAGAGATTACGTTTATTATATTAAAAAAAATTGATGTTGAATGTTGATTTGATTAATTAGTTAAATGTAAGAACGTTATTAAATTTTGTAATTAAACAAATTTCTAAAAAAATATTGTTGTATTTATATGCTTTATCATTAGCTGTGTTTTCATGTTTATACATTTGAATTCTTTCGAGTGTGTTAAGTGTTTTTAAATCTTGTTCATTTTTTAAAGTTGTTATATGTATTGTTAAAATCAAAGGTATGACTTTGAGTTATTTCATGATTTTTAAAGCTGTAAGATTTTGATTTTTCAATTTTTGATTGTAATTTTGTATAGATTTGGTTTTGTGGTTTATCATTATTTAAATAGGCAGTTTTGAAATTGTATGGTTTGTAAATTTGATTATTTTTTGGGATAAATGTTTTACATAAGGAACTTTTATATATTTTGTGTTTGATTATCATTTATACATTTTTCTTCTTTGAATATTTTATTGACAAGAGAATTTCAGTTTGTTTTAAAATATCTTATGCTTTACTAATAGCATCAAATTATCCTAGAATAATAGAAAAAGAAATTTTAAATTTAAAACATAGATTTCGAAATAATTTTCTTCAAAATTCAATTTTACTTGAAAAAATCTAATTCATACCATTCAATATTAAAATTTACAATTGATATGAAACAAGAGCATTACCGTTTTATACATCAAACTCTTTAAAAATAACAAAATTATAACTAAAAACTATACTAAAGGAACTTTGGGCGTTTTCTAAATTTTAAATTTTCACAACCTTCTCCACAAAAACTTAGCGTCATTATTAATTGCTAATGCTATATTCACTATCTTTCATGGAAATCTGGTCAAGTTTTATTGCATTCAACTATGATGATCTTAATGTGTATGCATCCAAATCACACCTGCAACTTAAATCAACAAAGTATTAGGCTCAGAAATTGGAACTAAATATGTTATGACACGGAACACAAAATCGCATATGCACCGAATTATCGGAAATCTGTGTGTTGGAGACGTCGTATTAATAGGACTAACAATAAGCAAGGAATGCTTTATTGGGATTTTAGTTTCTCTTTGAATATAATTATGACAAGTTGTGCAATAAGTGCATAAGAATCATATCTTACTTACTGCGGTGCTGTAACGGACACGGGTTATTTATCTGGAAATATTGGGGTGGTCAGCTTAAATACTATCCTGAATTCTCCTTACACTGAACCAACGGAATCAATGTGGAAACGCCCGGTAACGAAGGGTAACGCATGCTTTTTTCGGAAGCTGAATCGGTCTTCGCGAACTAATTAATTCAAAAAGACAAAGTCAAGGGTTTTTATAAACTTTTCCGCGTTGTCTCCCCCCGTTACTCTGCGCTCTCGTTACTCGAATGTACTTCTCTCTACTAGAGGGCACAAGAATGGCGGTTAGCGTTGTTTTTCTGATCTTCAAACGCCCTTACGGACCGCATCGTGGGATTTGCTGGTCAGCAATTGTTGCTTACAATGGACAAAGCGACAGATAACATTAATATAAATATCGTAATAATCTTATCATTTCCTGTGGAGTAGACGTTGCTACAGCAAATGCCACAGTACTTATCAACAACGTAATAATACAATGAATTTAAATACCTTATATTATACCAAATGGAATTTCGAATTTTTACAGTGCTAATAACTTTCAGAATACTTAATATCAATTTATTACGGTTCGCAGACGATAGACTGTAATTTACTAATTTCATTATATATGCTCTATAACCATCAAAGGCTTTAAACGACGAGTTTCTACTTACTTTTGAATAAATCCACGTCTGGTCTTTGCCACTCAATTCGTGTGATGTATACGATTTTCTCCACCAAGCGTTTCAGACTTCGTTATTATCGGAATCTTAAGTCGGTTACGCCATGTCAATACTTCAACTTTTCTTTATATGCGAAGTAGTAGTCTGCTTCCTTTATGAGCTGTAATCCGAGTAGAACGTATTTTATATTAAGATCATAATATAATTTGAACAACAGTACTCTTATACGCAAAACAATTTTATTACTTTCACTTTAGGCGCTCGGAGTTTTAATCGAAAATAAAGCTTTCTGGAAGTCAATTAATGCCTTTATTATACTCTTTCGTTTCACCATGATGTTCATACGTCGTAATATACGCAGAGCGCTATACAAGACAACCCTACGGAATATTGGAGATCCATACATTCTAAAACCGGGAATCAGTAAATTCCTAGTGCTCTGAAGGGCTTTGAAGGAAGTTTGCTAAATACTTCCCATTTATTGTTAAATTGCTAGTTTCTCGGAATCCGTCTAATACTTAATACAGTGGTTCTCAAACTTATTTAGACACTGTACCCCTTTTTACCCACAAAACATTTTAGGTACCCCTTCTCAGTTACCGGTACTAAGTAAACTATAATTAAAATATTAAACAAATCTTTAAAGCCTTCTATGTAGCATAGAAGTATAGTGTTAACCTTTGAAATGAATTACGCATCATGTTTAATAAAAACAAAGAGATATTGTTTCAACATTTTTATTACATTAAAAAAAACACACACAAAATTTAAAGACCAAAAAGCGCTTACTTTCAAAGAGATTAGTGAGAAAGAGTGAGCTTGTTTCCTTTGCACAGTTTATCAAATTGGGTTTTAACTTGGTTAAATACAATCTTAAATCATCTTTCAACATTTAATTTGTTTCTAGATTTATTTTTAAGATAGGTTAAACTTGAGAAACCCTTTTCACATAAATAAGTGATGGAAAACCCAACAAGAAATTTAACAGCAGTGCTTGACAGTTCTTTGTATTCCTTCCCAATACCGATCCAGAAATCTAACAATGTAGTACCAGCAGTCAAATATTTGTTTTTCAACGTGGGATCACATGATACTTCAATGAGGTGTTTCTTTTGAAGATAGTCAGGTTAGTGTCCATAGCATCAGCATTAAAGGGGTCACGTATCCAGTTATACTGTTTCTCCAAAGGTGGAAAATACTCTCTTATGCGGATCTTCAATGCATTCAAATGTTGGCCCATTTGAGTCTTGAGTTCAGTGAATCAGATATGTTTTTCTCATTATCTTGCAAAATGTAAGTAATCTTTCAAACGGCTCGCAGTTGTTATTTTCTATTTGTTTTCCCAGAGAATGATCTTTTTTACCATTGCATCAGTTTTCTTTTCTATATTAAAAATATCAGAAACACTGCCTTGCATGGATAAATTCCAGATGTTGAGTTTTCCAAAAATATCACTTAAATAAGCCAACTTCAAAAGCCAATCAAAATCAGTAAGTACAGAAGACAGATGCGATTTGTGTTCGGTAAAAAAATTATGTAATTCTTTGTGGAGTTCAAATACACGGGACAAAACATTTCCCCGAGAAAGCCATCGTACCTCAGTATGTAGCAATAAGTTCTCATGGAGGCTCCATATCCTGGCATAGAATTTTAAAGTAACGAGATTTTAGGGTCCTAGTTTTTATGAAGTTCACAATTTTCACACTCTGATCAAGGACATCTTTAAGTTCATCAGGGAGGTGCTTAGCCACCAAAGCCTCTCGGTGAAGGACACAATGAGTGAACTTACACTCAGTTGAAACCGTTTTAATATGGCCTGCCAGCCCGGTGATGTGACCGCTCATAGCCTTAGCACCATCCATACACACTGTCACACAGTTTTTCCACTCGAGCTGGTTTTCGGAAAAAAAAGACTCTAACAAATTAAAAATATCTTCACCTTTTGTCGATGTTTTAAGTGTCTTACAAAATAAAATGTCTTCAAATATTTCATCTTGAAAAATCCCACGTACAAAAACGATCAGTTGGGCTAGGCCAGCGACATCCGTGGTTTCATCGAGTTGTATACCAAAGCAAGGACTAGCTCGAATTGCTCCAACAAGTTGTTCTTTTGTGTCATACGCCATATCACTAATTCTCCTTGAAACTGTATCATTGGATAATGGAATTGCTGTAATTCTTTTTGCCTCGTTCTCTCCAAACATACAAGAAACAATTTCTGCTGCGGCAGGAGGATTAGGTTTTCGCCAATAGTATGGTTTTTCCAGACTTCGCAATTAATGAGTAACTTTGTAAGAAGCTTTTAGAGCACTTTCATTTTGTTCTGCACCAGAAAAGTGTTTTATCGTGTTTTTCCTACTTTTCAAATCTCCAAAAGACGTTCAAAGTACCGTAACTCCTTTTTGACTAAGTTCTCATGTTTGCTTTTAAAATGGCGTTTTAAAGAGAAGGTTCATAGAATTGTTTGATAAAATTTCTGAACAAACAACGCATTGTGGATTAGGCTCGTCTGAGCTTCCAGTCCAAGTAAAATCTAATTTTAAGTACAACTCGTCATATTTTCTCTTTTACTTTTATATTCATTTGCCAGTTTTTCGGGTTTTTTTATTTTTTCCTTGTAACAAGACGTTCAGGTTTACTTTCATTTTGTGAAGTTGATGGCCCAGAATTTTGATGCAGATCTTCATGAGGCCTTTTCCTTAGGAGCCATTTATCCACTGTTAATTTTTATTGTAAAATTCACTTACGTGGTACCTGACTCAGTTTTCAAACAGATGTCCGTAAACGTGTTTCAACAAGATTGAGTGTCCGCAGAATAACACAACACACCACAAAAATAACACAATACTGAGAGCGAGCTTGTAATAACAGGCAATGCTACTGCAGTGCAGTGACACGAGTGATTGGCCGGCCACACAGCCCCACTCTGATGACTAAGCCCTTAGTGGCGCGCGCACGTCAACGTGTCCATACGTGTCCCGGGTTGTTTTATTTTATTGTTGGCCGGCCGCGTACCCCCTTAAAATTTTCGCGTACCACAGTTTGAGAACCACTGACTTAATACATCTAATTCTGTCTCTTAATTTATAGGCAATCTTTCAACTGATATACCTCTATTACTAAAGGTGATATACTTGATTCATTAAGAAATGAAGGTAAGATGGAAGCAATGAAGTATCCAATGTTTCATCTTGAAAGATTGGCATATGCTTCTATTGATTCGCTTCATTAGCTTTTTGCGCTGCCTACTGGAATTTTTATTTTCCCAAAGAGGGCGATAGGCACTTGCTTAATAACTATTGGCCTATTGCAATAATTAAGAACGTTGCTAAGGTATTCAAGAGAGGTCTGTATAATTGCATCCACCAGTTGGTTTATCCCCTCCTAACGGCTAGCCAGCATAATTCTATTACAAAAAGATCCACCACTACCAACCTGGTCGAGTTTACTTAATTTCACGCTAATAACATCAATAATAACAAACGAACGCAAGTGGTTTACACTAATTTCACTAAGGCATTTATCAGTGTTGATCACTTCTCACTTCTGCGTAAGTTTAATCATCTCAGACTTTCCTTGTCTTTAGCTTTCTTGTTTTTGTTCTATTTATTTATTTAAACAGTATGTCAAGTATGTGGGTCATGAGTCCAGATGCTCTTATTCCACCTCTGGCGTCAAGAAACAAACTTAGTCCCCTTACTGTCTTAATATTTTATTATAATTTGCATGTATTATATATTAACCCTGTCACAAATTATCGTCTGCGGATGATTTAAAGATTTATGTCGAGGTAGAGTTCTGAAATACCTTTACTTGACGCAACACTTCACTTACCCTACACAAGGACCCAGTTGTTTTGTGCTCACAGGGTGACCTTAAATGTCTATTTAATACAGGGTGATTTTTTTTTTTGCATTATTTGTATGGGGATCTCAAAAATCATTTAACCTAATGCACATCTCTTGCATATGCAATCTTGTGCACTTTGATGTGTTGATGTTGAGGGATTCTGAATAACAGCAGCTAAAACATTCATCTACGAGTTATCATCAATATTACTCTTATTCCTGCGTTTTACAAAATTTCGAAACTCTTTTAAATTGGTATATAAATTCTTGAAGGTAACGGCTTAACGATGGTTGAGGGAGATCAAAATACTATAAAAATGGCGTTCGGCGGCTTGTTGACTATTTTTGTTACAAAGAATGTAACATTCGATCATAGTTTCAAGTTTCTCGCGATTTGTATATGCCATAACTGACTTTGTAAAGAAATCAAACCATCAAAGAACTGTCAATGGTGAAAAACTAATATTTCAATTGTTTATATCGCGTTTCCGTGGCAAGGCACGATTTATGTTAAACATAATAATAGTGTACTATGCTGTAATTTATAAAAATTAAGAAGATAACGTTGTTTGGCATTAAATTCCCTAAAATATCATTTTCATATTTTTTTTTTCTGTCTTTACAAATAAAGGAGTTACAGCACTGAAAAAGTTTTGGTGAATTTCAATTTTTTATCGCAAATGTCCAAAACCATGCATTTCCTTAAATGGACAAAAGCGTGGCTGAATTAGGCTTATAAATATGCAAATCTTTCTCCATTTGACCCAATACGTATCTCTTATGATTTTTTGAGGGCCTCATACAAATAATGAAAAAACTCATCCTGTACATTACATAATAGAATTCATTCTATACCTTAACTTCGTGAAATCAGTTTCACTGTACCTCGCCTACCAGCTAGATTCTCTATAACCTTATACTGTTAACAAACACTAACATGTTACTAAATTCACCCTTACATCAAATGTGTTCTAGATTTCATTTTCTGATGTCATTGTTGACATTCACTTTGTCCTCATAGATAAATAAATATCAGCCGATTATCCATTATCAGCACTAGCCTAAATCGTTCTGTAATATTTAACTTAATTTTAATCCTTAAATATCTTTTTGCTTTCTTGTTATTCAACTATATTTGAGTTAAATACTTTTCTTTCTAAGAGATCTATTCATACAATACATATACATAATATACAGGGTATTCCACGTAACTGGTTCATTAAAAGTTTATGATGTTCTATTATTTACTTATATTTGAGATTTTGGCACCAGTATCTGTTCGATTGGAACTATAAATGCAAAATACCTTAACCAAAATATCACTTCCGGTTGACCGGAAATGGATGTCAACTTTGTTATTTTAAATAGAATGATCTAATTTTTTATTCATTTTTGGATTCTACAACTATAAATACGTCAGTTTTCATCAGCTATTCTTATAGCTACATGTTGTCGTTTTTGAGTTATTTAAGTTTTTCTTTTTTTTTTAGTCATAATCATTGCATCATTGAGAAATTAATATCTCTGTTAATTCTACAAGTAGAGACTCCAAATTTGCTATGTTATGAATGCAGATATTACTCTAAGAAACGGTAAGCACACTTTACATTCTAACATACAGGGTGTTCAAAACTGAGGAACAAAGTGACATATTTTCAAATGCAGAAAACTCAATTTTTTTAAATAGAACACCCTGTATTTTAGTTCGGAATTAGGAAGTAAATATCATCCCCTATCACTTTATATGAGCATTCCCTATACCTATCTTTAATAGATTTTAAGATATGAGCGACTTTTTGTTAAACAGACTAAGTATTCTTTTTTTTCAAATAGAACACCCTGTATTTTAATTCGGAATTAAGAAGTAAATATCATCCCCTGTCACTTTATATCAGCATTCCCTATACCTATCTTTAATAGATTTTGAGGTATAAACGACTTTTTGTTGAACAGACTAAGTAGCCTTTTCTTTGCGTGTTTGTAGCTAGCTTTGAATGGGATTAATGTCAAATTCATTGACTAACCAAAAGTGTTTATGTATATCATTGTAATTACACTTTCGTACAACGCAATATTAATAGAAATGACTATTCGAACAGACATTCTTGTATGGTTATTCAAAAATACTACATGAATTTGACGTGAATCCATTTCAGAGCCAGCTAGAAACATTTAAAGATAGGGCTACTTAGTCTGTTTAACAAAAAGTCGCTCATATCTCAAAATCTATTAAGGATAGGTATAGGGAATGCTCATATAAAGTGATAGGGGATGATAGTTACTTCCTAATTCCGAATTAAAATACAGGGTGTTCTATTTAAAAAAAATGAGTTTTCTGCATTTGAAAATATGTCACTTTGTTCCTCAGTTTGAACACCTGTATGTTAGAATGTAAAGTGTGCTTACGTTTCTTAGAGTAATATCTACATTCATAACATAGCAAATTTGGAGTCTCTACTTGCAGTATTAACCGAGATATAATTTCTCAATGATGCAATGATTATGACTAAAAAAAGAGAAAACTTAAATAACTCAAAAACGGCAACATGTAGCTAAGGAATAGCTAATGAAAACTGACGTATTTTATAGTTGTAGAATCCAAAAATGAATAAAAAATTATATCATTCTATTTAAAATAAGAAAGTGGACATCCATTTCCGGTCAACCGGAAGTAATATTTTGGTTAAGGTATTTTACATTTATAGTTCCAATCAAACAGATACTGGTGCCAAAATCTCAAATATAAGTAAATAATAGAACATCATAAACTTTTAATGAACCAGTTACGTGGAATACCTGTATATACTTTATTGTCGCTGTTGTCTTGTAAGTGGATGATTTCTTTGGAGTAGCTTAATAAATTATTATTATACTAAATGTCATATGTGTATGATGTATGTAATATCAAAATTATTTAGATATATTGTGGTGATTTAAAGGATTGATATTATTTAATTGTACCGTTATTAGCTTTACTTTTATTTATTTTAAAATAATAAAAATGATACAACAAAAAAGAATATAGTGATAAGTGATGTAGTGATGCCTTTGCATCTGGCGAGTCATTCAAGGGCATTTTCCTTCAGAATGTTCCCTTCAGCAGGTAAAGATGATCAGTAGTGAGATATCTGCACATTGAAATCAAATATTAGAACGTAAATATTAAATACTTATCACAGATTTTGACAGATCAAAGTTATATCGATTTCAGTTCGAAACAACATTTTCATTTTTTTACAGTGTATTTATTTTGATTAAATCTAGTTTAATAAAACTTTTATATGTATTTATAATCCAAGTTCTTTGATATGTCAACAAGGAGAGGGAAAATCACTGGGATTCGGTTTAGTAAAAAATTGACGTGTATACGAGGTTGCATACTCCTTGTACTATTAATATTTTTAAATTCTTAGTTAAGTGTAGTAATATGTTGTAGATTCCTAAAAATATTTTTTTTATGATATACACACGCATACTTTATTTTATAGTGGATTTAAGGTGATGTCAGAATTTTGCAATAATTATTTAATTCAATTTAGTTTCATAACATTTCATAGTTCCCTTTGGTCACATGGGCATTCTTATATGTTAACTATCCAATATTTCCCCCATATCAGTGAAATTAACGAACTTTTTCGAATCAGTTGCACTCGTGCGAAGACAATCGCAATCGATGTCTGTTAGAAAATTTCTATTCGAATGCAATTACTAGCCAACCTCCGTGGGAGACGGGCGTGTCTCGACTAATTTTATAAATTTCAACGGCTGTTCCAATAAAATCCTCTTTATTCCAAATACCAACTCAAAATAAATGACGGTTATTTCTAAACAGAGCATATAATATTAGTATTACATCCACAATTTAGCCATATAACCATTGGGTAATTTTCTCCAACGACGATATTCCCGAGACGTGTTCCTGGCTATGAGCCTTTTTCCATAATTCGAAGTATCAGGGCCTCATTCAACGTCCCATTCCAAAACTGATGAGCGATGCTTGCTGATCTGCTCCGTCCAAAGATATTCTGCGTCTATATCAACCTAAAAATACGCGTATTATTTTAATTCTTATCTAAATTTTAATATACTTGCAAGAAATTTTGTTTTAGTACCCAAAATTTTGGGTTAGAAAATTTTGTACACAACCGTCAACTAGTTTGCTGGCATTGGTGGAAATTTTTTATAATATTGAATTATATACCCAGTAATTTCTACTACCAAATGTTGCATATGCTAATCTGCCGGTCATTTAAGCATAAAATCACTCAGATAAATGTCTTTTAAAGACGCGGGAATTTTGAAAATTAATATTAAACGCATTAATAATCTTGATTAAAATATATTGCAAAACTTGAAATAAACATTAAAAAACGTATTTGTTACTAAGTAAGCGAACCCATTTTATTTACCCGAGATATTTACATTCTTATCTGCGTTGTTTTGCACTGCTATTTATTTCGAACCACATTTTAAAGTAAAATCTCATTCGTCTCCATTTAAATGTTTTCTTTATCACATCGAGTCGATCAACATCAATCATATTGTTTTTTTTTTATCAGAGTCTCATCACACAATTTCACGTAACTTAACCACTTTAACATTGAATAGCGTCCCCGGTTATACTAAAAATTAAAAATCTTCCTATTCGTTATTTTTTTAATATCATAGCGTCGTCCTCTAGGCTATTGCAGTCAGAAATTCTCGCCCCGCATGCCATCTGGCATTTGAGATTATGATTAAAAAATAATAAAATAAATGACACCAGGATGTTTATAATTTTACTAATTTAATTGCATTATTTTTAGAAATTATTTTTTTTCTTCATCTGGGCTCTGTGCCACCTCCTAGCATTACAATATATTATGGCTAAAAATAATTATCTGCCAATTATGTTAGTAAAAAATAAAATATTAATTATTGAAGGGATAAAAGAAAAAATTAGGGATTTAAATTGTTTGAAGAAACAATGAAACGTAACAAATTATAACGAAATATGAGAAGACAATCAAACTGCAGTTTTATTTAATACCCTACTACTCAACATAAAACTGAGATTTATTGTTACTTAAAACGGTGAAATTATAAATCTCACAAACAAATACCGAGCACGTAATAATTCAGTGGTTATTGTGACAATTTGATGTTATATAACTAAAATGACTTTCAGTACGCATTTTACTTTATTAAATTTTGAAATGAACTATCAATGAAATATTATGTTTATTTAATCAACTAAATTGAATATTAGGATTTACGGACGCCACCAACAAACAAATAACTTTCCACACCACTTACATACATACTTAACGTTAACAATACTAGTTATAACAGAAAAACACCTTTCATAATACATTTAGGGTCCCATTGGCCGAAATAAGTTACTTGTTGGCCACCCTTTTTTTAAACTTGAATTTATACTTTAAAACACGTTGTATTAAAATTAACTTTTAGTATGTGGTGGCAGTATTATCATAATATATTCCATAGCGGCCTCAAAATTACAAAAAACCGTTTTTACAGACCTTAGGTAATTACCACCTAACAACGTCAACAAACGAGTACGTTGTAGGTCTCCCATTTCCTTTTTGATTTAAACTGACAAACTTTCCTCATTAGTTTTTGCTTTTTCCATTTGTTCTCAGTTTACTTTATTCCGTAGTAGTATGGCTGAGTTTTCTATTTTTATTCACTATTGTAGCGTCGATGGTTCCTATGTACTGCCTTTGTAGTGGTGATGTAGTTTTCCCTTAGGAGTTCGCATTTCCTAAAGAACTTTTACCTCGTTACAAAGCAGCCTGTTGTCCTTTGAACTCATGTCGCCTGAAATTTAGTTTAATGTCGAATCGATTACCTTCCATTAGTCCATTTACCATGTTATACATTAAATTTCCGTTATTTTTTTAAACGTTATATCTTACGTAAGAATGTGATTTGATTTGCTATTAGCAGGAGTTTTAGCGTTTACACGAAGTGCAAAAGAATGATGAAGAAGCGGTTGAGTATTTGTGAAATAAAAAAGGTCGAATTGGATTGAAATTGTTATACAGAAAGTGGGAAAAGTTACAAATTTACAAAGTTAATGACAAGCTATTCTAGGACATGTACAGTGCGCTTCTTTTCTAATGTCTTCCTCTTACGGCTATGTATCTACACTTTTTAATACACGCTCTAAGTCGTGTATTTTCGGTTTCGCATGTGACAGATATGAACATTATATTATATATTTACCTTCTTCAATTGCATGACGACGATTTGTAAATACTGTAGTTTTTAGTTGTGGATAAATGAAATCATCCATAATTATAATAATCCATAAAAAGTCTTTCTAAGTACTATCCGATTATCAAATAATTCATGCAATAATTCTATCGTTTCCATTGCCTTACGGAGTATTGCATTATCTTGTTGGAAATATTCCTCGTGGAGTTCATCATCATGTAATTGATTTAAAAATGGTTGTAATAAATTATTACGATTTCGTTCGGCATTTGTGGTATTATTAAAGAATATTGGACCAATAATACGTATGTTGAAACTGCAAACCAAACGCTTATTTTTGGAGAATGTAAGGGTGTTTCAAGAATTTCATGTGGATTTTCAAAAGATCAGATGCGCGTCCATGCTTTATCCGAGAAAAAGAATTAATCAAGAACGTCGTCATTATTAATCGTGGCCAAAAACTATTCACAGTAATTAAGTCGGGTTTCATGATCAATGGGTAAAAGCTCTTGTACGGAATCAAACTTGTATGGAAATTTTGGTAGATCTTTTTTGAGGATTGTATATATGCATGTTCCACATGAAGGTTATGTTTGCTGTGAAAGCTTAGGAATCGATTTCTTAGGTAATTGAAACTTTGATGATTTATTGTAAATATTTTTGAGTGTCAATAAACCAATACAGTAGACATAACAGATATAGTTTAATTATCACTACCAACATGATGTTTTTAATAAATAAAATCATAGCTTGCTAGAAGGTAAATTTAAGTGATTATATTGTATTTTATAGCTGGAAGAATGTTGTTGAGATAGCCAAACGTCCTTTATAAATGAAAATATAGTATGATAGAATTTTGGTTTAAAAACGCTCGTTTCATTGAATTTGATAAGAGTGTTTACATTTAATTAAAATTGAAAATAGAACAACCTACTAAAACAATTAAAAAAGAAAACGTGTTACAGCAGCAGAGAAACAAGAAGTAACGATAATTGAGTTAATTAAATCAAATTAGTGTCTCTGTAGTAATAAACTGTGAGCTAACGATTTGCTTATTCTATTTTCATCACATGTAAAGCATTTCTGTTGGGGGTATGGTGATGTATATAATTTATCAAGGATAGCTACTTTCTGTTCCAATTTTCACGGTTCTAATTAGTGGTACCTTAAGAGAACACATTCCTAGAGCATAATGATTTAGGCGCCCCAGACAAAATTAGAGATCTTACATTCATCTAAACACCTGCAGTGGTAGCTTGAAGACAAAAGCAAATTGAAACTGAAAATAAATTAATCTGTATGCGTAGTTGGAAACATAATTGATAGGGTAAAAATAATGATTAGCCTGTGTGTTAAGCTTATCTGTTAATAACATTTATTGAATTTTGCTTTTTTTAAGTCCTAAAAAGTGACTCATTGCCCCTTCATTTAAAATTAAAAAAAAAATGGAGTGCTTTTTGTTTAGTACTTTTTTATTGGTGCTTTTCCACCTGAATACACATCGCAGTAATGGTATCGCTTTTAGGACTGATTTTCTGCTTTTAGATAAGTGCGTGTATGACCAAGAGATATTTTTGGAAACCTATATATAAATGCTTTGGAAGCATACTTTCAACTATATAATTTGGGTTATTTAGTTTCATTAAGTCTTTCATCTTAAGGGCTGTATATACTAGTTATTAATAACTTTAATAAGGCAAGTTGGTGCAAGTGTATTTTGGGGGAAAATGTCTGCAAATCATTTTTAATTGCAATTAGCTGCTAAGGGTTTACTGCACATCTGTTGCATATACATATCTGTGGTGATGTTATAATATATATTTATGGTGTACCAGTGAAAGTCTTTACGAAGAGGGATTAGGTTTAAAGTTCTACTCATAAATTGAACCTAATGCGGTAAATTTGTACCACCAACGTGGTCTACCAAATTTATATTCGAAGTTCCTGGGCAACCACATATTTAGTGAAATGGGAAAGAGTCATTCTTACAAGAAAGGGTGATGTGGAGCTACTTTAGGGAGCAGAATCTGTGATTAGCATAACTAAACCGTAAGTTAATTATTAGGCAAATTAGAAGGCGTTGCTAACGATATGTATGTCAACAAGCTTTGGATTGGCTAGAATTTTGGAGTCCTTTTTTATCTATAGCAAATGTATATTGGCTTAATTGTTATTTGCTACACAAAATTATAAACCATAGTCATTTGGCAAATTTCTTCTGCCCCTAAAGAAATATTCTATAAAATCGTAAATATTATGAACCGTACCTCAAAGTCGAGCGTAGTTTATCCCACCTACATTACATATTATTGATAAAACGCCCTTCATTAATGATCGAAAAAATAATACAACTACGACTAATCGAGCAACATTTTATTTTTTTAACAAATTGCCCTAAGAATTTGAATTGCAGCAATAATTGAAAGAATTGTAAAAGTAAGAGCTTTCCATGTTCTTAGTTCAACTTCATTCAGCATGTTTACAAATTTGCCATCTTTTATAAATTCTCTTGTTTGCGGTCTCATAAATATACTAGTGGTAATAGAACTATATTTTTAGACTCAATCAGCGGTTCGTTGATAATACTTCTTACAGCTGGAGTTAATGCTTGATCTAGTGACTGTTTGTTCTGCATCCAGTGATGATCTTGTGTACGGCTGTCCTATTCATACAGGGAACAGCAGTATTTTGTATACCACAGCTGTAACCCAAGAAGAAACCACGTTTAGATCTTCACAGATTGACCACTCATAGTCCATGTATCAAATGTGTTCTTGGAGATATCCCATATTCTATTCATTTAAACGGCATGAGCTATAAACTGTAAATTGGGATACTGCACATTATACTTCTACTTTAGTTTGATGCCTTGTATGTTACGCACCCAAATGTAAGAAACTGTGGTATGATCTTAAGTCTTGAAACATATATATTAATTCTTTGGAGGGAAACAAAGATTTGCTGGATTGTAAAGTACCCCATATCTAATTCTTAAGGAAAAGTAAGCAAGTTTTCAAACATTAACGTCACAACTTTGTTTACTTAAGGTGAAATAAGGCATACTTGGTTTGAACTAATTGTTTACAAATGTAATCAATAGGTCTTTCCGATTTAAATAGCAGTCAAGAATTTTCTCAAGTATCTTCACGTTGCTGTCTAGATTTACATAGGGGCTACCTAATTGACTAATGATTAAGGAAGATGAAATGCTATCTGCAAACGATACTATATCGGTTTTGTTGTTATTTAACATTATTTTGTTTAACTTGAGTGAGTTTTGCCTTAGATTGTGTTCATCAGAAAAAGCAATAATTAAAATGATATCATCAAAAATAAAGTCGGGTCTAACATGGAATCTTAAGGAATTCCTATATTTAGAATTGCCAACTTGAATTCGATATCATTGCAAGCAACCTTCTGAAGACGATTTGATAAATAGCTGTTAAACAATGTCTTGGCTATTGCTTTTACTCCAAATTTGTCTAACTTAGAGTATGCTGGAAATTTATGCAGTCAAACGTTTTCGCTCAAAGAATCGAAAGCTTGATATATTTGAAAGTTGAAATAATATACATTATAGAAATGCCTTAATCCTTCTTATTATAAGTCCACGATTGCCTGTTATGGTACAAAGTATAGACATTGAGCGAATAACCACACTTACATCTTTAATTTTGAACATCTACGTCAATATATGCATATGTTCGTCAAGCGCACCTGTAGATAGGTTATCTTTTTCCTCTTTAATCAGTCAAATGTATCTTGATTTTATACATTACAACTTGCGCAAATGGTTAAACCTTTCTTTTGTGCCCTCCTTTAAGAGCCAAGATTATTGCATGTTGTTTGTGTGCTATTACTGTTTATATACAATGTCTGCCAATTTAAAACGCAGACAATAGAGAAGAATTATGACACTAATTGTAAGCAATGCAGTAAGAGGTGGCTCTACCTATCATTATGTACATACTTCAGCTTAACGAATTTTGTTAGGAATTATTTATGCCTAATCTTACTATTATTCATATCATGTAAGTGTAGAACATTCCATTTAACTAATTATAAATATGAAAAGGAATTAACATACAATAATCATCAGCTGCAGATAATTGTGCTGATCAGATATAATTAACTTACGAATAGTGCCCTAATTAGTCGAATGAATGAATGAAAATCAAATAGGATGCCATTCATTGCCTTTAAGTGGGCCAACAATCAGAAATTTTATTTTCCAATAAGAATAATGGTTCAATAATGAACCAATTAGATTTTTTTTGCTTCTCAAGCACAAAACAAACAATAAATTTAAAGGTGTTTAGTAAATAAAGGCAATTAGAACCATTTGACTGTTCAAAGACCAAGTTTTCACAAAGTCAGAAGAATCAAACGTGTTTGTCGAAGGCGTTAGAAAAGAATTCGAGTTTAATTAAGATTTCCAAGAAGTAATCAACTGATGAAAAAAGAAGACGTAACGTTCCTGTGAATATGTTCATTCTTATCTTTAATGACAAAATATTTTTTTTTCTAATTTGATGTTACCATAAAGCTGTAAGTATTTTCGACGGGGTGTGTTAAGAGTTATGAAAGCACTTAATAGCGTTAATAGGTTTCTAAAGGATATTCCAATATTATGCATTTATTTAAAGAAGTGTGAAGATGAAGTAATGACTCGATTCAAGTAATCTTTGAAATAATGGAATTTACTTGGTATTTATATCTACACCCAAGAAAAGTAAGCAACAATTTAAATGTCAGCTAAAGTATGCAGAACACATTTTCAAAATTGTACACAAAGAGTGTCAAGTCTAGTTAGGAAATAATGGTATTTATATGTGTCATCTAACTCAAAGAGGAATCAATTGTCAGACTCAGCAATTTGCGATGCTTTCTAACTCTATATGTATATCTTTCTCTATAAAACTTGATCCTTCGATTCGAATATTAATAATTTAGCTCTGTCGATATTACTAATTAGTCTATTTGCATAAAAACCATTTGTACAACTCGTTTAGAACTGAGTGGCAATTGCATAATCCACGGTCGTAAATTCAATAAATATACTGGTGTCATCCATGTGGAGTGTTATTTGGCCAGTTATATGACTGGGTAGATCATCAATAAATATAATAAATAAGAGTGGCCCAAGGATTGAACCTTGTGGAACCCCTACTGAATTAAACCCTAAACTTGAGCGGCGACATTTTAAAATATTATTTTTGATGCATGTGGCACATTTCGGTGTTTTATAACCGTCGATGCAGGTACGAACTGGAAAACTTAAAGCTGTACCACTTATGCCGTAATTTTGCAACTTATCTAATAAAATTTTAATTTCACTGAATTACTCCTAATTACATATTCTAAGGTTGTAGTCGAAGATTGTGGTGTCTTAATACTGCTTTCAACCGGTGCCGGCAAATTGTTCAAATACAATTGTTCGAAAACAATTATTCGTAACCATTATTATTCCGAAGAACAAACATTGTGACATACGTTCATAATTGATGCAGGTATTGGCAAATAGGAAATTAATAACTCTTTTGCCAAACCTGTAGTACAGCTCCAACACATTTCCACATGTTATGTGGAAATATTATTGGAGCTCTTCGTCTGTGCTTTCGATAATCTTTAAATCTAAGATTTCTTGAGCTTCTGCGGGCAAAACGTCGTTGTCACACAGTTCCTTGAATGGCTCTAATGTTCGTCTCAACCTTAAGATGCAGTATACGTCTTATGGGAATTCGATTCGCGATTGCCAAATCGTCGCATCAGCTGCACATTGCACTTACTTCCGGTTGCATTATTTGAGGTTATGACAATTAAAATGCATATATCAGTATATGTTACTATCTTCTCTATGATATATGTTTATGTGGTCTCAGATACGAAAAGGGAGCTATAAAGCAGCAATTGCTTATATGCTGAAGAAAGAAGCTGAATTGAAGCAATTATAATCGTTATCTCGCAAACTTTTTTCGGTTTCTTTTTAAACGGAATCTGTGGAAAACAGTAAAATATAAAAAACTATATACTGTTTTTTTATTTAAGAATCAGTAAAAAGGGCCGATAACTTTATTTATTATTACTCATTAACGTAATTTACATTTCGAACATTTATTTATTGTATATGGGGTATGATACAATTTATTAAATTCAAAGAAATAGATACAATCCTTTAATTAATTATAGTTTCCACGTTTGTAACAAAAATAGCTGGAATCATACAAATGCCCACATAATACAATAATGTTTATGAAAGGAATAGTAATTACACACGTCTTATCTAAATTTTTTAGTCGGTCGACGAATCAGTTTGATCTTCGTATGATGAATCTGTTACACGAATAATGAATTCTTCAATGTCATCTTGCAAATTATCCACTATCTATCGCCTGGCTGGTAGTCGAGTGGCTTGCACGCTTGGCTATCAGTGCGGAGTCCGGGGTTCAAATCTCGCTCTGGTCAATTACGATAATCGGTTTTTTTCCGGGGTCGTAATGTTGATTAGGAGGGAGATTTGGCTCTGAGGGGGCCTGATAAGCTAATATATAGCTTAGGCGTTACTACCCCTTTAAAAAAAAAAAAAAATACACATTTCCTTTTCAATATTTTTTACATGTTTGATGTAGTTTTGCCAATTAGCAACAGTTACAGTGCTATACGCTCTTTGAATTAATTCCTCCATGTCTTTTACCTTAAATGTGGTATTGTTCATTTTTATGCAGTTTTTTACTTGTGGCCATACCATTTCAATGGGATTTAACTCGCAATGGTAAGGTGGTAATCGCAGAACATGATGACCGTTTTCTTTATCAAGTTCATCAATCCTGCTTTTATCATACTGCGGTTTAATTTGTGACACGCAAAACAGCAAGTCCCCTTTTTAACATATCGTCAGTTGTTGGAATTTGTTTCTCACGGAGCCAATCTATGATATCAGTTTTTCTCCATGTTGCCGTTGGAATTTTTTCTAATTTTCTGCAGTGATACGAAGCATTGTCAAGAACAATAATTGACATCTGCGGTATGTTTGAAGTAATTTCTTAATAAACCAATCCTCATATGGTTCTGAGTCCATCTCATGATGAACATCAGCAGTGTTTTTCTTGCAGAGAAATGTATATTCAGCATCAGGAACAAATCCATTATCATCACCAGCATGAACTAATGCAAAACGAGGTCCGAACCAAGTGGGTGATTTCAAGCCCGTACTTAATCCTTGTATAAAAACTTGCCGACTATTTTGAATAGTGGTGTCTGTCCAAGTTTTATTTACTGCATGCCCTGTATTTACCCATGATTCATCGGTATATGTTATGGTTCGACCTAAAATAATATAAAGTTATATGCATGTCAAATAGCAAAAACTACACTGTACCTTCTTCTCTAAATTTCTTGATCTCTCGTAAGTATTTATGTCTCCACCGAATAATGTCATCTCGTTCGATGAGTATACTTTTTCGTCCTACTTTTTTAAATTCAAAACCCATATCATGTAATAACCTATGTAAGGTTGCTCGACTGAAGTTAGGAAGACCATCATCAGCATTGACAGCAGCAAGTATTGCATTTAATGTAGGTGGCATATTCTGTATAAAAAATCCATGCACTTTACGTCGTATAGATGCTTGCGTGTTCTCGTCATATGTTTGTAATCGGTCGTTTACTTGTATGCCTTTCCTTTTTTTGGGTATTTTTGGAGTTGATAACGAACCAGTGTGTTGCTCCTTCTTTATACTATATATTGTACGTTCTGAACAACCCAAAGCTTTGCTTGCTTCTTGAACAGCAGCACTCACATTCATAGATTTATTAAAATAATTAAAAACATTTGCAATCATACACTTCTCCTTCAGGCTAAATTGTTCTCCCTTACACCGTTTTCTCCCTACACCTTCCATTAATGCAGTGAAAACTGTAATTAAATGTATAGGTTATATAATTTATAAAAATCACGAAAAATACCCATATTACCTTGTGCGCGCTTGAAAAGGAGAGAAGCGTTCTGAAAAGAACGATTTGTGCTATATATAAACTAATTAACGTGGAACTTAACTGTTTAAAACTACGATGATGACGATTGACAACAGTTGATGCTAATAGACAGATGACAGATAGGTATTGGTGCCGACACCGACATATGTAAATAAGTGGCAACATATAAATCGGAAGTGAAGATAGCGTTAGTGACAGCAACTAGGGATTGTAAGAGATGCACAGTGGCTATTATATCCCATACTGCATCTTAAGGGTGAGACGAACTTTAGTATGTGATCAGGTGGCACAAAGGCTAAAGCGTTCAACATTCTCATATTCAATGAAATGAGTCATTATCACAACAGCTCATAGATTGAATTTTTCTGTATAGGCATTGGCTAAAATGGAAAACTAAGAATATTAAGAGGTTAAGGAGATACACGTAACTTAAGAAGTTTGCAAAACTAATTACTTCCATACCTGTTGTTATTGTAGTGTTAATCCTATTGTTTTCAATTTACTTGTTACTGATAGAGTGTACTAATTGGATATCCATTCATTAATCCACCTCAATTTCTTTCGAAGAATTATTTTCGAACAATAGCATTCGAACAATTGTAATATCCCACAATTGTTTTACTAAAGTCGGATCGGGAAAACGGAGCAACAATGATATGCGTGCCAGGATTTATTCATGAACTGTAGCGCATTTCTTATTTTAGAACAAGGGTAGGTAAGTCGGATTTCTAATTTAAGGATTAATAAGACATATCGATCTTCTTTAATTATTGTGGGTCATGGTTTACCTGTTTGAGGTCTTCCTGCAATAGATGCTGTTTGTTGATGTGGATTATGCAATACTTACCTGTGCTCTAACATTGATTTGTCGAAGGTGAACTCGTAGTATTCCAAATATCATATGACTGAGTGCTACGCCCTCTGCGATAAAAGATTATTCGCATACTCCGATTTAATCGATAATATATAAATTAAAGTTACATTTGGTTCAATACTAAGCAGAATTAGCTTATAAAACCTGAAAGATCATAAAAATATTGAAACAAAATTTCGGAAAAGTAGATGAAGTGTATTTGATTTTAAATATCGTATAAGTAGATAAATTAACCTATTTAGAATAATTTGATTGCTTTGCGGATCACAAATTACAAACAAAAAAGAGAAAAGAAAACAGCGAACGCGAATCTACTTACATTAAGAAAACAAGAAAAGAAATGAAAATTGTCGACTTGCCGGCCTTTCAAGATCTAATATTGACATATGTTCGGTTAAACGCTCGAACTTACATTTCCTCTTATCTTAATTGGTAAAGCAATCGTCCGGTAAACGAGAGGATGTAGGTTCGAATCCTGCGTGAGGAGAAAAAAAAAATTCTTGGGAAAAATTCCTCCTAATTGTTATTGTTAATAGCAGATATATGTACATTAATTTGTTAATTTCTTATTATAGTTATAATTTAAGTTATTATAAATATTACAATAAGTCAAATCTAAGTATAATGTATTAAATGTGTGCAAAATATTCCTGCAAGGAGTACGACTCCATTTGAATGAATAACCGGTTACATGTTTGTTTAAATAAATTTCGGTTACTTATTGTTTTGATGTGACCTGTTAACTTATTATGAAACTTCAATGTCGCATAGGTAGGGCTATTTTCACTTATAGTTAATCTACGTTTTGGGAGACAGTACCGATTCTTGTGTCGAGTACAGTAGTTATGTGTCAAAGTGAAGTTTTGCAGTACGTGTTTATTTTTAAAAAAGAAAAGTAAAAGTTTTTAGAATGTATATTTCAATTACGTGAGTATATTGTGTTTTCTAAAGAACTCTCTAGAAGATTGGTTAATTTTTAAATGAAGCATACTACGTAATATTTTTTTCTGGTTAACTCGATTCAACTAAGGACTGCCTTTCCTAACAATAATGCCGTACGTAATTTGGAAAACAGCAACTAGTACAAACTATGCGTAACACCTGCTCACTGACCAAATTTTTGATTTGCCTCATAGCAAAACACATCTTGTTGCATGTTGATGTGTTCTTTCCACTTTTTATTGTCTATGATTACGCCGACAAGCCTTGCAGAACTCACAGTCTGGTAGTTACAATTGTTTAACTCTATGCTTTCTAAAATAGAATTTGCTTGTTGAGTAAAGAATACTAAAACGTTAGTTTTATAATGATTAACCTTTAAGTCGTTACCGTGTAGCCATTCTTCAATATTTTTTTTTATACAAATATTCCTTGTATCGCAAATTCCGCGGATGGAATTGCCTTTTAATAAAAATTTAGTATCATCAACATAGTTAATTGTTAATTGATTCAGTTAATTTTGAATGCTGTACAGATCATCAAAGTATATTATAAATAAAGGAGCAAGTATACTACCCTGCGGCATCCCCTGGCTTTAATGAAACCATGTTATAATTTGCTGATCAAATTATGTTTTGTTTTTTTTTAAGAAAAGAAAATAATCTATCAAAGACATATTTTTTAATTAGCTAAGAGAAAGCCGGTAATAAACTAGTAGGTCTGTAATTGTTTATGTCGTTAGGACAACCCTTTTTTTCAACAGACAGGACAATGGCGTGCTTTAAACTGTCGGGAAGCAACCAGACAAAAATGAAGAGTTTATTATAGGAGTTAGAAGTTTCTCAAATTTATCTATATATTTTTTTAAAACATTTGTAGGCATACCATCAATACCAGCTGAACCGCAGACCCCAATCCATTTACGGCTGTTCACAGTTCACTTTCACACGTTGGAACAAAATAGAAAGAAGAATAAATGAATGAGAGTTTACGATGGAAATCTCATTATTAACGTGAAGATATTTGCTAAATTGTCGATCTAGTAGCACTGATGATCCTTGGTAAGGTGAAACATATGTGTGCTAATATCTACCTAAGTGTTACACACGTTTTTAATCACCTAAAATAGAAAGAATTTTGATTGTGGGGTATACGAATATCTTGCTGATTAACATTAGTTGAGATATTTCCAGGCGCGGTTGGTGCACAAGTTATCGAGGAGGCTATGCTGTAGATCGAATTTCTTCGTATAACTTCGTAACTAGCTTCGTAACATAGTATCTTCCACACGATATTATACGACCAACGTCGATCATGTCATAGCTCCCTCAATGAGTCATGCACGGGCCGCCACTGGTTGTTGCTGACATCAAACAAATTATTAAACTCGTTAGCTAAGGTCTTCGGATCTGCCCCACTTGGAGGCATATGTTTGTATTTTTTTACCCATATTATTATTTATAATATTCCACATATCACAATTTCTATTTGTAGAGTTTAACAATTGAAGATCACACCTACACTGTAAAAAAAGTTGCAGTAAAATTACATGTAAAATCGTTGGGTAACAAAGTTGCCTACAATTTTACAGGTAAATTTGCTTCATAAGGTAAATTTCACATGCTGATGTGTTTTTCAAAGATTGTACTGTAAAATTCGTATGTAATAATTATATGAACTCTATATTTACCGAACACTGAAGTAATTTTCATATGTATTTTTATAAAGAGAGCAAGCAACTTACCTAATTCTTTTATAGCACTTAATAGGTCATACTGAATTGCTCAACCAGGGATCAAGAATGAACACGCTTACGCGAAATCTACGATTATTTGTGACGTACATGATATCATTGAGCCAATAATAAGTTCGACAAACGAATAGAATTACCTACGCGCACAGATAAATAATCCAATAACCAATCACATTGCGGCGTATGAATTTCGTATTTTCCATGATATCTATAGTTTTACCCGAAAATTCAAGTAAAAACAAATAAATATAAAAGATCCTCATATTTTTACAGCAAAATTAATAGTTAACTAGTAAAATTACTTTTAAAGTGCACTAAATACCCCAAAAAAATGTCAATTTTACACTTTTAAGTAAATTTTGAGAGTAAATACAAAATTGTACATTTTCCTTTTGAATTTTTGTTACATCTTAAACTTACACGAAAAAGCTATAAATTTTACCGATATTTCTTTTTCCATGTTACATATCCTAGAAAAAACATGTAAAACAAAATTTACATGATTTATTGTGGTAAATTCACAACGTTATTACATGTAATATTCCTGATTTACCATGGCAAAATTACTGTAATTTTTTACAGTGTACTACATTCAAAAAACTTTCATTTCGCTTCATAAGTATGATTATACTTACTGTTATACTTGGCTATAGTTTGAAGAGTTACAACTTTCTCTTTTAATTCGTGCAAGTGATGCGGTATTCTACATGAGTTGATGCCATGGAACTTGGATAAGTGGAAAAGAGGATTAAAATGCGTGTTTACACAGTGCGGAATATTTTTTCTGGTTCGACATTTGTAAAATGCTAATATTTCTAACTTTCCTCCATCTGTTGTTCTAAAAAAACACATTTAAAATTTTCTAGGGAAATTATTTCGACCTTTATTCCCAACTTAGCTTTTAAAATAAATCATGCTACCTGCGCTAACTACATGACCTTTTAAAGATTAATAGCAAACTTAAACTCAAACAAAAATAAATTCTCTACAGCAAATGGAATTCAAATATTTTTTCCTCGCTATCAAACTGCGATCTGTTCGGAAGTCGGAAAAGCTATCCACGTCCCATTAGAGTAAACAATTTTAGCGGTAGCAAATAAATGGGGACGACTTAAAGGGACGTTTTTGGTTGATATATCAATGTCACGGCCAACTCATACGCAATGCCGCCGATTTACTAGTTTGTTTGGGCATGGCAATTTCCTCGTGCGTCGTTTTTCTTCGACCTTCGACGTTTTATTACCTGTTGTTTGCCAAAGAACTCACAAAAATTTCCATAATTATCCGGGGATAAAATTAGAGCAGATGGTAAATTATGTTACGTGGTGTGGGAAATTTTGGGTGCTATCGAAGGATCGATAGGTAAGTAATGTAGCGTAACATCTTTTTCAAATTAAATGCAAATCTAAGCTTTACAAATCTGCGATTGCTTATGCAACCGAAACTACAAGTACTCTATACCTAGCGATATGTAATTCAGAATCGTTTCCCAATCAATTGTAATTAACATTTAGGTGTACCAGAGCTGTGTAATTATATGTACTTTAAAAATAATTACAATTACAAAGTACATGACTTAAAAAAGGAATTATATGCATTTAATTATAATTATAATGAAAATAGAATTATTAATTACTTTTATAATTACCATTTGGATAAAAAGAATACTTATGACAGAATCGAGGAGCCGTTGCACTTAATTTTTTTAAATAATTAAAAGTGTTCTACCTAACTGCATTAAATCCCAGTACAAATATACCAAATATGATTTTATTAGGTACCTGTTAATTAAAATTTTTAATATGTAAGTACAAAATATTTAACAAGTAACAACAGATAAAGTAATTTATAAAAAATGGAATAGGTAAGTTAATAGTATTAAAACGTGTGAGCTTTCAAAAGTTTAGTAACTTGCAACAAAAAATTTACTTCAGTATAAAAGTTTGTGTACTTTTATATTATATTATATCACACAAAGCAGGTATCATTAGTTTGAGGTCGCTTGATTAAAAAGATAATATAATTAACTGTTTAATTTATGGTTTTGACCTTATGAAGCGATGACCATTGAGAAATAGTAGTTTTCTTAAACAAATCCAAGAAACAAAAAAGTTATAGTTAACGATTTTACATCAAACATTTTCTTTAGATTTGGTAATTAACTCTCGTTAAAAAGTGTTTCATATCTTGTGGTCGTGAAATCAATACTTTCCAAACTACGGATATTTATTATTATTATTTATATAAGTTAACAAAAAATGATTTTGGAAATACCAAAACTTGAAAACTAATGATTTTAGGACATCAAGGTATCAGATATCTTTTTTTTAATAGGATGCACCATTAGATCATATATATTACGTGGATATCGTTATACCATAAGAACTTATAACCGATACTGTCTCAAAGATGTGCAACGCGCCTTTTTCTCATTATCCTTTTTGTGAGTATGCCATCTCCAATGCCGCTATCTTTTCCTGTACCCCCCCCCCCCCCATGTCGCGCAAGAGCAGTATTTGCGATACGAAGCATTTTTATTTTCTCGGCCATTTGTCGCATGTGTCAAATATGTGTCATTAGTCACTGCAGTTCCATTGGAGTTCTTCATTCTGTTTAATAAGATTAAATATGTGAGGAAGGGATTTTATCTTATCGTTCAGAAAATTTCAAAATATACTTTCTTAAATCGCGCATTACGTAGCACCAATTCGAATTTCGCGCTTGAACCTATTTCAATTTCGCGCAGTTTCAAGCCAATCATGGGCTAAGGGCCGATTTCTTCAGTCACGGATAACTATACGATAACTTTAACTGACAGATAAGTGAAAATACTTATTTTCTTCACCCACTGATAAATGTTATCCTTCGGAAATGTGGCGCAAAAGTTATCTGTTACTCGACCCTACCGATAAATTATTATCCTCAAATTAATTAAGCTAAATTAAGCTAAATTAAGAAAGCTTTGGTGGTTTAGATGTAAAAATGAATAAAAAAGTGTGTAAAATGAATTTATTAATGGACTTATATTAATTTATTTATTTATTTATTTGTCATACGTTTAGAAATAAACATTGACATAGTCCAAAGGTAAATATTACATTACATTAAATAAAATGGTCAATATAAATATAACATATATAAACTTTACAAAATGTCACGGCAACATTCAAAATGACGTTCAAACAACAAACAACACACAAAACAAATGTCGCACATCTGAAAGTCAGCTGGAAAGATACTCTACTGCGTTGTAAAATGAATGTTCATGCAGATAGACTCTCAGTTTTCTTTTAAATTGTGACAGTGTAGTGCATATTTTTATTTCGTGAGGGAGTTTGTTAAAATATTGTATCGCTCTATAATGTGGATTTTGCTCAAACAAACTGGTTCTGTGACGTGGTACACTCAAATTTTGTGAATTGAGAGTAGTCATCGCAGTAGACACATCGCCGTTATGGACAAACATCCGTTCATTTTTTTTATAAAATAATAGCACTTCTTGAAGCAACAACGAAAATAACTGCAATATATGCATATCCTTGAAGTAAGGTCTGCATGAGGTTATGTGGGTAAGCCCAAACATACATCTAATTATTTTTTTTTGTAATAGGAACAGTGAATTTGCGCCTGCAGACGAACCCCAAAACAGTAAACCATACCGCAACCGCGACTCTATGCTTGTAAAGTAGAACATTCTAATAGAATTGATGCTAACTGCTTTCCTCAACTGACGGACCCCGAACAAAGCCGAATGCAGCTCCCGCTCCAACCGGCAGCAGTGCAATCACCCCCAAAAACCTTGTGAACGAGCATTCCTTAATCGACTTACCCTCGAACGGCACATACAGACTGCGGGGAGCATTTGCTGTGGACCCAAATTGCAATAAGTGGGTCTTTCGAGAGTTCAATGTAAGACCCCATTCATCACACCAGCGCTTCATCTTCAACACTATATCCGACAATCTGCGTGATACCTCCTCCACATTTGAACCACGAACAATAACACTGGTGTCATCAGCAAAATGGCAAAGCATGTGGGGTTTAATTAAATGATTTAAATCATTAACATAAAGCAGGAACAGAGTCGGAGCAAGAACGGAGCCCTGCGGAACGCCACACTCCAAACGAGAACATGACGAGAAAAAGGATCTGCGAATGCCATGCTGCTCCCCATTCACACAAACATAATTCCTGCGGTCAGTCAAGAAAGAATGAAATAATTTTTTGGTAACACCTCGTATGCCGTACGCCTCCAGCTTATCAAGCAGGGCTTGGTGGTGAACAACGTCGAACGCTCGCCTCAAATCAAAGAAAACCCCTTCCACTGAACTCTCTTCATCAGTTGCGTTATAAATATAATTCAAAACTGAACACAAAGCATCCGTTGTACATTTTGCCGGCACAAAGCCGGACTGTGTAGGGGATATTAGATTATTACTCTGCAGGTATCTCATCAGTCGATTGTTTAGCACTCTCATTGGGTAATTTATATGCAACATTCATTAATGTTTCTTTTTCAAGTTCGGTAAAGTTAGGACAATAGTTGTCTCTGTCTTTCCTTGTATTCTAAACAATGTAGAATTAATGGAAACAAATGAAAATTTAACTCATAAATTTTATGCATTATAAAAATGTGCATACTATATGGTAGCCATGCGTGGTATATAAATTCTATGTATTGTAAAAATAAAAACATATAGGCTACTTACGTCAATTTCAAACCCAGTCAATCATAAAAAATATTACTTATCCTAAATTGATTTGCGCTAACCGTACCTTAACTATTTCGTTTTGTAGTTATGTTCTGCCAAATGATTCGTACACACTTGTGCAGTAACCGTGTATTATTTTCCTAGCTGAGATTAACAGCTCGTATTTTTACAGCGTTGTCAAATGCCACGTTGTTGATTTCTATCCCACGGATAAAATTGCTTGCAGTTAGTTCAAGAAATCTATTTTTTTTTTTCATTTCTTATAGATAACGCTATCCAACAGATACCAATACGGGATTTTTATCCTTGGCTGAAGAAATCGGCCCTAATAAGTGATATAGACTAAGCGAGGTAGATAAGGTACTTCGTAAGTCGGAACGAGAAGGACCAAATTGTTTTACTATTTTTTTTACTAATGGATAACTATCTAGCATCGTAATATTTTTTCTTAAATTATTTAAGTACTGTAACACCTCCAACTGTACCCTATTTTCGCTTTTAACAGAATGTGTTACATCTTCGTTGAAATCGAAGAAATCTTCGTTTGCAATATCTTTGGCTAGTTGCGCAGGATTAGAAATTGTTTGTAAATCTTGCTGGAATAGTTCACATTCTTTCTGTTATTAAAAGCTACTTTATCTTCTTTACTTAATGCAGCTTTTGTTTCTACTATTGGGAATCACTGTATCAGATTTTGGTTGGAAAATTGCACCCAAAACGGCAAAGCGATCTTGCAACGTTAATAGTTTTTCAATTTTTTTCTCTATGCCTTCAATTTATTCAATTTATTATGGAGTGAAATTATGCTAGGCAAAAGAGAACTATAAAATATATTGGTTTCAGTTTCTAAAAAAAATCTAGTGTTTCTGTTAAAGGCTTAGTAATTTTATAGTATTCTTAGTAAATTCGTTGTCGGTAAATGATAACAGCTGTAATTTTTGAAGAAATGTAGGTAATTTTTTCTTTTCTGAAATAGTTTGCATTATATTGTCATATAGTGAGTTCCACCAATGTAATTTAAAATGTAATTGCAATTAGAGAAAGTAATTGTACTAGAAAATTTGAATAATATAATTAAAAATTACAATCCCAACACAGATTTTGCTGCAATTACAATTTCAAATTACTTCAATAAAAAAGTACTTAAATTAATTAGAAATTACACAGCAAAAAAGTAATTATAATTATTAATTACTTTTTAAGTAGCAATTACCCAGCTCTGACGTAAACTCTATTCGCGGTTGCATAAGTAATCTAGAATTTATTGGGCTTAGATTCGCATTTAATTTGAGAAAGATAGTAAGATAATACTTTTAGATAAAATCGAAAAGAAGTATTTCTGTGGTGGTGCTGGTCAGATACTTTACTGTTAAGCTAGTACAGCGTGGCTTCCGTACTAGATTATTTTGCATTGTTAACATGTAGTTGAAGGTTGGGTAACGATGCAATACAAACCACATGCTCCTCGTTAGGAAAAGTTGTTCGCTGCAAAACTTTAACCGCACGTAAAAGCTGAAGAGAAACTGGGATGAATTAATGAATAATTTTACAGCAGTTTCCTGGGGCTCACTTTCTTATACTACATTAATTAGATGGTCATTCATGAAATTGTTTTGTTTAAGCACAAGCCACAAAATGTTTGTTTAATGATAGCGCATGTATCTCACCATGTAGGTACTTATACAGTGTGTTTCACTTGCAGGGCATTCCTTTATAACTGGTGAACAGCAACAGATAAGATGTAACGGACAGCCTAAATACTCTCCCGGATTTTCTTTATACTGAACCAACGGAACCACCCTCGTTTTACAGATAACCCAACCCGCTCTTTTAACCGTCGAGCCACCGCTGGAATAGAATCTTTTTGTTTGGTAACAATTGGTTTTAGAAGATGTAGCCAAAGATATTTTACAACGGTGCTTTTTCTCAATCGATCGAAGTAGGGTCGTTAATATGCCTGAAGATTGTCAACTTTCCCACCTCGTCGTCTTTCTCTACTTAAGACTTTCTCTCTGGAACTTTATTGAGGGTACAAAATGAACTTAACATTTAGCGAAATAATAGAGTTCGTAATTTTAACAAATATACAGGGTATTTTACATGGTTCATTAAAAGTTTATGATGATTTTGGCACCGTTATCTGTTCGATGGGAACTATAAATGTGAAATACTTTAATCATAACATCACTTCCGGTTAACCGGAAATGGACATCAACTTTGTTATTTTAAATAGAAAGGTATACTTTTTTTTACATTTTTGGATTCTACGATAATAAATACGTTAGCCTTTATTATGCATACATGTTACCGTTTTTGAGTTATTTAAATTTTCTTTTTTTTAGTAATAGAATAGAATGAAAAAATGTAAAAAAAAATATACCATTCTATTTAAAATAACAAAGTCAACGTCCGGTCAACCGGAAGTAATATTTTGGTTAAAAAGTATTTCACATTTATAGTTCCGATCGAACAAATAATGGTGTCAAAATCTCAAATATTGCATAAATAAATTGTGGAACATCATAAACTTTTAATGAACCACTTACGTGGAACACACTGTATATATTGAATAAACGAAACGAATAGCAACAAAATAAGAAGATAACAAATTAAATAGTATGGAACAAATGATATTAAAATGTTAAGATAACAATTTAGATAAAATAACAAGTAAAAATTTTATTGTAAGAATATTTTAAAATGCTATAATGAGGTTGAATACAAAATTATTTAATAAGGGAGAGAGAGAGAGAGAGAGAGAGAGAGAGAAAGAACGAGTTACGGTTTCTAGGTGTGTACAATGGTCAGTTTTTAAGCAAAATTTTAGAACAACGTACCAATCGATGTGGGTAATTTAATCTTCCTCTAATCCAAAATATTATAGACACAATAGTTTTATATAACACACAAAAAAGAAAATGGTTTGTTGGAACGGTTTTAACACATAATCAGAATCACTTCCCGACGTCATTAAGTTATTTAATTGTTTGAGAAAGACGGCTGTAATTTAATTACTACTTAGAATAGGTGAACCAATTTTACCAATCTAATTACACTTTCATATGTATACATACTTCAACTTTAATATACCAGGTATTCTTCACCATAGTGCAGATCCAGACAAATTCAATTGGGGACATCTCACTTTTGTTTTAATGGAACACATGAATTCGTATTAATAATTACAATAATTTATAATTTTACTAGTTACCGATTTCATAATACAAAAAGTTTTTGGAACGTTTAATTGTGTGTAATGAAAGTAATTCAAGTATTATTATACAGGTGTCCAAGGTAAGGGGCCCCATGTATGGGGATTTCGTAAACGGTAACAGATGGGAAGGTGGTTAAATTAGAGAAAAGTTGCACAACTATGTGGGGAACATAATTATGCTGAGAAATTTAAAATATGAAAATGTGAAAATTCCTATTTCTTGTATAGTGAGGTTAATCGAAGAGATAACGAAAAACGAAAAATAAGGCAATTTTTTATTCTACCACATGGTATTAGAAGAAATAGGGTACCACGTTTCGTACATTTGGGGCCATCTTCAACTTCATTTGTTAAATACGCATCAAAGACCAAAAGAACAGTCCCTCGTTTGCGAAATTGAATAGATAACACTTTGAGCTTCATATCATCATAGAAAAACGGTTTTTTTTTATGTATTTGAAGAATATGATATAGAGGTTTTCCCTTAGTACCTCTCAATTTTCATTATTATGACATAGTTAACCTACGTGTTATTAAAATTATAAATCATCAGCAGCGATTTGTCGATTGATATAATTTAATAGTTTCTTAGTGGTTATCTTACAGGTCTGCTTTCATTATACTTTATTCAGAGTGAATTAAAATGCTGATTTATCTTCTTGAAATAAGAAGAACAAATCTGCTTCCAATATGATGAAGCACCGGCTCACTGTCCCCAAAGCGTAATTAATTACTTAAATGAGCATTATCTTGATGGATGAATAGGAATAGAACATCCAGTTAGACAGCAGGCAAGGTTCGAAGATCTGATAAAAGTTGATTCTTTTTTTGTGTGTGTGGGGATACTAAGTTCATTTTATCGTCACCCTCCTGTACATTGTAGACGATACGAAAATTATAATGAGATATGCGTTTTACAGTGTCTATGAAAACAAATGTTGAATGTTAATACGTCTTTTGAAAATATATTACAAATGTTAGTTAGATAAAATGGCATCTAAGTACATAAAAAATCACGTAGTTCAATTAGTTTTTTTTATGTTGAGTTAAATTACAAGTGTTAAGAAATATTAATAGTAAAATGATAAGAGCAATGATAATTTTATGTTATGTTATTTTACGTGTTATGAACAGAAATACACAGAAAGAAATACGGAGTTGGATCTAACACCGATTTCTCGCCGTCTAGTAATCCCCCTCCCCCCACTCCAAATGCACAAGTAGTTAAATGTAACGGAGTTGTTTAAGTTAATAGTAATACCCGTGCCTCGGAGTTAAATTACACTTTTGCGTAGTTAAAGTTTCACTCTTACAATGTAAAGTTACTTCTGTGCGGAGTTAGCAGTATTCCATTGTGGTGTGAGATTGATATCTTAAAGGAGTTGAAATATGTGATTTTAGAATTGCCTTTAACACGATGCAGTATGATAAGCACTCCGTTGTAGAGTTAAGATTACCCTTATTCTGTGTTAGCAAGATTCCATTACAGAGTTAGATAAACTCCTTTATGGAGTTATACGCACGCCGTTACTGTGTAACGTGAACTCCGTGTCACAGTTAAATGAATCCAGTTGTGTCGTGTGATCATCTTTACGATGCAGATTAATGTTACGCGGAGTTAAATGAACTCGGCTTCGGTATTAATTAAATTCCGCTACGGAATTAATATCACTTTTTTGTGTAATCTAAGAAGATTGATAAAAATGATTTTATAAACTGAAAATTTTGAATGTTTAAAATATAAAAGATAAAGTAGAGTATAAAAACATAAACATATATTTCAATACTTAAAAAACAATACAAATGTCAACAAGTTCATACTTAGTCATTATGTAAAAATCATTTTGATTATTAAAAGGGCTGTAACATTCATATGGTAATACATGATATAAATTATCAAAATATAATACAAACTCATCGGAAGAAGTTTCACTTTCTTTGAAGGCTTGAAAGTATTCGGAACATATTATAGTTTCCTAAGATTTACACACAAAATAATTTCTTGATCTCTGATTAAATATATGCTTTATTTGAGCAAATGTTGGAAAACTTATATCATCACCTATGTTAGTTACAATAAAGAATCCATGTTTATATTGAATATTATTAATAGATAGTCAATCAAAAATAAAACTTCAAACATATTGCTATCGATACCACAAAGCCATTTTAGAACAGTTACATTTTTACCAATTTTTTTTTTGTGGTCCTAAGAGAACAATAATTACCAATAATTCTATTTTGCCATACACTTGACCAATGTATTTGGTGCCTCATGCTAAGAGTGTTGCAAATATTTTTAAAACATCTATTGTTACCTGTAATCTTTTTAAAGAATGAATGTTTGCATTCGTTTGCCTTCGAACCTCATCGACCATAAATGTATGAGCGGCACCATCTTGGATATAATGGTTGGGTAATGAACCATAAAATGATGTTTTGGAGTCAAGTTACCATTAAATTGCTCTATATACTGTTTGTTATGTTCTGAAATGAAATTTTTAAGTTTATGTGTCATGTTTTAATGCAATAAAAATTGCCCGCATGCGCATTCAATGGATTTAGATCAGTTGGGCGCAATTTTACTTGTATTGTACGTATAATACACGGAATAGAGCATGCGCTATTTATTCACCCAAGAATAAATTGCGAACTGAAAAGTGGCCTTAACAGTAAGAGGTCTGTTATTTTTATCCACTTTCTTAGGTTTTGGTACAAATAAAGTGTTTTCCATCATTTTTGCATAAGGGAAGCCTACGTATTGCTGTAGTTTAGGCTACCCATTACCGCTAAGTGTATTTTAAGTTGCCTAGTTTGTCATGATTACTCCATTCGTTCGGTGTTCTATGTACCGAGAATTTTCACAAATTTAGATTTATTTTTGTATAAATTTGGGTAAAGAGTTTATTATTTGATTTAATTTATTTAGTGTTAAGTTTTTTAAATTAATTCCATTCATTAAGATGTCTATTGTTTGCTCATGTTGTTTAACGCCTATTCTATTAGATTTTGTCGGTGAATTGTGCGTTTGCATTGCATTTTGCATTTTGTAGGAAATACAGTTGTAGAGTTTTGTCAGGCAGTTCCTTCGTCGACTATTGATGTGAGTAGACGTATTTTTGTAAATCATTGCTGCCATTTTGTAATCCATTTTGATTATAGTAAATTTCGTTTTGTTTCTTTAAAAATTTTGTCCATCAAGGAATTCATTTAGTAATAATTGTTAATATATTGATGTGTGCACATTATAGATATAAGATTCTTAGTTGTTATTCTCTCATTATAGTTAAAGAGTTAATTTTTCTATTTTGCTGATTCATTTTTATTTTATCAATCACCTCGTTTGGGTGAGTAGAAGCATTGTGCTTGCATTTAGTTTTTCATTCTTGTTATTTATTAGAAATTGTCCACGCTTAATTTAGTTTGTTTTAATTTGAAACCACGTGGATTGATATGGGTATATTTAGGATTACCTCCCTGAACAAAAAAAAACTTTTGCTTTGTATATGAAATAACATTGTCCTATTGTTATTTAGAATCAACTGCAGTTTTTAATTTAGGCCAGAACCTTCAGTTCACGGGTTTTTTTTTCTGCACGAGCTGTAATTTAATCCTTTTTGAATAATAAAATTTGTTTGTTAATTATCTTCGTTGGGTTAAAAATTCTGTTCTTTTATTTTTAGTTAAACCTTTTCAATTTTTCGGGTATTTAAGAAATTCTGATTCACTCACAATTTTACTTTTTGTGGTTAGATTCAAGTTTTAATTCGCGAGGGTAACTCTGAGATTAATAGTTCTTGTGCGCCCTTTTAAATTTTTTTTTTCCGTTGAGCCAGCCAATTTAATTTTCTTTTTCCTTGTTAATTTCATTTTGCTAGTTCATTTATTACAATCAGTACACACTTATGTATGTTGTACCTTACACTGATTGCTGCAAATGTAAAGACGCAAGACCAAGCAAACGCATTCTGTCCCTCCCTACCTCAAAACATTCAGAAAGTACCGAACACCCCTCAGTTTTACGTAGTACAACTTATCCGTTTCTAACACATTTAAGGAATTAATTTTCACTTTTCGGATTTTTGTAACAACCTTACAAAAATAAAATCTCAGAAATGATATATTAATTCACATTTTGGTGCTACATTAACTCCCTACTATTGCTAAATCGTTTATCAACACCAAATGTAGTTGCATTTTTTTCGGTTGATGTTATTATTATCCGAGAGCGATGTTAAACAAACAGCAACACCGTCGAAAGATATTGTATTTCTCTTTTTGGAGTTGGGAGCTTCTAACTAAATGAGGTGTAGTTGAAAATGTTTCCGAAAAGTGTAAAATATTTCTTTTTAGTGTTGGTGACAATTTAACTGTTTTCAGGAAAGCTATAACTTCGTTTAATTTAACTCTGTAAAATTTGTATATGTGTATATAGAATTATTTTCCAATGAAACTCCACTGATATATTCAAAGAGTAATTGTAATCGTAAAAGTAATTGTACGTTACAGACAAAATGTATATTAATGAAAAACAAATTTCTATATCCTAAATATAAATTTATTTAAATTATATACAAAAACAAACAAAATGAACAGTACAAGATTCAACTATACCTAACAATTTTATCACAATATAAAAATTATGCATTTCCAACTATAGAACATTAAACGTTACAAAGTCTTATCTATAATATTAACATAAAAATCTTAATTTGTATCTAACACATTTAGATTTTAAGAATATCTCACAGGTAACTACAAAATATTTTACATAGGTAGATATAATTTATACATTGGGGAAAATGCAGAGGAACTTCGTCAGGTGCGACAGTAGTTATCTTTCCAGTATGGCAGACTTAAGTTCTGCTGAATTACATACATTGTGTGTACAATCTTACACTAGTCTTAAAGATTTATCATAATTAGATGAATGATTTTACATATGAAATGGTATTGGACGGTATATTATGTAAGTATAATTAATTAGCTATACAGGGTGGCCTATATTAAATGTATATCATTGATATATTTGTTATTATTGTGAATGTAAAGCACACTAGGGAGTAATTTGTATTGAAAGTTCGTTATACTAGGGATAAACCAAATAAAAAATTAGATGCTTGTCCATTGACTATTATACATATATACAACTGTTATACATCACTGATTTTGACAAGGATGATTTTATGATCTACTGAGTGAAAAGGGTTTGGTTTGGGCGCCCCCGGGGAGCCACGTGCTCAAGTCTCATCTGCAAGCGACTGTAGCATAAAGCTGGCAATGCAGTCATTGAACTAAGCTCGCACTTTCAAAATGATGTTCTGGCAATAATCGAAAATTTCAAATTTCAATTCAACGTTTAAGTATCTATTTATTAGTAATTTTAAATCGACATGATTTTGCTTGATTTTTGAGAAATATATATATTGAAATATACAAAGTCATTACTGTATTGACATAACATACCTGTCATTACACGACATACAATGATGCTCTAATACAACAGCGTATTAAAATCTTTTTTTTTGTCACAACTGTTATAAATTGAGTTGTCATTTTGTTTGGAAAAAATATAAACTCTTCAGAAACCACTACATATTACATTTTTAAAAAATATACTAGTCATTTAATCAGCACTGAAAACGCTGTATGCTTGTTAAAATGCCAATGGAAGCTATGCTCCACCTAATCAATAACAAAAAATTATGAGGTATGGCTATTTACCAGATTAAACAGTCGACCTATAGTCGGGGTATAATATGTCGTACCATTAGGCAAGAGAGAAGTAGGGATGCGTTGGTGATACCACGTGATACATCGCTTCAGTCGATCGCGCGTACTATTTTGTTGGCGAAATAAAGTAATTATGCTATCTCCCTTCCAAATAGTTCCGACCTGGCATGCCCTGACTATAGGTCGACTTGATTGGTCGACTGATTTATCTGTATATACAAAATATGTTTAGAATCAGATGCAGGGTACAAAGCAAACATTATACAAAGTAAGTGTGATATTTTGTAGACAATTCGAATAGAAATTTTTATTCCTTAATGTATAGTAAAAATTGGTTAATATGAATAATACACATACAAACTATTGTGTTTACAGACTTAGCAATACATAAAGATATAGTAATATATCATCAAAGAAAGAATGCCTAAATAAAATAAACCGATAGAATATCCCACCAGGCGCAATCAGTGCTCCTCTGAGTGTATAAACCCACTTTTATCGCTAATCGCTCTATCGCAATCACCTACTAAGTCAAAAAGAGTTCAGTTTGTGCGGCCTTCTATTAGGAGCCACGTGCCAAACTCTCACCCGCAGGCGACTGTAGCATAAAGCTGCCAATTCAGTGATTGATGTTCGGATAGTTTTATTCCATCGGTTCATTGTATTTAGGCATTCTTTCTTCGATGTTTCATTACGTCATGGCCCTTCTTAGAATCACAATCATACGCAGTTTGGTTGTCTTTTATATGAGCCATCTAGCGGACTGATAGTTCATGAAAACTAGAGAATAGAGATAGTTCAACGACTGCATTGCCAGCTTTATGCTATGGTTGCTTGCGGGTGGAGTTTGGCTTATGGCTCCTAGGGGCGAACTCTTTTTTCACTTAGTAGGTGATTGTACGTAAAACTTGAGATATGATTAGCGATGAAAGTGGCTGTACACACTCGAAGGAATGCTGATGACGCCTGGTAGGCATAAACTCAAGTCCGTTCCTTATTGTTATTTCCTTTTCATTGCTCTTGCTATGGTGCTTCCTACAATAGACCACGAGCCCCGACTGGTGGTATGTTCTATCGGTTATAGTAATATATGTACAGTACAAACTGTAATGTTGATATTCAAAATTTAATGGGTTGCTGAACTAATTATTTTTTTTTTTGAAATTGTGGTCGGAATTTTAAAGCTTTCAGGGTAAATAGTCATACTGAATTATTTTATTTATTGTTATTTATTTATTTATTCGAAGAAAACACCTTCAGTACATAGCATTGTAGGTATATTGAGTGTCCATATCAACTTTGTTATATCTAGACAATAGCTTTACGTAAATTATGTAAATTTTATTTACAAGTTTAAACGTGATACCTCACGAAATTTGCTATGATTATACACTATCTAACCCTGTTATTTTTAAACAATACAGCATTCTTATTTATACAAGAACTTTCATATTACATAGAGAAACATTTACATCACAAACAACGACATACAACGTACTTATTGACAGAATGTGTTTACCAAATCCACAATGGATTGGACAATAAGCGTTGTACATCCCCTTTAGAGAACGTCAAATAAGTCGTAACGCGTAAAAATGAAACTCTTCTGTGTTTTTTCTGACAATGCTGATCATGATGACGTGATAATAAATGTTAGGTGGTTACACTTTCTTTCGGCCGACTGACAGTTTTATAAGGTATGCTCTATGGGCAAATTAGCTTATACTGGAATTTTTTTTGCGTGCTTCTGAAAACTGGGTTGTCTTGATAATACATAGAGAAAACAGATTTGTTATAGTAACAAAATATATTTTGTCACAGGTATTTATTTGAGGCAAATAAGAATTTGTTGGCCTAATAAGTTTGATTATTTGGTTATACAATGATGTTTTGTCAGTAAAAATTATTTGCATCAAGCAAATTCTACTCAAAAAGTTGCATAATTATGGAGTACGGGGATTAGCATATGACTTTATGCTAATCCCCGGTCAATGCGTTTGCATTGACTTTGCGAACGGTACATTAGTTTATTCTGGTTGGTTAGACGTTGGTAGGGGGATACCGCAAGATTCGATAATCGGACCTTTACTCTTTTTAGCTTACGTTAACGATTTGTGCGATTATGTCCACAATTGATCACATAATTAAAAAGTTATGTACCGCCTACTTTGGACCTTGAACATTGGAGACATTGAGAAACTATTACATGGCGTGCGTCGAATCGGCAATGGCGTACGGTATTGTTGTCTGAGGGAGATCATCGTACGCAAGAAAGCTATTTGTTGCACAAAAACGTATATTACGACGTTTGTTGGATTTAAACGCACGCGAATCATGTAGAAACCGATTCAGACAATGTGGAATACTCACACTTCCAAGTTTATACATATTTAGACTATTAATGTTATATGCCGATAACAACCACAATCTAACGCGGAATAGCCACATATATAAAATAACCACACGAAACGCTAACATGCTCTTAATAATACAACATAGGACCTCCTGTTATGAAAGGGGACCACAATATGTGATACTTAAAGTATATAATGCTTTGCCGGAAGAGCTGAGACTCATTGGTAGTATTAGACTATTCGGAGAAAAAATTCTTATTAGAGAATTCCTTTTATACGGTGGACGATTATCTTAGAGCTCAGGTTAAGTGCTTAATCATTTTTATCTTGACGATTGCCGATGCCTGTAGAGGTTTATGGTAAATACAACATTATATTATTATTATTATTACTAAATATTTACTTAATGTCAAATCCAATACAGTGTTAAAATATCATTTAAAGAATTTATAATTATTCTCAGTCGAGCAATTAATTCTCAATACCGAATTAGTATTCATTCGATTTATTGCAGGAAAATTACTTCAGATAACAATTACAAAGTATTGTAGTTTATAATAATATTAACAAACAACAGAAGATTTACGGCTGTCTCGTCGAAGATGGGACAGCACCATTTTTGACTTTAGAAAAAAGTATTTTGTACAAAAGTTTTGCACAATTCAATGGTGCATAGCCTAAAAATATTTTTGACCATACAGAGTGTTCTCGAAGTAGACAAACGCATAATTACTGCGCTGTTTTAAATAGAACATCCTATATATTATTCCTCTAGAAGAATTAGGTATTCCTGCTAAGCTTAAAACATTAATAGCGATGACACTTAATAAATCAAGAGCGAAAATAAGATTCAGCAATAAAGGGATGAAACAAGGAGACGCTTTATCGGCTACATTATTCAATCTTGTAACAGAGTGCTTGACAAAGAACCTAAACAAAAAAAATATAATAATTTTTAATAAAAGTATTGTTTAATGTTTGTAAAATTTTATTTATTACTACTGATACAATCCCTTGCAACAACAATTGTCACACTGAAATCGTACTTTTCAGTTGTCGCTATGTTAATTATGCAAAAATTGGCAAAACCGTTTGAGTATCAACCAAGTTTGGAAATAGTACTTTATTTATGAAAACTAAATTATTACAAGTCATCCTAACCCCGTGCTCCACCTGAAAAGGTACTACACGAGGCTACCTATTCTAAGTACTATATGGTTCCATAACAATGAAATGATCCTACTCTAACTAAATAACTTTCCTATGATTTTTAATAACAAATATAATAAGTAGCCTCGCGACCATACGATATTACTTTTGAAAAATGTAAAAATGTAAAATGTGATTAGTTCACATAATCGCGAGTCTACTGTAAATCAGTCAGCTATCAGTTATTATTAAATGCGCCCATGGAACGACTTTCGTTATCTCCCAGCATTCGCCAAGGACACTGATTATATATAATATACTTATATAAAATCAATGGCCACCGGAGTAAGGGAAACGTGGCAAAAACCTTACTCTGGGAGGATCTGGGAAGAAGTCCAGACCTTATTACTGATAGCCACAAATTATTATTATCCTTCTGAGTGCCTAAGAAGGAAATAGTACTGCAGATGAGCTGCTAAAATGACAATGACACAATATTTGGAGAAATTGTGATTTTTATTTTTTTAAATAACTTCACAGAAATTTGCACACGGCCTCAGAATTGAATTCTAAGCAACTTTTTCAAGTAACTTTTTTGGATATGATGTCATCTAACCTCACTTTTTGCAAATTCACGCCATATTTTTTAAATTTACCGCCACACTAGTAGTCACGTGACGTGTGTCAAAATAAATTTCGTGGTTTGTAACCACGCACAACCTATCCCCCAAAAAAAGTTTTAGTATATTTTAATAGTAAAAAAAATTCCCATTTGTTGCAATATTTATGCCGGTCACTGAATATGTATGAATTATTCCATTTTCAAAATTCTACATAGTTATATAAACTGCTGTATGTCAATCTGTAATAAGTTGTTATTTACCCTTTTGTAAAAAATAGCTCTACCGCAAGCCTTCGGTTGATGCTTTATGTTCATACTTTAAGTACCATAGATACATACTTATTTTGATACAACAGTAAAACTGAAATCGATCAAATTATAGACAGGATCCGCTGTAGGCCTGAATATTTGTCTTGCATTGTTTATGTAACCAGCACTACAAGTACTCTATATCTAGCGATATGTAATTCAGAATTGTTCCCCAATCATTTTTAATTAACGTTTAAGTGTGCTCTGTTTTCGGTTGCATAAATAATCAAGAATTTATTGCGCTTACATTTGCATTTAATTTGAGAAAGATAGTACATATTAGGGGAATTTGAGAATTTGGATGATTGATGTGTTGGTGAATTGGCATTTTTAGGATGATTAATTAGCTTCTTATAATAAAATGCATAATTGTGACGTGAAGAATTAATATCGTGTATATGTAAAAGAAGTGATTTTGCTTCGAAGTATAAACTATATTGTAGATATTTAAATTTTAATGAAAAATGTAAAATGAAATTTGCACTGGAAAATTTAAACAAGCAACATGCTTAATCATAGTTAAATATGTATTTTCCCAAGCGCAAAACTTGAAAGTAATTAAGATGTGCTTGCTTAAATAAGAAAAAGTTGTACTGCAAGTTGGCTGCAAAAGGCGCGTTCGCAACATTTCGCTTACTTATAAAGTAATACCGCAACAAATTAAATGTACGAGGAAAGACTTCTGAAGTTGTATCCAAGTGGTTTTCGGTGTGATTTCACGGAAACTTTAAATTATGTATGCAATGAAGACTTTACACCGGATTTTAAATTAAATAGAAAGCTTTCATAGAGTCTTTTTGACTATTTTTGCACTTATTCTCTGGCGGTTCAAGATACCTAGCGCGGCCACTAGAGACTGCCTCTAGGACAAGAATTTACTTACCGCACTTCGATTTTTTTATCGCTTTTTCTCTCTACAATTTCATCGCATGAGATTTGCAAAGCATACAAAAGTCATTCCCGTTTATCAAAAATGCATAGGAAGCCCTACATTTGTTTAATAAGGGTTTGTCTGTGTGTTTCTTATCCGTTGTTCCAATAATTGGAATTGTGAGTTTGTGAATAATTAAAACATTGCTTGGGTTGTGTTGAAGTATATAATGACGTTTCGTTGTGGTGCACCACAACTTTTTCAAAAATTAGTAATTACAAAACTTATACTTCGCATTTTAGAAAAAATTAATGTAATTAGTTTTAATTAGTTAAAAATAATTTAGAAAGCGTGTTTATTTTGGTAGAAATACACCCACTAAATGGTGTTATAAAAAGTATTGTGAATTTTTTTGTAGGTTTATCTTACGGATCAGCTCAGAAAGCTGTAAAACGGAGCTTCATTACCATCCATATAAAATTTCTACCGTGCAACAATTACTGCCACTAGATTTCGAAAAATATATGGAATATTGCCATTGCTTTAATGCAAATCTAAATCTATTCCTTTTCTTCTGACGAAGCCTGGTTTAATTTAACAGGTGATGTAAATTCTGAAAATATTAGGATTTGATCGGCACAAAATCCTCATGTTATTCGGGAAACGGAATTGCATCCTGTAAAAGTAGGGATAAGGGTTGCAATGTCCAGGAGACTTATAATAGGACTGATATTCTTTGATGATATAATAACAGCAGCCAGATATAAACTTATATTACATGAACTTGTGGAACAATGATTTTATCATGAATTACAGCTAGGCTATTTTCAAAATGACAATGCTACTGCTCATACAGCAAGAGAATATTTGCAGGAATTTTTTGATAGCAGAGTTATTGGTTTTGAACGTTGATCACATAGATCACCCGATCTTATCCCGCTTAACTTCTTTCCATTTGGTCATCTAAAAGATAACATTTATCGGAACTGCTTACATAATATGGATCAATAGAAAGAAGCAATAAGAAATGAAACAGACAATATTACAAATGGGCAATTAATAAAATATTTCTGAAAACCTAAAGAAAAGGGTAGATGCTTGCATAAACAATGGTGGTTCTCACTTTGAACACAGTATGTGCAGGTATGTTAAAGAAACATGTTGCCAATTTTTTCATTTATATTATATTTTTGCTGTAGAGTGTATGGCTATGAAGGGCATCAATCCATTATTGTCCATTCAGTACCTCGCTTAAATTAGGAAGAATACCTGTTATAAGGCAAGATATGACATAAATGTGTATTTTTACAATACAGGGTTTTCCACGGAACTGGCTGGTTAGACGTTTTCCGGCTTAACGAAATTCCTCAGTTTGAAAAAATTGGGGTTTGCAACAATTTGGCACTAACTTTCTTTCTAAAATATTTTCACCTTTTTTGCACTTCCGGTTAACCGAAAGTCGCCACGAACTTTGTTATTATAAATGGAACACCCTATACATTATTATATTTTTGAATTTACCATAAAATTCTATGACGATTATCATTAGGGTATCTTATACTTATCTTCAACTGTTTCTAAGATATTACGATTTTTCTTAAATTTTGACATTACATTGTGTATGTAATTGATTAATTCTCACTTGATTTAAGTGTCAGAAATCTCCGACTTTGAAATCAACAAGTACTAACATTGTTTTACCAAAACGTAGAAAAAAAATTCAGTGACATTATACAGGGTGTTAAAAAATTAGTGACATATCCAAGAATTTTGAATGTACCCATCTTCAGTAGTTTTCTTTTAAATTACTCGTTTTGTTTATTACCGCTTTTAAATGGCCGAATAATTTCTATCTGGTGAGCCATGACATTAACATCACAACAATTTATTATTATTAGTAAGTATTATTGTTATAATCATTGTTTGTTACACGTCGCGTGTTCAGATCGATGAATATTATTGTGGAACTTATGAATTAGATAATGAAAAATATTGGAGGAGCTTATTCTAACCTAGATACTATAATTATTTTAGATTCACTGAGAATGCAGCAAGAACTTATAGAGAATTCAATGTAATTAAAGGAATTTATTGGTTGTTAATATATCTAACGGAATCCAGAAAATTTTGAAATGATTTCTCTTAATAGCTTGGTTTCAAATTAAGGGAAATGGCATAAACGATAACGACGACAACATAACAAAAATTGTTTCACTACAACGTAGTGTGCTTGTCAGACAAATGTTTTAAAGTTTTTGATATATTAAAGTATTTTCAAAATTATAAAGGTTTTTATGAAGAATATTTAGATACATCCATACTTAACAAATGCAATTTACAAGCAGCATAAACTTGAACCATGACATAGAGCATCAAAAAAAATGCTCATGTGAATTCCGTTTACGTCCAAGCATTTTATTATTCGACGTCTTAATGTGTCGCCTTATACTTCTTCTCACTTCAACTGGGTCTAATTCATCAAACGTTCTCGTCACACGAATCATTAAATCTTGCTTGGTAGTACCGAAAGTTGCGTACAGTGTGTAATCTGTGTAATGTATTATTTCAAAGTTTTCTGAATTTTATTAGATATATTAGCCGAAAATAAATTCCTATAATTACCATAAATTCTCTATAAGTTCATCCTGCATTCTCAGTGAATGTAAAATAAATTTAAAGTATCCAGGTTAAAATAAGCTCCTTCAATATTTTCATTATCTAATTCATAAGTTCCATAACAATATGCATTTATCTGAACACGCGACGTGTAACAAACAATGATTATAACAATAATACTTACTAATAATAATAAATTGTTGTGATGTTAAGGTCATGGCCCACCAGATAGAAATTATTCGGCCATTTGAAAGCGGTAATAAACAAAACGAGTAATTTAAAAGAAAACTACTGAAGATGGGTATAGGGAATGCTACAGCAAATCGGCATAGAATTTAATTGTACATCCAAAAATAGAAAAATGTACAGGGTGTTCTATTTGAAAAAAATTAAGCTTTGCAACATTCAAAATTCTTGGATATGTCACTAATTTTTAGACAGCCTGTATAATGTCACTGAATTTTTTTTCTACGTTTTGGTAAAACAATGTTAGTACTTGTTGATTTCAAAGTCGGAGATTTCTGACACTTAAATCAAGTGAGAATTAATCAATTACAAACAACAATGTAAATGTCAAAATTTTAACAAAAATCGTAATATCTTAGAAACAGTTGAAGATAGGTATAAGATACCCTAATGGTAATCGCCATAGAATTTTATGGTAAATTCAAAAATATAATAATATATAGGGTGTTCCATTTAAAATAACAAAGTTCGTGGCGACTTCCGGTTAACCGGAAGTGCAAAAAAGGTGAAAATATTTTAGAAAGAAAGTGCCAAATTGTTGCAAACCCCAATTTTTTAAAACTGAGGAATTTCGTTAAGCCGGAAAACTTCTAACCAGCCAGTTCCGTGGAAAACCCTGTATATGTTGTTCAAAACTTATATGCTTATAATTAAATCTGGTTGTTGTCAGAAACATACCGCTTTGAAAAATGTTTATTACGTTATTTTTGCGCGGGAGTTAGTTGAATGACTCATACCTTAGATGCAATTTTGGTGCACTACACTTGTTTTTTATTAACTAACTTTATTCGAAAGAGTGGATGTAAATATTGATATAATCTTCGTGGAAAGTTGAATAGGATCATAACAGTGATATTCGATCTGACGGTATTAATAAATATGTACCGCACCAAATACCTATACAACGCACGCTTCTGTATGTTGTAGAAGTGGCTTCTGGTGTATGAGAATTTCTTATGTCAGGAAACTTTAGGTGTTACGCTATTCGATTTGACTTCCCGCTACTTTTATGATGCTACGTGGCTGTTCGATTTGGAATCATGAATTTACAATTTGCCGCAAGTTGTTACGTAACGTCGAAAACCTTTCATCTGGGTATGGAGTAGATGTTTGCCGTAGTGATATGATGTTCTTATGAACAGGGATGGTGCTGGTAGTTGTGCATTATTTGTTTTCATATTTTTTGTGTGTGCTTTTGATATACCCGTATTTTCTTCGTTTGTTGGGTCAATTTTTTTTATAGAGATGACTGTGGAGAGTTCGAAAAGGCAAATAAAAAAATATTAATTAATTACTAAACAACGTATATAATTTCTATTTTGTTTTTAGATATGAAATCTGCCGGCAAGTGGAGTGGTCAACAAATATGTCGAAAGTGCTCTTTGCAACATATAAAGAACTAACTCCAAAAGTAGGCAAGAATAAAGAAATTGTCACATTCAACAAATTGTGTGAAGGAAAAGCACAGATTATGTCTGAACCACATTAAGCAGAATCTGTTCTTACCACTTGCACAAGTGAAATAGGAATGGGATAGTCTTGTACGCATTTAAGGATACAGTTAACACTAATAAACAAAGATTGTAAAAGCGAAAAACCTGTAAGTTAATTCATATCGTATTTTCTGCAATTTTTGTGGGTCCAGTATATTGCTCGCATGATTTGTCATGAGTTTGCATAATGTTTCCTATTTCTAAAATAAATCGTTATTCAAGTATACGTCAGTACGTATTTATGTCTCTACATGGTCTCATTTAATCTTCGAATTTGTCACTTTGACAGATGTGTAACACATGCATATATTTTTAATTATTATATCACCTTGTTTGATCATAGCCACCTAGAATCGACACATGTACTCGTGTATGATTATGCTGCGACAGTTATTATAAAGTATCTACTAAACCATTCATTTCAGCTAAAAATGGTTTTTAATATTTACACGTATTTTTAGATTAACGCAGAGAAACTTGGGGGTGGCTATTAAAAAAAATGAGTTATCACAAATTGAAGATCTTTCCATTTCACTAGCTTATCCGGCAGTGGCCTTTGCAGGAATACATCATTATTTCAATTATCATCATTAACAAAAAAGTCCTGACAATTTTCGCTATCAATCAATATTTGAAATTTAGACCTGTGGTAAAATCATCGTTAGTACTAGTATTTGATCTTTTCGTGTTCTTTAAAAGACTTGAGAAAGATGTCAGTGAACAAGAGTTTGAACAATATTAAGAGCCTGATTTCTTTAATGAATTCTAGTTAATATGCGTTTTACAACTCCAAACTCCAGAAGACACGATGAGTGTTACCATATGACTGCTATCATTTACTAATCATTAATAACTATGGACTGGGTCAAATTTATTTCGCATTGTCTAGTTTTCATTTCTGTTACGCAAGTCAGTAAATATCATTATTATTTTTACTATCTACAATCAACTTGATAGGACCCAAATGAAGGACACTCTGTTTATGAAAACATTTACCTACTGTTAGAATAAATATGTTCATTAGACGCCACTTCACCTTCCTGATAAGCGTCGTGCCTAAAACAGTACATTAAAATCGCACCCATGAATTATATACAAGCAAATGTTCCGCTAAATTACTGCGTGAAATAAGTATTTTCCTCTAGGCGGTACGTTTTCTTATGTAGGTAGGTACGTTTAACAAGTCGTCAATTAAACTGACAACAAATGCGAGCTATAGTCGTTAACGTACGCTTCCTGCTTGTTTCATTATTATCCAGTATACAGAAATGAATTTTACGCGAAATTTGCCCTCGAGCACCCCTCGAATAAGATGTTTACTTTTACCGTGTACAGTCACGAAGGGCTTGATGTTCAACTCGCTAGAAGCTTTCTAAGGCGGTTGCTATGTATCTAACAGAATTCTGTTTGTTGCTTAAATTCTGCGAGACTGAAAAGTTTAAAAGATATATTCATATACAATAGCCTGGTTGGATCAAGTTATAAAGTTAATATAATGTACGACAAAGCAAGCACGTCGATTGAGCTTTTAACTGCTTCATATCGAGTGAACACGCACGAACTGCCGATGGGTCAAGTAGAAACTGAAATAAAAGGTATCTTACGATATACGGCAAATCTTATTTGCGGTATTAAAGATTTTATTCCGATAAGCCAGCTTTAAAAAGTGTCCCTAACGTCATAGGGCTGAAATCAAACTGAATAAGTACTACTGCCACACATGCTGTAAATATGAAGAATCTGTTCAATCGGTGCCACCCCATCAGATATTCGCATAAGGCATTTCTCATGAATTACTTAAGCTATCACGTTCAAAAAGAGTACTTAAGTAAATGCGGATTATGGGTATAGTATAAACCATTACAGGGTAATTTGGTTTCCTTAGTTCAAAGATATTATTATTTTTTCCTTTTGAGGAGTGGTTCTTTTGAGTTTGGTTGAAGATGCTAACCTGGTCTTTTGTTCTATCAGAGTGATATACATTTACGTCTACTATATATTTTTTTAATTTTTTTTTCTGTATGGTAGAACATGTAAATAAAAAATAACCCCAAAGATTCAAAATCGAGATATCATTGCAAAGTGAAAAACTTTTAATGGCCGTGAATCCTTCTGTATTATATATGTTACGGTCAGAGTAATTAATCAGTGGTTATATATAATCGTTGGTCAATATATATAATTACTACATGAGCTAGTCAAAGTGATTAATTAATTACATTATCCAATCATTATTCATAATAGCCAGTATGATTTGGCTAAAGCAATAAGTATCTTTAAAAAATAATTATTTCCTGAATATGTACTTTGTTTACATATTTTTTTATAGTTATTCACATGTCTCTAGATGGCGCTCAGCGCTAATCCTAGGTTTCATTTGCGTCGTACGTCATCTATGAGGTACTAACTATAAAGAAATATATAAAGAAGACCGTCTTACAAAATTTATTCACCTCAGCTTTTTTTTTTAAAAAACTAAAAGAGCGCAAGAAGTAGCATATCACTTGCTCGATTTTCTTACCATTTTTAGAGGGCCTAGCATTTTAGAAAGTGTTAATGGGAGAGAATTTGCAAATAAAGTTGTCGAAGAAGCTTGTGCGATGCAGCCAGAACTAAAAATCACGAGAGTCCATTTAAAGAGGTAATGAAGATATCGAAAAGATGCTTTGTACTTGGCCAGAGTTTAACAATGCGACAAAATGGTTCAAAGGATTATGCTTCATATAGTTCATGAAAAACAAAGCATATCACTCAGGAATAAATCGCAGCCCTTATGAAGTAATGTTTGCTTCTAAAGCTAAATTACAGATTAAATACTTATCTACTTCTAGACTCATTGACTGATCATAGTACGGAAGAAGAGCTTGAATTAATATTAAATGAAAACAACAAACACGTTGATAATGTTAACCAAGTCGATGACAACGGAGTTGACTTCAACAATCAAATTGAAAACAATTTGAGAAACAAGCATTTCCAATATTGAAACCCAAAACAATACGAATTTTAATATCTTGCCTTCATAAAACAGTTATCAAATGGAATAAGAAGTAGCCATTTTACTCAAAAAGATATTTAACATGTCAGGCCTTCAGCCAAACAATCTCTGGAGAAACAAGCAGAGAAAATGTTAGATCCGTTGTTAGTGAAATATCCTGCTGATAATATAGGTAACAACGTAGTAGTGAAAATACTAGACGTAGTCCGTCAAAAGCGATGCTAGATAGAATAGCTGTTATAATGTCACTCGAAAAAAAAAAAAGAAATATATAGGCTAGATACTAAACAATCCAATCTCAAACCAACTTCATGGAAGAAATCAACTCACTAATTGCAAAGAAATATTTATTTTAGTCAACCAAGTTCCATTTGAATATGTTACCATTAGGGAATGGGCAAGAAAAGATTCCCACTTATGTGGCCAGGGACAACTACACAGAAGATTGCACCTCCAATAGATGTGTAAGAAAACTCATGTCTTGCATAACTCCAAATGTCACAAGAATCTCACTTGTAGAAATAGATATGCGTACATGTACATTAAAATTCCTAGCCTAATTACTAACTAAAACTATAAATTAATGTAAACTCATGTATTTTATTACTTCTTCCAAGATCAATAGACGTTATGTAGGTTCCATAGCCAGTGAAAGTGAGTAATAAAGTATAATTATCACTTTGACTAACTTTGATCGGATGTTCTGTCCTAATCTGTTATACATTATATACAGCCTGCGGAAAAACAACTTTTAGAAAACTTGAGCGATGGTAGATAACACCAATGCAGACATTTTTAGCTTAGAAACGGTAGGTCAAAAATGTTTAATTTAGACGTTGGAAGGAAAAGAACTTTTAAAGATTAAACTCCTTGAAGTTAGGCAACACATTGAACGCCTATTCATAGACATTAACGTTTGGCGAAATGCGGATCGGAAGAGCAGGCCCCGTGTCATGGCCTCCCAGATCACCTGACCTCACACCCATCGATTTCTTTCTCTGGGAACATATGAAGAATTTAGTTTACGCAACACCCGTTGAATCAGAGGAGGAACTTGTTGCCTGTATTATCGTAACAGCTGAAAGTATCAAAGAGACACCCGCAGTCTTCCAACGTACCCGAGAATCTCTTCTGCGCAGATGTACTCTTTGTGTAGAGATGTGGTGGACATTTCCAAGCGTTTTTATAAATATGTTCAATTGTGTTATCTAACTTCAAGGAGTTTAATTGTAAAAGTTCTTTTACTTCCAGCGTAGAAATTAAACGTTTTTGATTTATCGTTTATTAGCTAAAGATGTCTATATTGAATCCATCTACCATCCCCCATTTTTTTTAAAAAACCGTTTTTCCGCTCCCGTATAATGGCTATATATTATTCATAATGGCTTTGACTGTAACATATATATAAATAAATAAATCCAAAAACTCTTTTGGGGTATCCAGCAGAATGCTGAGAGTGTGAAAGTAGAGGTGATAATAAATATGACAAAAACTGCAGGAATGGTATTTTTAAGGAAAGCAACAAATATAATATTTAAAGAACTCTTACATGGCCCAGTTTTTCCCTGATATATAGCAATTTTAAAAGTGATACCAGCGTAACTTCATATATATTTGGGTTTAGCTTAAGCATACGAGCTAACGAAAGCAAGTGGCGAGTGAAAGCAAAAAATGTTATAATAACTCGAATACGAGCTACTAGCAGATTCGGATGTGATAGTAACTCGCTTAATACGATGCGAGTAGTTATAAGTTATGTTCAATGCAGACTTTTGAAATATCTTTCGGAAGATCATAATTAAATTTTAGTAACGGAAGTTTCACGTAATCTTCTACAGTCGGCCATTCGCTGCTACTTACATGTACTCATCGGTAGATCGATCGCGTACACACTGTATGTTGTAATGCTTAAAAGTAGATATTGGTAATAATAGTATCAGTATAGTAATGTTAATTTTTCTAATAAAAAAATACTAACTTAAATCAAGCAGCCATTACTGATATACCCATCGACAGGTTGACCGCGTGCACACTGTATATTAAACTAATTGTAAGTATATTTAATGCGATTTGTTGGTTAGGTAATACAAGAAGTTAGAAGTGTTTAATTAGTTACTTTATTCGATATGTCAAGTTTGACTAGTAATTAGTTATGATTTTAACTAACAATGAGAACAGTGGGAAATAATTAAAATAAATATATATGTATATATATACAACTATACCTATAACTTCTTTCTGCCGATGCTGTAACAATAACTAACTAATTTAAAAATACTATTTGAATTGAATTAAATGTAAACATTAAAAATATTAAGTGTAGTTCCGACATTTATTATCGTCATTTCTTAGATGCAAAGTACAAGAATCTACCTGCAGAAGCTTTAAGTAGATATATTAGTAATTCTTATCTTGGTAGTTTGGTCTGTTTACGAAAACACTTTTAGGTCAGCACTAAGTCATTTATGTACGTACAAAAAGCTCCATTTCACATTTTGCTGGAGGTGTTGTCTGTTCCGTTGCCTAACAGAGTGATAGAAGTCTCTTGGCTGGTCATGTGATCGCTTTTCCTGCTGATTGACATGGGTTTGCTCTTTCGATTACAATAGGATTGGTGGCGTTTACTAGACATCAGGGACATTGAATTGCCGTGATTGCCTTGACAGGTATCGCATCTCGGCCTTTTCTGTTTGATGCACAAGAGGTATCTGAAACAAAATGTGTAATATAAAACATAGTGTTTATTTTATATTAGATTGTAAAATAAAAATATATATGCGATATTAGTGTATATTATTGTAGTTTTAAAGCTCCTGTGATTCAATTGTAATGGTAATGTCTTTTTAATCTTGTTTTTTTTTTTAGCTGTCAGTATACATCAGCTTCGAAAAATTCTATTGCCACTAATTTTACTACTATTTAGAAATCGTTACCTTTATTGATCAAGCTTGTATATGAGATATGCTTCGGCGTAAATATTTATTAAGCTAACTGATGCTGTAAATCTCACTCATAATCAGGGGAATATCAATACAGTGATTTTTAAGGACGCTCATAATTATTTATAAAATCTTACATCGCATATGGATCAATTTTTTCGAAAGTAGACTAGTTCATACGAAATTTAATAGTGATTTTTTAAGGATATTTTCTGTCATGAAAACTACCAAGTAAGGTGATTCTAAAATAAGTTCCCGGTTCAAAGTGGCCATAAGTATGTCATATTCACAAAAATAAAAGCACTATTTTTTTCACAAAAAAATGGGATTTTATTAGAATAAAAAGAAATAGGAAATTTTAGATGCATCAGGAGATGTATTTCTAGGTATGTTTTCAATGACATCTGATTTCGGTTGCTCAAGGTTCCTTACGTGTAGTAAGTCTACTGAGAAATACTCTTTCTTTGAGGTAACACCATAACAGTAGTCAGCCGAATTTATGCTGTAGGTCCAGCAGACTAACTGTTAGGAAAATGCCTACTAATCACCAAGCTGTCACTTTTACGGGATTGAGTAAGCGATAGTGGCTCCGTTTTGCATATAAATATAAAATAATGCTTCAAGATGTTTATTTCTTATGTCATACATATTTACGTCTGAATTCTTAATGTATGATGATGATGTGACGTCTAAAATCAAACAAATGATTTTTATAGACGTCACAACATTATCATCATGAAGCCTAGTAATCGTTGGGATTATGGTTAATATAAACATCTGTATATTGAGGTGGATTAATCCCCGTTTCTCTATTACTTATAATCATTTATATTTTGTCATTGGTTTTTGCTAATTCGGTTATTTTTCTCCATTTTACTCTGTCGCGGCACATTTCCTTCCAATCTGGTATTCCCAGTGCTCGCGCATCTTCCTCTATCTCTTCTCTCCAAGTCTTTTTCGGTCTACCTTTCCTTCTTCTTGGAATCTACTGGGTGATCCTTCTCACCATTTCCGTTTGTCTTCTCCTCATTATGTGACCCGCTCAATTCAATCTTACTGGCTTTATATATCTGACTATATTCTCGTTCCCCAACTCTTGCTCTAACTCTTTATTTTTTTTTGCTCTTTTTACTCCTTCTTTTGCTGTATCTGGACTTAATATTATTCTTAATATATTCCTTTAAATTATTTTCAAGTCTTCCTCTTCCTTTTTATTTAACACTGCTGTTTCCATAGCGGACGTAATAACAGGCCCTATTAAAGTTTTGTATATTTTTATTTTGTTTGCTTTACTAATGTTTTTACTTTCAGTCTTCATATATTTCGTCTTTTCTTCGTTGATTTCCAATGCATAATCCTTTGCTTGCTTCTCTGATTTGTTAATTGCATTTATCAAATCTTTTTGTTTCTTCGCTATTATTGTTATATCGTCAGTGTATGCTACTATTTGCAAATTATCGGAAATGATATTTTTATTGTGTAGTTTGGCTCTTCTTATCATATCTTCTAAGGTTAAATTGAATAAGGTTGGAGAGATTGGGTCCCCTTGTTTCAATCCCTTATTTATATTTGGCTCTTCTGTTGTTATTCCTTGGAATTTTACTTTCATGTTTGTGTTTTCCAGTAGTGCTCCTATTAACTTTACATATTTTTTTGGTATTTTTAGGTTTCTTAGCTCTTCTATTACCTTCTCCCTTCGTAATTAGTCGAATGCTCTTCTAAAATCTATGAATACTACATGTATTTTTTCTATTGCATTCCCGTGTTTTCTCGATCAATTGATCTAATGTACGTATTGTGTTAACCGTTGATCTTCCCGGTCTAAACCCGTTTTGCGATACCAGGTAATGCGCTATGGTGACCATAGATGTCAGGAACGCTTTTAACTCGAGGAGCCATAAATGTATAATTGAGCAATTACGAGCAAAGAAAGTCTCCCATTACCTAGTGAATATTACCTCTAGCTACCTGAAAGATAGGAAAATAGAGATTGAGAGAGGAATGATGTTGGATACGGGCGTAGGTGTGCCGTAGGGTTCGGTTTTGGGCCGAACTCTTTGAAACGTCCTTTATGACGGGGTTCTTAGGCTGGCCCTGACCGTGGATGCCGCGACCTTCGTGATCGTGGGAGGAAGCGATGAGGAGGTTTTAAAAAGAAATTGCAACTACTGCCTGGCGAAAATCAATAACTGGATGGAGGAAAACAAGCTGATCTTAGCGCCTGAAAAGACTGAGGCGGTAATAGTAAAGGGTCCCAGACGTGGCGACGAAGTAACCTTCACACTAGAGGGTGTGACTATAACACCCAGTAACAGCGTTAGGTACCTAGGAGTTATCATTGATGAGAGGCAGAATTTTGGGCGTCATGTGCGAGAGGTTATAACAAAGGCGGAAAACCGAATGGCAACCATCGGTAGGATTTTACGAAACATCGGAGGCCCAAGGAGTGGCAAGAGAGAGCTGCTCTGCAGTGCGTTCTACAACATTATCTTATATGGGACCCTATCTCGTTGGAAGCCCTCACCTTCCAGAAATACGTAGACATGTTGGTAAAAACACAGAGATATATGTTCCTTAGGGTGACCTCTGGGTATAGACCACGTCGGCCGAGGCGTTACAAATAATTTTTGGGGTAGCGCCGATTGACCTCAAGGTTCAGGAGAGAGCAAGCCCACTCAGTCGTAAGGAGGCAAGAGACTGACGCTTGAGAGGTGGCAGCAGCGATGGAAAAATGGCAGGAAGAAAGCCTCGTAGACCAGAAGATTGATTAAAAATATCAAACCTTGGGTGCACTGCAAGCACCGTGAAGCTGGGTACTATCTGTCGCAGGTTCTCACCTCCCATGGTTGCTTTAGACACTATGCCAGGTGTTTTAGTAAAGATGTGTCGGATGAATGCATGTACTGTCAGCAGATAGACACTGTTGAACATACAGTTTTCGTGTGCCAGCGCTGGTGAGATGTGAGAAGTGCGGTTGTGCGGGAGCTGGGTGAGCTAACTCCGGATAATATAGTCCCGTGTATGCTGTCGTCCGTGGAGAGGTGGCAAAAAATTCAAAAACTGATAACCACTATCATGGCCACCAACGAGATAGAAGAAAGGGCCAGACAAGCCAGACTACTGGAGAGCTAAATCGACCGAGAAGGACTACGGGCACCTTAACGCTGTCTGATGGAGAGGCTTCTTCAGCGGTTCCAGCAGCGTTTTCTTACATCCTGAGGAGAGCATGGAGGGTTTTTAGTGGGTATACAGTTGGCTAGAGTCCCACACTACCAAACCACTGATCCAGGTTTGTGTGCATAAAGCATTTTCTCTCGAAAAAAAAAAAACCCGTTTTGACAATTTCCCAACACATTCTCTCTCTCACATACTAGACGTCACATACAAGTTGTAAGATATACATATAAAGACGACATAGTTAAAATCTTACACTTCCTAAAAAGTGGTCTACATGACTCATGATTCCCGACACCTGCGATACATTTTATTATGCGTTTTTGTGCCAGAAACACATCATTTGCAGATGCCGAAGACCCCCAAAAGGCAATTCCATAATTTAACCGAGACTGCACCTGGACAAAACAAAAAGATAAAATATATTTTAGTGGCATAATTTCTTTCAAACCTCTAATCTCAAAACACAATTTGTTCAATCTCACAACAATATCATTACAGTAATCATTCCACGATAATATATCATCAAATTTAATTCCTAAAAAAATATCTTGTTTCAATGGTTTTGTTGCCGAATATTCAAAAACAAATTATTATTGCTGAACCAAGCACATAACTCATCCAGAAGTGCAATTGCCCGCCCCCGAAGCCTTGCAAAGTCTTCCTCCGATACAACAGCCGCCGTATCATCCGCATAGATGAAAGGAGAAAAGTTGATTTAGCAATATCATTAATGAATAGTAAAAAAAGAACGGGTTCAAAAATTGAGCCCTGCAGAACTCCCAATTACAGCCAAATGGACGGAATCAACACTATATATAAAATTATCAGAAGTCTTGACGAAGACAATTTAATAAACTGCAACCTATTTGTAAGGTATGACGCGAACCAGTCAGCAACCACATCACGTATACCACAAATTTCCATTTTTTTTTTTCTGTCAAAAGCTTACGATCGACGCAATCAAATGCCCTAGTAAGGTCACAAAAGATCCCAACAGAGCACCGACCACTGTCCATTGCATTCAAACTTCACCCAGTAAAGAATAAACGGCAGACACAGTGAAGTAGTTCCTTCTGAAACCGTGCTGGCTGTCAGTAATAATGTTATTTTTATTTAGATCACTTAAAAGTCTGGTGAGCATGGCATATTAAGCCTGCAATAAATAAGTGGAAGAAACGTAAGCGTGGTTCCCGGTTGTAATTTTTTTTTCTTTCTAAACTTAAGTATTTTTATGCCACATTTCATTTCGATAAAAAAAAGTATACAAATTACAAACGTGTTTGGTAAAAGTGATTCCTTTCAGAATACTTCGTAAGCTTGTTATATTAATTACACTGAGAAGATTTCACGTAGGTATTCGGTTCGTAGCGATTTTTCAGATGTATAGAAAATATATAAAACAAAATTTTAAGATAAAAATTCTCGGTAATAAAAACGAACGACGAGCAATCGCCGCTGTTATTTTAACATGATTAAAAGAGTCGCCGTTTGTTATCGAGTTTGCCGTTCGTTTTCAGGAAATATGATGTTGTAGGGTATGGTATGATGTAATAAAAGTCTGGAAATTTATGTTACTGTGTTAAATTGAGTTTGCTCGTAAAGGATATTTTTACGTAAAGGATCTACGTAAAGGATAACAATTTTCGAAATAATTTGATTAGTTCGGTATATCGGTGGAAATTAGAGAGCGATTTAGATAGCAAAATAGAATAAGTGGCAATATTTGCATGCTTTATCATTTTTTATTTGTAAATAACCTTGTTTATTGAGTTTACAATTATAGCATTAATTTCAATTTAAAGAAATTCGTGTTATTTGTATATCTGCTTTTTTTTTGTTCGATGGGTTTTAGTACATATTTTGGGGGCATAATAGGATTATTGGAAATACAGGTTGTTCCACCGGGAAGGAATTCCTTTATAACTTGTAAACAGTAACACATATAAAATAGTATGTTTCCAACCAAGGGAGGAAAATGCTAACATGCAGTTTATATTTACCCAAGATCTGCAAGAGTACTCTATATATTCTTCTATTCACTATTCACTCTATATATCTCTATATTGATTTGAATACTATTTTGTTCCCAGCCTGTTCCATTTAACATAATATCGAAAAATAATCAAAAACTTGCCCGTGTCAATGGTGAATTGAATTAGTAAGTTTAATCTGTCAAATATTCTTTGAAAACTGTCAAGTTAAACGACGTTTTCCACGTCGTTTTTATTTGTCTGTTTAATTATAGTAAGTAAAACTAATCTGTTTAAAATTTATTTTCATAAATTCAATTTCATTCATCATAATCTCTTGTACTCAATGTAGTTCCACTTAAATAAATGTGCATTTTGCCGGCAAAAATGTCATTATGGGTTTCTCACACTACATTCGACATGACAGATGTGTAATAAATTGTCATTAAGCTACTATGCAAACTTACTAAGATGAACAGGTGTATCCATTGCACTTATTATTAATAATAAGTTATTAAACTAGAAAGAAAATTACAGAAACAGATTTATTCTCAGAAACGTCAAAATATTAAGATATGTAACATCTGTGTCAACTGTCAAAATTTCTTTTCTATTTTCAATTCAAAATTAAGATTTGTCGGCCAAAAAATAGTGTGTATCACATGGTCAGAAACTCTTTTGCGAGTATTTGTACTTGCAAGCCTGTAATTTCTAGCCCTAGCGCTCTAGAGCAGCAAACAAATTCATCCCGCAAATGACGTATGGAAATGCAACAAAAGGTTTCTAGAAATTTTTGCAGAATTATGATTTCTCTATAACGCAAAAGTATCAGCATTTATATAGTGCGTTTCATTCCCCCCGTACAGCACTCAATTTTGCTTTTTTTAAATACAACATCCAATTATTAGTCCATTTTTCATAAAAATCAGTAAATTTTGAACAATTAAAATATAACATTCCTTAGGCCTAAACCGGTTAATTACCAAATATCAGTATCAACCATCAATATTTTCAGATGTATGTTGAAATCCATTAATGTGGTATGTAAAAGTGTATAAAAAGAAAAACGACCTTGCATTCACCAAAAGTTTTCAATATATTTCAAGTCTACATGTTTCGCCTTAAAAAGGCAATCTTCAGGGCTTAAAAACGTCTTAGTACGAAATTAAAAAGCTAAAAAAATAAGCACTTAAATAAAACAAAACACGGTAGACAAAAGAAACATACATAACAAAACAACAAATTAAAAATTCAATGGGAGATAGTGTACAGAATTTTCAGATTTGTTTATATCTTAAGTTGAATATACTGGGTGTTCGTAACTAAAGTCCGATAGCTTCAATTGGGAATATCTATTCCTTTTTTAAATAGAACATCCTGTATGTGTTTACATCATTGAATTCCTATTAATAAATGTTTTAAGGGTATCTATCTATTCTACTTTTTGAGTTATTACATCGTTGCCATTAATTTTTTATTCATTTTAATTCTATTTACTTCTAATTTAATGAAAAATCGTGTTATTTTGGATGTTTAGGTCATAGAGAAAACCAACGTGTTTCCTTTTCGTTTATTTTTAATTTAAGAATATTTTCTAACCTTTTAATTTCATTTCGTCCTATTTTATCTCTTAATTAAAAATTGCCTTTTCTTCTTCATAGTTAATTTTTTTGGTTATTTGCGTGTATAAAACTCTTAAATTTAACACTCGTCAATCACAATGATAATAACATTTACTAAACAAAGACTAAGGATATACAGGCAACCATTGATAAAAGCTTAAACAACGTATTTCTTGTGTAGGCTTTGTCCACCCGTATCCAACCGAAATAAATTGTAGTTAAAGTATGCACTTATAAAAACAAGCGGATTTATATTGCAATAGACAACCAGGCAATATTAAGGGCATTAGTTAATTCCAAAATACAATCAAGACTGGTTTGGGAATGTATTCGAGAACCGAATAGCCTGATTGATCGCAATAAAGTCACTTTGCTGTGGGTGCCCGGACATTCGGCAATCGAAGGAAACGAAAAAGCCGATGTGTTGGCAAGGAAGGGATCATTGGCTTCATATATTGGCCCAGGACTTCTTCTAGGACTGTTCAAACACACAGAACGAGAGCAGGTAAAAAGTTGGGTAAAATAAAAACACTGGGATAAAACTACTAGGCAAATTTATTAAGGGACCATCAAAGAAGAAGACTGTAGGACTGCTCAGCATAGTAGGAACCATCTTCGCACCGTAACAGGTTTCCTTATAAGGTACTCGGTACAGAAAGGACACCTACAGGATCAACACTGGACATACCAACTGCAGACTGTGTAATTAGATAACAGATAATGTTTGCTACATTCTGTGTGAATGCAGGGCTCTGGATGCAAAAAGACAGACAATTTCTGGTAAGCCAAAAATGAACCAAAGGAGTACTTCGATCAACCAGCTGGAGACCTGCACAGATGAATACAGGGTACTGGGATACTGAAATGGTTGATATAATTTAATGGCTAAAAGAAATAGGAGACCAAATACAAAAAGCTAAGAGCTGCCAGTATTTCCAGAGACTTCAGGTCAGACGGCTCCCACAACAACAAAAAAGACGAAGTTAAAATTGTACAACTACTGACTCTCTTATTTTAAAATAGGATTATAAATATTACGAGTTAATAAGAGATGAGTGGGAGGCAACCATCAACCCAGTAAATTACTGTAAATTGTTTTCAACTCATGAATTCTAACCAATATATTTCAACACATGTGCACCTATAAAGTATAAATTGAATATTATTAATAATTTAGTTGATTGGTGCCTCGTTTTTTGAAAAAGAATATTTGCGCTGAAAAGTTTGTAAAATCAAGGAAATGCTTATCAAAAATAACTATCATAAATCATTCATTGAAAAACATATAAAAAAAAAGAATATATAAAAATAACAACATAGAAGAAAACTAGAATAATAACACTTAATCAAATTATCCCGATTTATTATAAACCTAATCTATCAGAAGTCTTACACAAATTATTAAAACCTTATAATTTAAAAAATACTAATAAACCTCTCAAAAATAATGATAATAAATAAGACAAAAAATTAATAAAACACGTGTCATCTACAGAATTAATTGCAATGACTGTGAAGGCAATTATGTTGGACAAACTCAACATCTCCATAAAAGGATTTACACACACGCAAGTACATTATCAAAAGTAAAAATGTCAATGCTGCTATATTATCCCAGCATCATCATAACTTAAACCATAACTTCAATTTCAATAATGCTGAAATTAGTGATCAAGAAACTAATTATCACAAGTGTATAATTAAGGAAATGTTCAATATCAAGAAGAATATAAATTCCATAGACCACCTACTAATGTCTTATCTGAAGTCGTATGAGAACGTGAAAAAATTAATATTTTAATAAACTTTTTTTTTTAAATTTATTCATTGTATGTAATTCCCTACAAGAATAAATTGCCCCAAAGAGTTTGGCCCTATTTTTGTGTCCATATATACCGTAGAGTGGCATAATTAATTAATTTTAATATGATACTCACATTCAACCACGCGGGAATTATATAATTTCCTTACGTATTTAGGAAAATATGCGGTTGCATTCATTCCCGTAGAAAATTATCCGAGTTCACCAAAGCTTCGCAACAATTTAGCAATTAGAGAAGCAATTATCTCTACTCCCTAGAAGAAAAAACAACGGAATGAGGGCAATGCTCCAGGGAAATTATTACCTGCAGGTTTCATTATTTTCCTTTGTATGTGAATCAAATATTTTAGATTTTTAGACAGGGTATCTTACACCTACTTTCCTAAGTATTTACTCGGAATTTAAAAGAGGTAAAATCTTGCTGTAAAATCCAGTGGAATTGGGACGACATCGTATGTAAGATTCTGTCATTATAACAACCCGTGCACAAATAGCGTTTCAGTTTTCCCTACTTTATTTCCTTTTAAATTGTACCCCTGTTTTTTTTTTCAAAAGTTTTCAGTAACTATTAGGCTTATGAATACAGTCATATGCATCTATTCGAAAAATGAAAAATGTGTGGTCAAACTATGACCGATTGAACCTATAAAATATGTTTTTTACCTTTATCATTCTTTGTAATGTCAAACTGACCTGTACGATTACAGCAACAATAACAGGATTAGCACAAATGCATTTACCTGAATAAATTATATCATCTGAAAAGTAAAAGTAACAGGAAACTTAGCTTTGGTCTGCTTTTGATTTAAAATTGTTTGGGTTTTCGAAAAATGAAATTAAGTATAAATTGGATGACTATAATTGCATAAATTAAATGTTTGGCCAACATTAAAATGTGAAAATCTGAACGTTATAAGCGATTGGAGCTTAAAGGAAGAACATTTTACGATGATTTATGTATACAGTGTGTTTACGGGAACATTCTACAATAGCTAACTTTTTTTATTTTTAGAGATACAGAGTCGGTTAAATGGAGAGAGTTCGTGCACTTTTCCATCTGCATTTTGTACTATGGCATAAAAAACAAAAGAGCGCTTGGTTGCTAAGATACGACTATTGCATGTATTTTTTTAAATGGGACACCCGATATATTTTTACATTTTTGAGTCTGTCTAATCATTGGTTATAACAAAGTATAAAATGACTTTTCTGTAAAATGACAATTACGGGAGTTATAAAGAAAATCATGCTCAGTACATTCGAGGTGTTCACGGGAACATTCTACAATAGCTAACTTTTTTATTTTTAGAGATACAGAGTCGGTTAAATGGAGAGAGTCCGTGTACTTTTCCATCTGCATTTCGTGCTATGGCATAAAAAACAAAGTCCTAAAATAATAATTTCCATATTTTCATTCGAAACATAGCGTTTTCGCCTGTCAAAGGATCCCGCAGTTCGCAGTCTATGACACAATTTCGCAAAATATGTGTGGTGTGGACATACAACCGCTGAGTATCTTTGCGAATACATTCGGGCTGCTTCACGACTGTTTCCATTACACATATTATAGCACTTTATCATTTCATATTTCTCCTGATTGGAATACATTATAATAAGGAATTATAATTTACAATTTTGACATATCACGTTAATTACAGTGTTTTAAAATGCTGTTTTAAGCGGCTAATGCCCGGTAACATAAACAATAGTTACCCATTTGTCAAAGTTAATCAATGGATAACAGCAAAAATCAGTAACATAAAGGTCTGTTAGGAGATAATCATCTGTTAAATCAGTTGTTAACTTAACCAACCGTATTCCGGTAGTTTACACATTTGTTAAGATTTACCAAAAGACGAAATTGGGCCGAATGTCCAACCAAAGTTGCCGAGAATGATTGCATCAATAGATGGCGGAACATGTGAACTTAGACGGAAAATCTATTTGACATTTTGACAGAATTTTTATTTTTGATTCAATTTGATCACTGATCAATTAATTTGGAATAAGATAGCAGCAGTAAGTTTAAAATATATACGTTTAGTGATTATTACATTACATTTTTATAATTATGGAGGCTAGGTAGGTGTAATTTCAACATTTAATTTCTGACAATATTTATCACTAAATTTGAACTATGCATCATAATGAGTAGGAAAAATGCAGGATGCCGTGAGAAGAGCTAAAATTTTACGGTTACAGAGGACACACCACATGTTAGCGATCATTGAAAAATTATAAAGGAGTAGTTGAAATAAAAAAACGGATGGAGTATCTATTAAACAAAAAAAAAAAACGAAGTATGAGCAGAAATTACATCTGAATTTAATTGTCATAGTGCTACTGGGTTAAGAATGAAAGAGCAGTTATTTACATTATACAACTTTATGAAAAAGAACAATCAACACGACCAAATCATTGTTTTATTTGCCGTTTTGGTTATAATCGTTATAACAAACTTGACATAAGCCAGAAGCAAAACCTCAATTACTGAATTTCTAGGTGAAAACGTCAAAGTTTCAAGTTGGCTCTTTATCGGAACCAAAATGAACTATCAATTTAGTAAATTTACAGTTAACTAGTTACAAACAGCCATTAATCGTTGTTAACTAATTACTCGACATTTAACAAATGGTTAAGTTTATGTTACGCAACTTTTACTTAACAATTCGTTAGTGCTAACAAATGATTAACTAATCACTTGGTTACACACGCTTTATGTTACCGGGCATAAGACTACTTATTTATTAAGCGTGTTTCCCATTTAAAAAAATACATGCTATAGTCGTATCTTAGCGACCAAGCGTTGGCCATTGTGGAATGTTTTGTGAACAGCTCGAATGAACTGAGCATGATTTCCTTTATAACTCTCGTAATTGTGATTTTACAGAAAAGTCGTTTTATAGTTTGTTATAGCCAATGATTAGACAAACTCAAAAATGTAAAAATATATCGGGTGTCCCATTTAAAAAAGTACATGCTACAGTCGTTTCTTAGCAACCAAGTGCTCTTTTGTTTTTTATGCCATAGTACGAAATGCAGATGGAAAAGTACACGAACTTTCTCCATTTAACCGACTCTGTATCTTTAAAAACAAAAAAGTTAGCTATTGTCGAATGTTCCCATGAACACACTATATAGGTATAATTTGTATAATGCCAATAAATGATATTATTATTATTATTATTATTATTATTATTATTATTATTATTATTATTATTAAATAAAAATACATTGTTATTAGATGCGTACCATAATATATCATCTTCATCTTCCTTTAATAACTCTTCTACTTTCTTTCTTTACTTTCGTTACATTCAGCTTTGTTTTAGAGGTAAATATAATAACGCTGAACAGACCCTTCATATTCACATAAAACATTGACATTGAAATGGTAGAGAAGTAATAAATGAATCCTTTTCTTTAACCATTGGAGAAAAAAAACAAATATTTACTCCCACATATTGCTTTCCGGAGTAGAATGATGTGCGGATTATTATTTGAACGATATTGTCCGAAAAATGGTTTTCTATGTCCTGATAGAAATAATAATGTGTATGAGTGCTTCTTTGTTTTATTTATTTTCAATATCAAGAATTCGATATTACAATGAATTGTAAAATGAATATCGTGGATGCAGTTTGCTTAAAACTGAAAGTTTGTAATTTTAATTGCGAACACAAAAACGTTGCTCGAAAGCCAAAAGTAAGCAGATATATAATAGTCATCCATATGAAACTTTATAGCAAACTAAAGGGCTTTTCGGAAACTTTATCAGGTTATGGATCGGATTTGGGTAAAAATCCGAAGAGGTTAAGCGAAGGTTAACCGCAAACTGTTTGGGTTTGACAGGATTTACGAACGCGTCGTGAAGTGACCTTTACAAATGTCAAAATATATCAAAAATGCCTTTACAAAAGTTATCACTTCTGTTCTTGTAAATGAAATACTTGACCACTGCGAGAGTGATAGTGAAATTGTGGGACATTTGGTATTGATTCAGAATCTGTACATTAACTTGACATATCAGTATACATAAATACATAAAGTTAATAATTTAAAACTTACATTCATGGTATTCTACGTAAGTATTGGTATTACCACTGTTGTTATGTGTAAAGCTGGTTTTACACTTGTCAATATTTTCATCAATTGGTAGACTTTAAAATTGATCAATTTGTAGTTCTTGAACTAGAACTTGTTGCCGTTTTATACTTGTCAATAAATATTAGGATCTTCATAGAGATTAATATCTATTTCTTAAAATAGAACTTGCAATTAATAAAACTTGAAATCGGGAATATTAGAATCGGTTAGTTTCTTTTGTAACGTTCGGGGTGGTAGCGCACTGTCACAACAGGGATATTATTATTTCTTGGAGTGATGTTGCATACTTAAAACAAAGCGGGTACAGGTTGGTAAGTTTCTCTGTCACGGTTTCTGTGGTATTCAGTACCACTACAAGGGAACACCGGCGGGTGTCCCCTCGATTTCGATGAAACTTAACAGATCGAAAGAGTACCTTAAAATAAGAGACACGTATTTTTTTTATCGGCGTATCCGCACGATTTTGGGGTACAGCCCCCTCCAAAGTTGGACGATTTTTTCAATTTTTGCAAATATTTCCTAAATTATAACAGATATTAAATTTCTTCTTAACATAATTTGCAGCATATTGCACTGGCCTAAGGGTGGCATCGTCCGTATTCGCAAAAAGTTAATAACGGGGGACGGGGTACCCCGTACCCCCATTTTTTTTACATTTTTTCTTTTTCTTATTCATCAAAAGAAGGCCGATTTTACATAGAATACGATGATGTATAACAAGTTTAGAAAATTAATAATTGTAAAAATAGAAAAATAATAATAAAGCTTCAAAATTAATAAACCTGTCTATTGATATAAATCAAATAAACTATAACAGAAATAAGTTTTTATCCTTAACATAATTTCCAGCATAATACATGGTCTTAAGGTAGATATCTTCATAAAAAGCTAATAACGGGGACGGGGCACCCCATACCCCGCATTTTTTAATAATAAGTTTATTCATTATTCATCAAAAAAAGATCGCTTTTACATAGAAAACAATGGTAATAAATTTGGAGGATTAATAATAAAAATAATTGTAATAATAATAGTATAGTACATTAACAACAATTATTTGTTATCGTTACTCCGCTGCTCTCCTTACTTAAATATTTCAAATTTATTTATTTCAATATTATCAAACCTTTCTATGCCTACTAACTTATACTATATACTATACGAAACTTTTATCGGTGGTAGCAATATAAATCGTTTTATCAACTGCAGTTAGTAACTGCGTTTTATATATTTCCTTAATAAAATGTTATTCATTCTTAGAATACCATAATCCTTTAGTGCGTGAACAAATTTGCTACACAGGACGAAGGATTAAATAATATATATTTTTTAATTTATTTCAAGTTTTTCGTGCAATGTAGGTGTACAATGTAAGTATTCAATGGAGCATAAATATAACTAATGTGTTTGTAACGATTATAACATTTCGGAAAAAATAGAACAGAATCAGAAAAACATTATAATTATTATGCTGCAATAGCGAACAAGATTAATATACATACAGTAATAAGCTATGTAAGTATTACAGTAGTGATAGTCTGTGTAAATGTGTTTAAAACACAGATTTTGTTTGCACCATGAACACCGCACAATAGCTGGTTTATTGCAAATACTACACAAGGGTGTAGACTGCGCATCTTTGTTAAAACAAAACTCTACAGGATTTTTAAGGGCCCAGGTCTTTCCTCAACGTATCCACTCTTATACCACGAGTACTTGAATACGCTTGCTTGTCGAGTAGATACAATTCTAAATTAAGAAAATATTTAAGTAAGGAGAGCAGCGAGTAACGATAACAAATAATTTGTTGTTAATGTACTATACTATTATTATCAATTATTTTTATTACTAATCCTCCAAATTTAATTACCATTGGTTTTTCTATGTAAAAGCGATCTTTTTTGATGAATAAATGAATAAACTTATTATTAAAAAAATGCGGGGGTATGGGTACCCGTCCCATTATTGCTTTTTATGAAGATATCTACCCTAAGACCATGTATTATGTTGGAAATTATGTTAAGACAAGTTTATTAATTTTGAAGCTTATTATTATTTTTTATTTTTACAATTATTAAATTTTCTAAACTTGTTATACATCATCATATTTCTATATAAAATCGGCCTTCTTTTGATGAATAAGAAAAAAGAAATATGTAAAAAAATGGGGGTACGAGTACCCGCTCCCGTTATTAACTTTTGCGAATACGGACGACGCCACCCTTAGGCCATGCAATGCTGCAAATTATGTTAAGAAAAAATTTAATATCTGTTATAATTTAGGAATTATTGGCAAAAATGAAAAATCGTCCAAACTTTGGAGGGGGCTGTACCCAAAATCGTGCGGATAAGGCCGATAAAAAAAATCGTGTCTTTTTATTTTAAGTACTGTCTTTCGATCTGTTAAGCTTCATCGAAATCGGAGGGGGACACCCGCCGGTGTTCCCTTGTTAGTGGAAGTGTTACTGTTCATTCTCAAGGAACACTGAAATTGTTGGCTGGATCTTGTTTAAATTCATGGTGAACTAAGTTCAAATTTCTCTTTTGGGAATTAGCCATGGTCTGACCCACCACCGTCTTGTTGGTTTCAGAGTAGCTGTAATCTTCAACACTTCGATTAACATTAAGGAAAATGCAGTTTTCCTTAACTTAGACAGTCTTTCTTGTCGTCTTCTTGATATAACTTTTTTCATTTCCTACAAGGGCTTTTATACAAAACAAAAAATATATGTACAATTTAGATACCTTTTCAGAAGAATCAAATAATAACTGGCAATAAATTATTAAATATACAAATAGTAAATATCGAAACTAAAATAAGTGGGTACAATAATACGATCCGAAAAATTAATTGTTTGTTTTCGAACAAATATAAATCGTTCGGATTACGTTTCCGAACGGCTTCTTAACAACCGGTTCGAAATCTGATCAAGCGGGTTAAGTTTCCGAAAAGGCCTTAAGCAACTACTTCCATAAATACTTTAGTGATGAGATTATTGCAACAAGTTATTGTGCCAATATTTAACGTGGTGCGATATATTCTTAGGTTTTTTATTGTAAACTTTAGAGATTATGTTCAAGGGTTTACAATTTTGTGGTGGCTAACTCTATAGGCGAACTTATTTGATTAACTATTTTTTTTTAAGTAGCAAGGAGGGAAGAATTTTGCAAGATAAATAGAAAATAAATGAACTAAATTAACGCTGGAGGAAACGGATGTTTTGCGATCATAGAATACTTAGGCCTGTTTCAGACGAGGCGGTTTAGTTGATTCAACTAAGTTGCAGGAGGCGTACTGTTATGAACCCTTTCACACTGAGTCAACTTGTCCGTTTCGGCGGCTTCAATAGGTCTTCAATGACAATTAACTAGTTGAGAATAAACCAGGCAACTTAGTTGAATCAACTAAACCGCATCATCTGTGTCACGTGCTACCATTCATCGAAATTCAAAAAAATTAACCTGGCGGCCCTATAGTATTTATAAAAATACTGTATGACTCTCTAGTCACTTTCACTGGAAGGATATTTGCACTGTTGAAAATATTACGGTGTTGGCGTTAATTTTGCGCTAGTCAAATATTTTAGTGTTGATTTTTCCAAACTTTGCCAGACGAGTTGACTACGCGTATTTAATAGAACAGAAATGACTAGAATTTCGTGTGAATTCTTTGTTCAGATATGAGGATTGACAATTTTTCTAGAACATTCAGAAGCGTCAACCAATCAGTAATTTTTCCCTTCCGGATAGAAATATAGAAACCCCACCTATTTCTAATACAGTATTGCATTATACGCACCACCTGCTTGCACCGTGTATCTGTTTTCGTGTTTGATTCTCCGTATTAACATATCCAAACAAACCACCAAATGTGGACTGGACTTGCGAAGTGGAACCTCCTGTTATTAACGTTAATTCAGTGGGGGCATAAAAAAAATTCAACATCTTAAAGATGTATTGGGAACATCTATTACGCAATTAGTTTAGACTTGAATCAAATAGCATAAACATTCATTTAATTTTATAATGGTTTCTCAAAAAATCATTTTAAAATTGGTACGTTTTATTGAAACCGAAACTTGTGAATGAAGTGTTTTGTTCATTTATAATTGAGAAAAACGTCTTAAAGAGAGAATATTATAGGCACTAAGAAATAGGAGTTGCATATTAAAAAGACGTTGTGTTTAGAAAATGGTGATAAAACACCCAATAGATCGCATTTATTTAGTTAAACAGCTAGTAAATTTGTCTAGTCTAGATCAAATAAAATGTGACTAGAAGTATTTTATAATTCCACGTGTCAGTTGGACAAATAACCCTTTAGCAATAGACAATACCTTGACTACCTTATGCTCGGTCAAAATTTAACCTTCTATAGTTCTCGACAAAATAACCGCAAAGAGTGTGGACCTCTCCTGACTATTAAATTAGTCAAAAAAGTGTTAAAATTTTCAACAGTGTGTGTTTAAGGTGGAAATGAGTCTTACATCTCAAGCTCCCCAAAAAACAACTTGTAGCTTCTCGCTCTAGAAAAGTCATTTGTACAACTGTGCACATTTTTCAGTGAATTGTCGGCAATTTTCAAATTTTATGAATACATTTATGCAAAAAATGTACAAGTGACCCACCGAAGACTGGGTCTTTGATTACAGCCCTATTTTTGATTTTAGGAAAATATATTTTGTACAAAAGTTTTGCAGAATTCAATGTTACATAACCCGAAAATATTTTTGACTCTACAGAGTGTTCCAAAAGTAGGAAAATTGAAACATACTCCGTTATTTTAAATGGAACATCATTATTCTATTTTTAAATTCTATGTAGAAAAACAATATCACCTTATATATGTCTATCTATAACAACCACAACATTGTTGTTTACGTTTTTTTGAAAAGATGGCTCTTCTGCAAGCTTTCGATTAAGGCGGCGTAGTTTGTATATGCATTTGTTTTAGATATTAACATTTTAAATACCATACACACATATTTAGATTGAAATAAAAGTGAAACTAAAACCAGTATAATTATATACAGGTGTCCACTATAATCCTGACCATTTGTTTAACATAGTAATAATTTTTAATTATCAAAATTTATGGCAGATGTTCAAAGATATATCATCTTTCTGTTAACCACATTTCTACCCTCTTTCGCAAATTTTGGGGTAGTTTTTTCGAGAATTCTACGAAATGGATGAAAATATCTCTCTCATTCTATTGTTCCTATTTTCCTAAATGGATGGCTCTTTCTTAAACACACGCTTCTTTAAGTAGCTTCCTCCCCCCCCCCCCCAAATAACAGAAAACGTATTACATAAAACCATTTATTTTGTTTTTGATAACATTGATGTTTGATTATGATTAACTATTATTAATTTAGTTACACCGCGTTTATATATTAAGCTGACTTGATAATTAATGAAAAATTCGTTAGATTTATTTTAAAATAATTATCTACAATATCCTGCATGAGTCCTCATAATTGTTTAGTATGAATTGAAAGGGCTTTGCGTGGGAGTTAGTTTAGTATAGGCAAAGATATAAGCTGCCATTTAAAAAAAAATCAGCTTACCTTGGGTTAAAGTTAAGCAAATATTCAGGACTATAGTAAACACCTGTATACATTGATTTTAATTTCACTGTTGTATCAAGCTAAGTATGTATGTATGACACTTAAAATATGAATATCTAAAACAAAGGCATATACAAACTACGCCGCCTAACCGAAAGCTTTCAACAGGGCCTTTTTTTACAAAATCGTAAATAACACCGTTGTTATTACAGATATACATATAGTAGCTTATATAAAATGATATTATTTTTCTTCGTAGAATTTAAAAATGCAATAATATATAAGGTGTTCCATTTAAAATAACGGAGTAAGTATTTGTTTTCCTACTTTTGGAACGCCCTGTATAGTCAAAAATATCTTTAGGTTAAGCTGCATCAAATTCTGTAAAACTTTTGTATAAAACACTCTTCTTCTAAAATTAAAAATAGAGCTGTTATCAGAGCCCGAGTCTTGGATGGTACATGGCTTCACATTGTATTTTTGAATTTAATATTAAATGTTTCCAGTAGTAGCTCAAAAACAACGACTAAATATTTCTCAGGACACGTTTCAGTATTTTCCGGCCATCGATCAATACCAAAGGCTTTGCGAGACATAATCTTTATAGAGCCCTAAGCTTACCTATTGAAGTGCTTCCTGAAGGCTCCGCTGACCCAGTACAACGCTATGGGATTGGCGCAGGAATTTAGGTAGCGCAAACAAAAAGCGACAATCCTTAAGTAGTGCCAGAAATCGTTGTATTCCTCTTGGGCGTTCGGATTGAAGTAGAAGAACAACATGAAGGTATGGTAGGGCAGCAAACAGAGTGCGAAGACGAGCACGAATATTAATACCGTGACTGCCACCTTCTTCCTCGCTTTGATCTGGAAAGGATAAACATATAGATACAAATTTGAACGTTATTTGAAATATTTAGGTTAATGCATACGAATTGAGGTGTCATATTACCATAGAATATCGCTTTTCCCGAAGACGCGGTGATGAGGATATGTTACGCGACGGAGCATCTTTTGTAAGAGGTTTTCCGAATCATTTACCTGAATGGAGGGTGAAATGTGTGTTTGTGATCATCTCTAAACACACATCATCGTTTTCCGCGTATAAAAAAGGAAACATTTATATATATATTTTTTGTGTGTGTGAAAAGATAATTTCCTGTTTCCACGCACTTACTGGAGCACAACTCAAATTTTCATCAGCGCCCAAGGATGCGTAAGAAACAGAAGTTTTATCACATGGAAACCAAAATTTATTATGATGGGGAAACGCTTTGGGGGGATATATCTAGGTAAATCACTCAGTGTTTCGCATAATATGTAGGTTTTACGCATATGCTTCGACATCAAATAAATCCATCTACTTAGTTCTATCTTATAAGAAGTATGAAAATTATTACAGGCTTAAAGAAACTAGTTTTGATTGGATTTAATTTATATTATACCGGTTGTCTTAAAATGGATGACCCATTAGGAGCACACGGAGAACCAAAGATCAGAATTGATTCGAATTTTGTATGTGCAATTTATTCGAATAAACCATGTTCTATTGTAATCATTACCCATTATCTGTCTTTTTAATTTGAATGAAAAACATAAAAACATTTATTTTTTATCATTACTGGATTCATTGTCAAAATTTTATACCTTTTTATTTGCTTTCTATTTAATTTAATTTTTCGTTTAGAAAATATTACTCCTACAGATGTAGGAATATCTGTGTTATTCTGTATAATTTTTGAATAAAGTCTTGGATTAACTTGTGAAGACACTTAAATTTTATTAAATTAAACTCAGCGTTACAGAAGTTACATTTAAAGAGCTGTTATACTTAAAAATGCCACACGGTAGCAAATGCTTCACTTTATTTTGCTCCATAGAATTATATAACTTCTAAAAACAGATACCTCAGTATTCTTTTATCATCTGCCCGTATTTTTTTTCATATCTTATGCTTCATTGGCACTCGAGCCATGCAACATTGTTAGCGGCGACTACCCATTAGGATAATCATAAGAGTACGTTATTTTTGCCTGCGTGATTATTGAATTACGATTGATCCACCCATCAACATTTAATCACCGAATCTGCGCATTGCAGAAATTATCAAGATCGCAACTCTTCTGAACCACGATTTGCCGAGCAGCATAACACCTTCACGTGATGTGAGGGTAACTATAGAAGATTCCTTTTATCGATTGTTTTCTAGTTTCGGAATATAAGTCGATCGTGAAAAACATGTACCTCGTATGGATATACAGGGCGTGTAGAGATTGCGAAAGGCCTGTATGTAGCGATCTTCTTTGCTAAATCCTTAACCGTCTATCTTAATTGAAAAATCTTCTTTTTCATAGCCTATTAAGATTATTTCTGCAATGCGTAATTTCAATATGCCGTGCCCCAATGTAATGCAGTGTAAGATAACTAACTGCGCCAATTGTTGATACTATAAGCCCAGATTATAATTTTTATTATCTAGTATACTTATCAATTTTCAAGGTAACGTGAAGGCATCTTAAAATCTGCAGAGAGAAATTATCAAATGATGAATCTGCTGTAGCTCCCTTTATTGCCAAACTAAGGCAAGTAATAGAAGCTCACGATCTTCTTTCGTGCCAAATCTATAATGCTGACGTGTCCGGCCTCTTTTGGAAGTTATTGCCTGAGAAAATCTTGCAACACAAGCAACGAAACAACGGCGCCCGGCAGGAAATCAAACAAAGAACGAATCACGTTTCTAGCTTACACACAATGGTGATGGTACCCAAAAACTTGGGCTTCTTGTTATTGGTAAAGCAAAGAATCGACCGGCATTCAAGAACAAAACTTCACCTGTGGAATACGTCACTAGTGGTTATGCTGTAATGCATGGATGACTTCTGTTCTCTTTAAGGATTGGTTCCACAATTCGTTTTCGCAAACAAGTGAAGTTGTTTAAAAAAAAAACAAAAATCTTCCTGAAAAGCGTTACTGTTGATTGACAATGCACCATGTCATTACTCCGAAGAAGAATTGATTAGTAAAGATGGAAAAATAGTCACTTTGTTTTTACCACCAAACTGTACAGCTTTGATACAACCGATGGATCAAAATCAAATTAACAAAGTTAAATTAAAAAAAAAAAACGCCATTTGAGATGATCCGATTCCTCGTTGTTACCAAGAAAATGGTAGCAAATAGGGCATGCATGTATGTATATATTGCAAGGATGACATTACACTGCGACCTAAAAGATCTATTGTGTCCCCTGTTCTTGCTGTTTTACAGCTGGCCTTCCAATCCTATTCCTTTCAGAAAGTGTAGGATATCAGAAGGGCCCAGGTTAGGGTCTCCCTCTTCGATTTCACGTGCTTCTAGGTGCAACGCCCTTGAGTTGCACAGTGCTACCCAATTTGAGAGGGGATGGATATCATCCTGTTCCTCAATCTGCTCCAGCCATTTTGCTCGTCTCTTTGTTCCTTCCTTGTGAGGTACTCTCACTTTGGAAGTGGAAGGCTTCTTATGGAGGTCTTGCTCCAATTCCTGCTTATTAGCGGTGTCGTCCCGCTAATAAACGTCCTTCCTCCATGGTTAAACCCACGAGTAGTTAGGGAAGAAAAGGTCCATCTCCGCAGAGTTCCGCATGCAGAGGTAAGGCTAAATATAATGGGTTCTGCCAGGTGCCCCAATGTTGGACTAGTAGACTGGTCTTCTATTCAGCCACGTATCCCATCAGCCTAGTCCGCCACCTTAGGATTTAGGTTTTTGGTGAGGTTGTCTCCTCTCGATCCGTGCAGTTAAGCCAAGACCCCCCATCCCTTTGGGGACCTGGTTTAACAGTTGGCTTTCGGGTAGCCAAAAGAACAATTGACATGTTTTGTAGAACACCTGTGCAACCCTTAGCGACATACACAGCTCGGGCGAGGAGGCAGTGGTTCACGGCAACGGTCTTCATTCACCCTGCTCCAGCTTTAAGCAGAGAGGGTGAACTTATAGCCGCCATTAACCATCTCGTCTTGAGGAACCCTGACAAGATGGCCTTTCCCCTATCCACCACCTCGGGGACGCGCTTGGTAGGTACTCCCAACCCCCAGGAGCAAATAGGGCAAGACTACCAAGAAATTTCAAACATGCTGACACAAATTGATGGCTAGATTCATACAAATGATGAAGTGAATGAATGGGTAGAAAATGTCATAGAGGATGGTAATCATGAGGTTGAGGCGATAGACGATGATGAAGAAGTCCTTATCCAGCCAAAAAAAAAATCAAGCACGTGGATGCAATAAAATATTTTACATTGGGATTGCAATGGACTGAAGAAAATAATCTTGGCATTGGAGATATTCTTGCACTAAAAAATATGCAAGAGAAAGCTATAGTAAACAAAGTAAAATCTGCGACTATTTTAAATAATCTACATATGTAATATGTAGGTTTATCTATTATACTTACATATATTCTTACTTACATTATACAAACATAATATATTTTTTGAAGATTTTGAGAATAAAGTTTTAACGATTTGTTTTTAAATCATTGGTATAAAAATGCGATAATCCGGATTTTTTATTAATCTAGATTAGCTTTAATTGATTCGGATTATTGATTCTCTACTGTATATAAGTTATTAAAATTTGTGTTTAATTTCTATGAATGCCCTGTAAAAATAAGGCAAAATTAAATTAAACTTAACGAGGTAAAATATGAGCTTAAATATAATATTAAAAGCAAAATCAAAATAATTAAACATAACCCCTTTTTTGATAAATGTCTTTATTGGTTTCTTGTTAAAGAAACCTAACGTTGACCTTTGCAGTTCTCATGTTTATTCATAGTATAACAGTATCACCTCGGACAAGGGTCTGCTTAAAGCATCTGCTACTAGATATCTCAGTTTGTGGCATGTGGTTTTGGGAATTCTAGATAATGTTGTAAATATTCATATTTTATATTTCTTTTTATTCTTTCCTAACAAAACTCGAAAGTAGGTAGTTACGCAAAGAAGTAGCTCCTGGAGGACCAATTCAGAAAGTAATACTGAAGTTAATAGAAAGAAAAATGAAGTGTTCCTTGTTTTAGCGGCAGTTCTAGAAGTTACAATTTTATATTTAATATTTGAACGAAGTAAAGAGCAAGTTATGACAGTAAACTTAAATAATTTCTTTGCGTTGTTTAAATAAGCATCCTCGATGAAGCAGGTATATCTTAGCTGTTAAATACCTATCGTTATTATTCGTATGTTTGCGCAAACTGTTATCTTTCAAGAGGCGGAATATAGCGAAAATTCAGCGACTAAATGGGACTTTATAATTAACTGAAACAACGCGGAAAGTTAAAATAGCAAAGGGATTATTAAATACATACCGAATGAGCGCGAGAATTGTCACGGCGTAGGAAGTTTCAGACATAAGAGATCACTTATTTGCATTTCCGGGTATTTGCTTTAAGTAGGTGACATCTCTGCGTGTTTCAGAAAATATCAATGAACACGCATTTTCCGGAATTCGTATGGAATTGTGCTATTTCAAATGACATATTTCGAAGTACAGTTTATCACAAGGAAAATTAATCATTATTTGTGCGAGTATAGTTGAAAAAAAAAGAAAAACTGCATCGTAATTGAGTGAACAATTGAAAAAATAGTGGGCTCACCATTCAAGTGAATATCACCTTAAAATTGTTTTGAGAAAAATCTGGTTGCATAAATTTGCAATATTTAATTTCTTTTTTCTTGGTTTTTAGGTCGCCAATATTAAAAACATGAATGAGTACGACGTTTCGCTCTATTACAAAGCTTTTTCAAGTATATAAATAAATGTAAAAAGTGTAAATTATAAATAAAAAGTTTTTAGAATCCGAATCTGCAATACAAATGGGTTTCCCATTTAAGAATTTCAAAGTTGTTCCCCCCTCCCATTCGGGGGTGAGTTTGTGTGAGACGAGTTCGGCACCATTTCAGTGAGCCCCATACATTATAACAAATCTTATTTAGGTCTTTTTTTGATTTGATGCAGTGTTTTAGAGATATTCCATTGTCTCAAGATAAAAAACTCAGCCTGTATATTGCTAAATATCGAAAGTTACTATATAGATCTCATAGATTCGCCTTAGTTCATCAAAGACATATGGTATATGTATTTCGCCACTAACAGAAGTCATTTTAATGGGTCCATAACGTCTACATATTAAAACCAGAACAGTGAGGGGGCTTGTCGATTAGTTCTTAACCAGGCATTTGATTAGTACTTTCAGCAAAACTGTGTATATACCTATTTTAATAACATAATTTACAACAGTTTTCACCTCCAAAATGAAAGTATATCCACAAGTTCCAAAACGATCTAAGTCGTTTCAATTTTAACGAGTTCGCACTTTTCTTTCTAACGTTCTGCAATTTATATTTTCAAAACTTTCTTATAACTTCGCTAAACTTAAAACAATAAAATCCAAAAGTTCTCGATTTTAGTGTCATAAGTTATAAAGTTTAACGCCATTTCGATGCGACTTTTCATTCAGAGTTGTGCCAATGTTACGCTTCTCGCTAATCGAAGAATGAGTGACGGATATGGAATGTGGAGTAATGTTTTCTGGAAAGTCGTACCTAAACTTTAATCAAGTTAAACTTTTTCTTAATTAGATTCTATTTTACTTATTGTAATTAAACTTCGAAAATTTGGTGTTATAATAAAAGCTTTCCTAGAATTTATGAATGGCTAATTAACCTTTTCCATAATTTACCTCAAATACTAAGTTATTCAAAACGATTAAGTTTTAATGATATTTTGTAACAAGCAATTTATTCTGAATAGCAATTATAACATTGGAAAATAAATTATAATTATATTTCTTTATTTTTGATAACTTCGAATTCCTTCAACATAATTTTGAATGTAGTTATTGAATGCTGAATAGTAAAGTTTAGTAATTTCAGATATTTTGCCATTGTTTCCATTTTGCAATAATCGGAAATGAATGCTCTTTGTTGTATATGCCAAAATTTTTGTTGCAGGATCGAAAAAAAATGTTAGGTATTTGTTGTTAGCACAACAAATTTATATTGTTATAGTAATGTTAGCAAGAGTTCAATTAACCCTTTGAAATGTATCACGTGAAAAATAATTTGAAAAATAAATTGAAATAAAGTAGTGTAATAACAATTTAATCAAATTAATGAACCCTGCTTCTTGTATATATTGTGCTTCAATTTATCAAATTTTGAATTTCATTTAACCCTAAACCTACCAAGGTGTGCTTTTGAAGCACAATTGATTTTGAAATTGCTGGAACTTTGTAAGTTAACTGCCCACGACTGGAGATTTTTGTATTCTCAAAATAAACTATTTAACACAGAATGACATAAAAATTTTTTAAAATATTTTTCCTATTTCTAAAAAAATTAAACATAATTACCGACACGTCCTCCAAGGGTGTCTTTGAGCAACATACTGTATAACTATAAAATGCCATTGCTACGTTATTTTAAACTAGGATATGGGCTAAATCCCCCGTAATAAAAATGCTTTATATTTCGGACTTTCCCCTTGTAGGTAAGAACTTCCAGTGCATATGAAAGAATTTCCTAAATGCGTTTCTGCTTAAAACAGTCACTTCACAAACTGCATTGCTATCAGTGTATTTGTGACCTTTCCTAACGAACGCATTGGCCGTTTAGTGTCTATTAGTTATTTTTATTTCTTTTACTAGTGGAGGAGTTAGTTAGACCAGTAAGCCAAAATAAAGTTTGATTGACCCCAGTAAAAATAGATTTGTGTTTTATGCTTATTTGGTTTTGAAATTTATGCAGAAAGTATGACGATTGGTTGACTGACCGACGCCGGCACTAACTGAAAAGGAGTTGCTCGATGCATGTACGAAAGTGATGAGGATTGGAAGGAATGTAAATTGATGGTGAGATGAAGAAGAGCCAAATGACGAACCTCTTTAGTGAAGCGGATTATCAAGGAACTGGGGATGAAGAAAGCGATGAACAAGAAGAGTGACGATAGTGATGCCAATGATGAACCGCCGGCCATTCGCAAACTTTTATTGGAAAGATGGTACCGAGTGGAAGCTAGCCGATTGCCAGGGAAAAACACGTGCACACAACATAATTACAACAGCTTTGAACAAAGTGAACTGTTCCACCTGGAGTGCATGTTGTACTCTTGTGACGCTTTCAATTTGTTTTTTTGATGATACGGTTATTGGTATTGTGGTTACTTTCACTAATAAGGAGGCTGTTCGTATTCTTGGCGATTTGTGGAAACCAGTGACGACGTTGAAATCCGTGCTTTCTTGGGCTTTGATTACTGCTGGAAAAAATAAACAAGAATGGTGGACTATATGAGCTATGAATCCTTTATATGGAAATCCTGTTTATCGAGCGTGTATGGTCACGAAATAGATTTACTCATTACTAAGATTTATTCGTTTTGACGATAAAGCGCCCAGAACCCCGAAGGCAAAAGGACAAGTTGGCACCAATTAGAGACCTGTGGGACCGTGTAATATAAACTTACTGAAATATTATCTTCCTGGCAGTAATCTAACCATCGATGAACAACTGGTGCCTTTTAGAGGTCGTGTATCTATCCGACAGTACCTGCCAAGCAAGCCAGATAATTACGGTATGAAAATTTGGTGGAATAGCGATAGGTGAACTAGTTATCCGTTACGTGTATTATCCGTACTTAGGAAAAAGTCTCAACAGAGCAGAAAACTTAGCGAAAAGGTGGTTGAAGACTTTGTGAACCTTTTCTGAGACTAAAGGAATATTACGTTCGACAACTTCTTCACCAGCTACGAGCTTGCATCCAGTTTGCTTACCAAGGCCTAACTTGTGTAGGAACGCTCAGAAAAAATAAGCGCTGCATACACCAAATTTTTTACCTCACAAGCGACGGAATATTGAAAGCACTTGTTTGGTTTTCAGAAGACAATGACTTTGGTATCTTATTACCTAAGAAAAATTCTGTGTCATATTATTATCTACAATGCACACGACTCCACCATTGATGAGGAAAATAAAAATAAATCTGAAATCAATAAGTACTACAATTCCACGAAAGGAGGGTGGACACTTGATCAGATGTACATACATATTCAGTGAAACGCAAACTAATAGGTAGCTTTTGGTCTATTTTTTCAATATAATTGATGTGTGCGGAGTACGTTCATTTGTCATTTGGAGAAATATCCATCCTGACTGGCAATATTCCAAAAACGAAGACTTCGCAAAATTTTTCTTACGAAATTACAACAATTAGTACTGGGGCAATTAGACGTCTAGTTTGAGTGGCTGCATAAAGTCATACTTCATTGATACAACTACGTTGAATTAATATCAACCACAGGGGATCTTCGGCTCGAGAAGTAAGAAAACGAAAACGTGCTATATTTGCCATCAAAGAAAAGCAGAATGTCAACACAGTTATGTGATAAGTGTAGCAAACGGTTTGGTGGTGAACATTCAGAGAAAATACTCATTGCACAAATTGCAAACTACATAAATAACTTTCAAATATTTTACTATCTTGTACTATTTCTAAATTATTCTTCTGAACACAATATTCTTTCTATATGTTTTAATCTTACTGTTATACCTACTACATGAAAAAATAATGCATATTTTGCTATTATTTACATCAACAATGTGTACAAATAGATGTGTGCTGTGAGGCATACTTGGATAGGACACGTTCGATAAAAACGTTGTAGGCACGGACTAGGGTTAAACTTGAATATTTAATTGAGCGAACTATAATCTGAAAATATATACAAAATTTTGTTTGGAACACTTTCAATCTATTTTACACTAACCTATTATGAATATGTGATAAAAAAAATAGTATATTATTCTAATACTACACTGCTATTCCATTTACCTGTCTCTGTGTTCCCTGTACTTCCCCCGGTACGTTCTTTGTGCTGACGATCAAATGGTTGGCCATATTCATGTAGAATATCGCAATAACTGTTAACGGAATGATGTACAGTACGAGGAATTTTGTCATGACGTTCACTTTGGCATACTTGTGATCTAACCAATGAAGCGGAAACGGATAGCACACCGTAAAGTTAATTGTAGGAGATTCTATGTACATGAGATGCGATCCTATAGCCGCCGGAAGTGCCAATATTCCGGCCAGGATCCAGATGAAGATCGCTATACTTAACGTAATTCCAGTTGCTTTCCGTCCGCCACCTGAAAATCAATAGAAATCTGTTGTATTTTTAATGGTATTTGACAAAAGTACGCAAAAACATAAATCGTATACCTCTCATGCAATGAATAATTTTAGTTGGATTTGAGTAGGACTTACCCGAGTTTAATTTTGAATAAGTAAATAATATAAAAAATTAAAATTTTCTGTTAGCGTAAATTTGGGCCCAAAAATATAAAAGACCAAAAAAACTGACAGCACATCAGACCTTTGATTAGGTACTGTTTATTATTAATATTTATATATATTATAAATATTAATTTATCGAGAATTTGTCACAAATTTAGGTTTAGTTTGTATAAATTTAGTTAAAGAGCTGATTATTTGATTTAATTTATTTAGTGTTAACTTTTTTTAAATTAATTCCATTCAGTTGTTTGTCTAGCGTTTGCTAGTTCTGTTTTATGCGTTTTCTACTAGATTTTGTCGGTGAATTGTGCGTTTGCGTTGTAGAATTTTGTCAGGCAGTTCCTTGTTCGACTGTTAACGTGAGTAGACGTATTTTTGTATATTATTAACGCCATTTTGTAATTCATTTTGATATTCTATATTTCGTGTAAATTGAAAAATATAGTCCATCAAGGAATTCATTTAGTAATAATTGTTAATATATTGACGTGTACACATAGTAGATATAAGATCATTTGTTATTTTTGTGCAGGAAGATATATTTTAGTTGTAATTTTCTCATTATAGCTAAAGAATTAATTTTTCCGTTTTTAAATTTTTCTGATTCATTTTCATTTTATCAATCACCTCGGCTTGGGTGAGTTAGATGGATTGTGCTTGCATTTAGTTTTTCATTCTTGTTATTTACTAGAAATTATCCACGCTTAATTTAATTTGTTTTAATTTGAAACCAGGTGGATTGGTATATTTAGGATTATCTTCCTGAACAAACAAAACTTTTGCTTTGTATAGAAATAGCATTGTCCTATTGTAATTTAGAATCAAGTGCAGTTTTTAATTTAGACCAGAACTTTCAGTTCACGGTTTTTTCTGCACTATTTGTAATTTTACCCATTTTGAATAATAAAATTTGATTGTTAATTATCTTCGTTGGATTAAAAATCTGTTTTTTTTTTATTTTCAATTCAACCTTTTAAATTTTTCGGGTATTTAAGAAAGTCAGATTTCTTTCACTCACAATTTATTTTTCGTGGTTAGATTCAAGTTTTAATTCGCGAGGGTAACTCTGAGGTTAATTGTTCTTTTGTTCAATTTAAATTTTTCCGTTGAGCTAGCTAATTTTAATTTTCTTTTTCCTTGTTAAATTCATTTGGCAATTTCATTTAATCAGATCAGTACGCAGCAGTACGTATGCAAAGATATCGCAAGGACTGTAGCGCAGCAATAGACACACGAACATCTGATTACTGCGGGCAACACAAGATTTTATTAATTCGGGATAATTGTCTCGGGAATACGTGGATTCCCATTACTAACCGAAGATCAAATGAATTGAGTAAAAACAAAAAAAAACCTTGTTACCTAAATATGCAATGTTATCCAAGTTTAGCTAAAGTATAAACTATTGATTCCAAATACGACAGTCCCTAAAATACAATATGATCAATTAAATTTACCCTCTAGCAAACTATCATTTTATTTATTGAAAATATCATGTTGGCAGTGAGAAATAAAATACATCTGTCATGTGTACTGCTTTGGTTTATTGACACTCAAAAATGTTTACAATAAGTCATAAAGTTTTCATTATAGAATCATACTTATGTATCATACAAGAAATGATGTAAAATTAGAAAATGAAGAATGGAGTCAGGTATAGAAGAATTTCGGGCAGAAATTCTAAATTCTTCAGTGATATATGACAGTTTGTGGCAACTGATACAAAAATCAGGGACAAAATTCCCTGAAACAGGGTATATGTTCCGAAAACCAGGTAGTGGTAGATCATTAAAACCGACAGTTGAAAACACAGCAAATGTTGAGAATCCTTGATGCTAGCAAACAATTTTCTTCACACTCCCCAATTATTAAAATCATATCAATCCTTTCTGCTCGTGACTAATTTCTCATTGTAAAAAAACTAAAATGCTTTTTAAACAATGACGAACAACAGTAATGCATACCTGACAAGTTACTGTTACTGTACTGTAAATGCCTTTTGTGTATAATGAATAATAGCGACAATTTTGTCTAAGCCTAGTTTTTAAAAAAGAATGGATAGGAATTAATATTTGAAATAGAAAATTCTAAATTACTAAGAAAGTATAAGAGATAGGTATAGGAAGCATTAATACAATATTAAAGACCGTTAGAATTAGAATCTGAGCAGTGGTAATAAATACAGGGTGTCATTTAAAATAAGAAAGTTACTTGCCTTTAAAGATAGCGAAAATTAAAAAGTTGTTCAGTCTGTATAACTTTTTGCATTACTTTTATTTTATTATCAAGTCTAATACTTTAGTTAAAAAATAAATACAGTTTAAAATATCTAGCTTAGATGTGCATAACAAGCATGCCTTTTAAATTTTGGTCTACATTTTGAAGAATACTTAATTATCTCGTAAACGAATTGAGTTAGGTGTAAAAAACCTAATACCAACTTGCCCTAAAATTTTCGTAATCGGGTAAATAATGGTTGATATCTTGAAAACGACTAGGAATAGGTATATGCATCCTTTATACCTATCGACGGAGAATTTATTTCTGCATTGAATGGATAATTAGGAATATAATGCTACATTTGAAAAAAAATAATTTTCTAAGGTTAAATGTATCCGAGTTGACATTCGATTTATGAACACTCTGTATACAATTTAGTGGTTCTTTTGACAGAATTTGGTACGGACAACTATTTTTCTCGGGTACTAGTAAAACGACATCATTATTTTAATGGTTTGCAAAATATGGTACGTTTCGAAAGAGATGAAAACGTCAAAATTATGACAAAAATCGTAATATCTCAAAAAGTTTGAAGTTAGGATAGAGAACTTAGTAAAATTGTATTAAAATAACCTGTAGAATTCATTGAGGTAAGAAAAAACATATGATTCCATTTTAAATAAGAAAATTGTTATCCACTTCCGGTGTAGTGGAACGTTTCCGGAAGTTAAAAATATTTTCACGTAATTCTTTAGGTGGAGTTTTCTTATAAAATTTTTTGTCGCATTAGTCTAGCTGCAATAGATCGCGAGAAAAAAATAGTGGTCGAGTGGTCTGAAACACCCTGTATAAATAAATATTTAAAATATAAATCTTTAATTTAATTACCATTGGTTAGAATAATTAGGATTAAGTGCTGATACTGCTGTTGTTTTGCTTGTTTTTAGTTCATCACTTCTATCCTGTTTTAACTACAAATTCATGGTGTGTAAAAAAAGTAAGCAGCCACTTGAATACGGCACCGATTTCGGGATTGAGGGGACATGAGGCTGCCTCTTCAAAATTCAGAACGATAAAATAATTTGCCGCCCATCAGTAATAAGGTCTGGGACTTCTTCCCAGATCCTACTCCCACTCCCTACTAACTTTTTACCATGGTTTTCCTTACTTTTTGGCAAATGCTGGGAGGTAACTAAAGTCGATCCATCGGCGCAAATATAATAACGATGATAACTGACCGATTTACAGCAGATTCGCGACTATGTGAACTAATCATTTTTTTTTTGGTTGTTGGATATTTCAGCGTTTCATATAAAGCAGTATTTACATAATTGCGAGGCTATTGTATTATAGTTTCGTTATTAACAATTATAGGGAAATTTTAGTTTTTATTTAGTTAGAGTAGGAACATCTCAGTTATTATGGAATCCATATCATACATAGAATGGGTAGCCTCGTGTATAGTACCTTTAGGTAGATCATGGAATTAGGATGATTTGTAGTTACTTAGCTTTTCATAAGTAAAGTGTATTATAGAGTGTACACAATAGAGCCGTATACCGTCTTTTCCCGGAGAAACTAATAGGTATAATAGTATAGTTTCTAATTTATGGGTACCCCATTTTAATCATGCTTTCACAAAATCGTGTCTTCCTAATTGTTTCCTTTTCAAGCTAGAATGTATCCTCAAACTAAGTGGTAATTCCGAAGGTTTACTATAAGCACCCGATAAAAGCGTAATTTTTAAATGTCAGCATATAAAACCGACATCGAGAATTCCATTTCCCGGTACATTTCCTTTTAAAACTACGACCAGTGCATTTCAACTCCATGTAGTTTAAGCGAATTAGGACCTAGATGGATTAGAGCGGAAATTTATGTAATATTTTCCCCAGAAATGTGTTAGCTAATCGCTTAGTTGTTATTTATGGCAACAGAAATTACTTTGGCTTTGAACAGAACAAAGAAGCCATTAAATTAATTAAATGTTATACAAACTGGGACTGTAACTAAATCCAGTAATTACCTTGTTGGTATAAATTACGATTCCGTTTGTTTAACGACTTTTGATGTTTTTAAGGGCTGTTTCAGGGAATATAGGAGCATTGCAATAAGGTAATATGAATGTAATAAAGCTAAATACTGAAATAGTGTTCGAAAATAGTCAATAGAGATTTAGTATGATATCGATTTAAGCTGTAGCATCTTAAAGGCACCAATAAAAGTCCTTATCCTTACCGAAAAAAATTTCACCTTGATATCACCTCCTCGGCTATCAATTGAGGCACCGATATTTATTGCCGACTTAAAACATGTTTAGAGAGAGAGAGGAAATGAACGATAGACCTTTTAAAAAATAATTCAACTTACCGAAACAAAACTATGCAGAAGTGAATTGATATTCATAAAAATTTAATTTAGCAGAAAAACATGTTTCGACCGAACTTCAATAGCATTACTAACTTATTTCGAAGCCCAAATGAAATAGCAATAGTGGCAGTGCAAATCAATTATGCCCCAATCTCAGCGTTCACAGAAAAGAAATGTGGACTTTCTTCAATTAGAGTAAAAGATTGGGAAACTAGGACTAACTTCAACACAGATTACACTAAAAGCTTTTTATTACTTTTTAAAGTTATTTCTGTGTTCTTTTGTGATTATTATAAATAATAATAATGTAGAAATGTGAAACAAACTACATTTTGTGGCAATCAGGGCAGTGCTTTTAAAAGGGCTATGGCAAAGAAAGCCGCCAGTTGGAAATTAAGAACTTCATTAACATTATATTTTTGAATGTATAAAAACACATTACTTTTAACTACACACGAAATACCAATAAACTTCGCCTCACAACAGTTTTTTTAATCTTCAAACACTATGTATATTTCATTAGCTGTGCTAACATCATCAGGTGTATATACAAGTACAGTGTTACTATAAAAGAGATAGACACTTTCAATGTTCTATTAATCCAAAACTAATAACGCTATTATGAATTCGTTTAAACTATTTTATAAAGTGATTCTTAAAGTTTACTTTGGGAACTCATAGGTGCTCAATATGGGCTCCTCCTGTCACACGGCACACATCAAGGCGATAGTCTAGTTCATTCCAAACCCGGTGTAACATATCTGCATCGACACTTTCCACAGCTCTCGTGATGCGTTGTTTTAACTCATCTAAATCATTAGAAAGCGGAGGGACGTAAACTAAGCCTTTCACAAATCCCCATAGAAAAAAATCGCACGGTGTAAGATCGGGGCTCCGTGATGGCCACCGTACGAGAACGCGGTTGTCGGCTGTTGCATGGCCTATCCAGCGCTGTGGAAGTGTTTCGTCCAGATAATTTTTAACGACGCTGTGCCAGTGAGGAGGTGCTCCATCCTGTCGGAAGATAAAGTTCCCCCCGTCCTCATGTAGTTGAGACATCAACCAATTAATCAACATTTGATGATATGTAGCTTTCGTTACTGTGTTTTCTTCAAAAAAGAAAGGACCATACACCTTTGTACGAGATACAGCACAGAACACATTCGCTTTTGCAGAATCACGCAAATGCTCCACCAACACTCTCGGAGGTTCAGTCCCCCATATTCGGACGCTGTATTTATTCACCTTGCCACTTATGTGGAACGTTGACTCGTCACTGAAAATTATCCGCTCGCAAAACTCATCTGCATTACGTTGCAGCATTTCATTGCAGAAATCTTGACGTTTAAGCTTGTTAACTTCACATAGATGTTGTACCAACTGCAATCTGTAACGCGTCAGTTTTAAATTTGTAGTTCCAAATTTGTACGTGTTGTTGACTTTTGTGGACTTCGTTGGTAAACAGCATCCACTGCTTCTTCTGACAGACATGGCCTTCTCGGACTTTCGCCTTTACATAAACAACCTGTCGTTTCAAATTTATTGTATCAATCGAAGATCGACTGTCTAGTAGGTGGTGGTTTTCCAAAACGTGTTCGAAAATGTCGTTGGACAACAGTTAAGGAGTTTGTTTTGGCAAATTCAAGCACGCAATATGCTTTCTCAGTAGAGTTTGCAGCCATCGTAGCTATTATGCTTGCGCAGTACTACCAACTGCATTATCGAAGAATTGCATATAATATAATATGCAGAAATTAATGGTTATCAGAAAAATGTGGTCAGAAATATAACTACATTTATTCCAGAGAAAATAGTGGAGAAAAGGTTTTGCAGATTTAACTTTAATAAATTATGGATTAACCAGATGTTAAACCTGTGTAAAAATACAGTCTTAGTCCGGTTTTTCAAAATTCTAATACTTTAAGAAATAAATTAAAATGCAATGTTGAAATTATTGATTTTAAAAAATATTCTGAGATTTATAAGTTCAAGTGCGGTGTTTGTAATAAAGTATATTAATTTCTTAAATATTTATATACAACGTGTGTATAAATTGTCGCAAAAGCTATACGCAGCGACATTCTTCCTTCGTTTCTGAATCTCAAATCTAAATGGTAAAATATGGTACTATGCTTCATGCGTCTTAAGGAGCCACTTGGAAGTAACATATTTGGCAACACTGTAGTCGCATACTACCGTAATGGTAGTTACAATACTTGTCAAAATTGACAGACCAGAATTACAAATGACAAATTGGATAACACAAATGATACATAGGGAAAAGCAATAAGAAAGCTTTATTAAAACAGAATTAGTAGTTTTGATTTTTCGAACGCATCTCTTGTATCTAATTAGCGACACTATTACCTACGCATATGTGCAAATTGATATCCGTCTGTTTGTAAACACATTTGCAATCTACGAGGTATTGTCTGTATTAATTGTTCAAGCCTTTCCGGTGTAATTTCTAATACTGCCGCGTTAATTCGTCTTATAACTTCGTCAGCGTCTTGTGGAGGTGTTGTTGTTTCACCTTTATGAAACCCCAAACAAAAAAGTCTAAAGGATTTAGGTCGGGAGACCTTGAAGGCCATAAGATAGGACCACCGCGACCAATCCACCTGTTAGGGAAGTGTTCATCCAACCACTCTCTCACATTACGAGAAAAATGTGCCGGATATGAGTACAGCCATCTTGGCAAATCATAGAATCGTCGGTCCAAAGAACAAACGTTAAAAAGTCGCCATCTTCTTGAATCCTATTTAAGATACTATGACAAAAGTTTAAACGGTATATGTTATCGTTTTCATAGAGCGGCCGCACCTTAGTTATATGGTATGGATAACGAAGGTTTTCACGTAGAACTAAATGAACGGTCTTATTACTGCGGATATTGAATGTGGACGCCAACTGTCGAGTACTGACGGAGGGATCTTCATGTACTGAGTCTAGAATTTTCTCTTCCAGTTGTAATGTACGCCGTTGTCTAGGTCGACCAGCGTTGGCATTTCTTTTCTTAAACGAACCAGTTTCACGTAGACGTTGGTCCAGTCGTCGAAATACGTTTCCTGTAGGATGTCTCCGGTGTGGAAAACGTACGCGATATTCCTGTTCTGCCGTGTTAGCATTTCCATTACAAAAACCGTATACTATATACATATCGGCATATTCATTAAATGCAAAAACCATTGTAAATAAACAAAACAATAATACGAGAACGATAAAAACACTGAAACAGAAAAACTAATCAAGAGAATACGAGTAATCACGAAAAAGAGCAGAGCTTGCGTAAAATTGAACACTTCAGATTAATGTCAAAATTTGAAAGTAATGGTTTTGATTGAAATCAAATTAGAATACAAAGTCATTGTCCTACAATGTTGCCATGTTGTGTTTTTCATGAAAGGATGCTTATGTAGAAATGTTGAAATCAGGCTCTAAAATCAAAAAGAAACTGTTTACGAAAAAACAGAAATAAGAAATCGTCTAAATTCAAAATTGCAGCTATCTATACCGACAAATAACGAACACAAACGCTTATTAAGGAACTAAAAAACCGAACTTCAAGAACCTCGTGAAGACTTATGAAGCATAGTACAATATTTTACCATTTAGATTTTCGATTCAGAAACGAACGAAGTATGTCGCTACGTGTAGCTTTTGCGACAATTTATACACACGTTGTATTAGCCAATTTTCTATTTAGCGATTAAATTTTATTAGTGGAATTATGGCTCAAATGAAACAAAATTTCCTATTTAAAACATTTCCACATTTATTTTCTTTTTCAAGTTTCCATTTCTTTTACTCCTCTTCAAGTAATATTTAATTAAATGTTTGTTCCTGTTGATTTCTCCTTTTTTACACAACTATTAAGTTGTTTAAGTTGTACACTTCCTGGGACACTTCTCTTCATAGTTTACGTGCCGAAATTTTGTGCTATCGGTGACCACACTTGTATCTCGCACATGGTGTATCACGTGCTAGTAATTTACAGAACCCTCTGCAGTAATTCCTGCATCGAAGACGATTTACAGCTAACGTAGAGCAGTCTATCACCATCATAAAAATATAAAGTACCCATAAATCGCTAGTTACAGCGCACACAAGCTGAAATTGGTGATATCGACATTATAGCACAATCCATAAATCATTCTTTTTACTCCTACTTGGGGTACTTATAATGGAACGTAGATAGTTTCTAAGCTTTACAATGTGAGAGTGCATACTGGTAGCGAATTTATGAACTTACCGCTCGTGTGAAATTTCTTCAGGGGATCAACGATGGCGAAGAATCGATCCGCCGATAGTGCGGTGAGGGTAAATACGGAGACACCGACCGATATATCCTGCGCTGATTCCGACACTTTACAGACCAGCTCTCCCCAGGGCCACGATTCCACTGTGTAGATGACTGACGTAAAAGGAACACTGGTTATTAAGACTAGGAGATCGCTCAAGGCAAGAGAGAGTATATACCTGAAACAGGAAGAAAGTAATATTAGTAAAGTTTACGACTTCTCTTTGCAGATATTGAGAACTTCCCTTCCAGCCGGTGTGGCGGAAAATTTACTGAAAATTGGACTGATACAGAGGCTCTGCGCCCTGGGAGGCTAAATATAATCATGTAGAAGATATTCCATTTCATCAGTAAATAGTACGAATGTAGAATAATTAATAAATATTACCTAATTACCATTGGGCGGATCAACGGCTGGGTCGTCTTGTTTCATATTAAGTAGATACGTTGTATCTATCAAATATTAGCTTGCTTGTATTTTAGTTTAACAGAAGCATGAACAGATACAGTAGTCGCAACGAATTACTCTTCGATATTATAGTGATTTTTTAAACCATCTTAAATATCTTATTCTTTATTTGCTGTGTTCCTGGCTGTGTTGCTTTCTACCATAAAATTCTATTGAATAAAACTTCTCAGTACTTGTATTCTAAAATTACATTTCGAACTGATGTCCACAATTTGTGTGTCCGGTTCAAAGGCCTCCTTACTCCACCAGTTCATAAAACTGCATTTTTCGAAAGAGTATTGTTTTTTATAATATTGTTAAAGAGTGCAATATAGAGGACAAAAGGTTAAAGCTACTATCAGTTTATGGCTTTAAGAGTACTATGTATAATAGTTGTGGAAACGAAACTTTCATCATCATTCACGATAGATCGTCCGCTTCTTAATACTACTTCAACTACTCTACTTCATTCATTGCGTGAATGAAGGGCTTGTGCATGAAGTAAATCTTTCACATTGCATTCGCTAGAATAAACGTGTAGCAACTTGTTTGTATACAAACAATTTACTATTTATTTTTAAGAATAAGTTATTAGTTATTGATAGCTTTGCTATCGAAACGTACTGCTGTGTACTGATTGAATTAAATGGAAAATGCCTAATCGATATTAAAATGAAAAGAAAATAAAATTAGCTAGCTTAATGGAAAAGATTTTAATTGAACAAAAGAACTATTAACCTCAGAGTTACCCTCGCGAATTAAAACTTGAATCTAACCACAAAAAGTAAATTGTGAGTGAATGAAATCTGAATTTCTTAATTACCCCGAAAATTGAAAAGGTTTAATTAAAAATAAAGGAACAGAATTTTAACTCAACAACGTTAATTAACAATCAAAAATTTATTATAAAAAAAAAGAAAAAGAAAAGTTAATTACAATTTTGCAGAAAAAAAAACCGTGAACAGAGGGTTCTGGCCTAAATCAAAAGTGCACGTGATTCTAAAATTACAATAGGACAATGCTAAATCCTATATCAAAGCAAAAGATTAATTAGTTCAGAAAGATAATCCTATTTAAATCAAAATCAATCCACGTGGTATCAAATTAACACAAACAAAATTAAACGTGGACAATTTCTAGTAAAAAACAATGAAAAACTAAAAGCAAGCACAAAGCTTCTATTCACCCAACCCGAGGTGATTAATAATTAAAATGAAACAGAAAAATGAAAAACGGATAAAAAAAATTAATTCTTTAAAATATAAAGAGAGAATTACAACTAAATCTATCTTCCTGCGCGAAAATAATAAATGATTTTACACTTTTAGTGTTCACACACCAATATAATAACAATTATTATTAAGCGAATTCCTTGATGGACGAAATATATCCAAATGATGCGAATCAAATTAAGATATCAAAAGTATTAACAAAATGGCAGCAAACAATTTAAAAATACATGCACTCACGCTGACAGTCGACCAAGGAACTGCGTCATACAATTCACCAGTCGTTTTTGTGAATCCTACACTCGACTACGTACAACGCAGCTGCACAAACACGCCAACATTTAGAAGAAAAGGCGCTAACATGCATGAGCAAATAAAAGACATCTAAATAAATGAAATTAATTTAAAAAACTGAACACTTAAATAAATAAATTAAACAATTAACTCATTAATTTAATCTTATAAAAATAAAATCTACATCTGTGAAAATTCTCTCGAAATATTGGACAAAGGCTGAACGGAGTAAAACAAGACAAACAAGGGCAACTTAAAAAAAAACCTCTGAACAAGAAGAACAAATTAAAACTCAGAGTTACCCTCGCGAATAAAACTTGAATCTAACCACGGAAAGTAAATTGTAAGTGAAATGAAATCTAACTTTCTTAATTACCCGAAAATTGGAAAGGTTTAAATAAAAATAAAAGAACAGAATTGTTAACCCAATGACGCTAATTAACAATCAATTTATTTTGCAAAAAGAGTAAAATTACACTGGTGCAGAAAAAAACCTTGAACTGAAGGTTCTGGCCTAAAATTAAAACTGCACTTGACTCTAATTTAAAATAGGACAATGCTATTTCCTATGCAAAGCAAAAGTTTTGTTTGTTCAGGTAGATTATCCAAAATACACAACCTTTGAATTTCTATCCACGTGGTTTCACAAATTAAAATAAAGTAAGCGCTCACAATTACTAGGAATTTATAAAAAAGAAAAAACTAAATGCAAGAACAAAGCTTCTACTCACCCAAACGAGGTGATTGATAAATAAAAATGAAACAGCAAAATAGAATAACGGAAAAATCAACTCTTTAAAACAATAATGAGAGAAAAAACTAAAATATATCTTCCTTAACAAAAAATAATAATTGATCTTATATCTATAAAGTGCACACTTCAATATATTAACAATTATCACAAAAAGAAATCCTTGATGGACTAAATAATTACAGAAATGTTAAATTTAATTTACAATAATCAAAATGGATTACAAAATGGCAACAAAGAATTAAAAATACGTCTACTCACGTCAATAGTCGAACAATGAAGTCCATAACAAAATGCTACAATTGTTTTTCTTACAAAAATCTCTCTCTCAAAATCGAACAATGCAGATGTATAACAATACGCCAATATTCAATAGAATACGCATTAAACAGCGCAAGCTACCAATAGACAATTTAATGAAAGGAATAATGAAAACAAACACTAAATAATTTAAAATCATACAATAAACTCTTTAACTAAACTTATACAAATCAACATAAAATTTGTGAAAATTCTCGGTAAATTGAAGATCAACTGTTTAAGCAAAAAAACAACCATCAAATAACCAGAATATGCAACTTAAAATACATTCAGCGAAATGGGTTGTCTAACCACAGCTGCACGTCCAGTTTAGTGCAGTTTGTGGTGAGGGGTCTAGAAGAAGTTTGCAGAATAAGTTATTATCAATAACGTATTTGCTCAAAAACTAAATTGTAACATATTATAAAAGCCATGTCGTGAACGGAGCTGCTTGCTCCTGCCTTTCACGAAATATATCCGTTCATATCGTGAAAGCAACCTAGAGCCTCCGCTTCATTCGTTATGTGGCTTCGAACTGCAATATTTACTCATATCTATGCAGGCGAATGAAACCACGTTTGCTGCAACACTAATGTGTAAACAATCGCAGATAATCCAGGATAGTGGTTATTAGTTGTTTTTTTTTTTTTGGAAACACTCAATGTGTATATCTTGTCTTCTTTTCTAACTTTAGCTATGGTTGTGTCTTGCTAGCTAATAATGATCTTGTTAGGTCAGCAGCAAATTATTATTGGTATTGTGCAGGGTAGTGTGGTAGATCAGTGGTCCGTTAATGCGGACTAGCCTGAACACCGCCCTGGGATATCTTCATTTGTTATTTTATTTGATTTACATTCTGTTATTTATATTTTCTAAACAAAGAGAATGGGTGGAGGGCAAACAGTCGCCTTTGCTGATTACATAGTTATCATTAATAAGTAAAGAGAAGTCATGGTTAAAATGTTAGAGGAGATAAAGTAAAAGAAGGCGAAAAGATTGGGTTAAAGATAAACCAAAATAAAACCAAAATAATGAATATTGGCAAGAACGAAAAGCATGAAAAAACAAGAGTAGGGAACTATGAATTTGAGCTAATAGATAGGTTTAAATACCTCGGAGTCATGTTAACAAAAGGTAGGGAGAGCAAAATAGAAAATACAGAGAGAAAAGTTGTAGCAAATAAGGCCCACCACGCAACTAAAAAGCTATTAAGAAGTATGTTATTTACCAAGAAAACCAAATTAACTATTTACAAAACATTGATAAGACCGACGATGATGTACGCAGTAGAAACAGCGACACTCACAAGAAAAAGACGAAGAAGACCTAAATATCTTGAAAAGAAAAATAATGAGAACAATTCTAGGAGCAGTAAAGATGAGAGATAATGGATATAGAATGAGAAGGAACGATGAAATAGCACAAGAATTAGGAGGGGAGGACATAGTGAGGAGAATTAAAGAACAGAGGGTAAAATGATTGGGACATGTGTGGAGAGCAGGACCAGGTGCAATAATATATTCAATATTACAATGGGAACCAAGAAGCAGAAAAACACGAGGAAGGCCGAAATCGACACGGTTGAAAGAAGTGGGAGAAGATCTTTACAGTGCCGGAATTGGTAAATGAAAAACGAAGGTAGGGGACAGAAATTTGTGGAGAGAAATAACCAAAGCAATCTAAAGGGAGAAAATAGGGACTGATACACTCCAATCTCGACGGATTTAGATTTAGAACGTTTAAATAGAAGCGGCGCAAACCCACAAGGGGTGTTAGGTCATTATATATATATTATAATTTCTATATTTATATTTTCTATATTTTGCTTCTTATAGTTTGTCTTGTGATGGTACAAATAAACATTATTATTATTTTACGAAGCTAAAGAAAATAACGAAATGCTACAAATAGTGTGTTTAAATATGACAAAAAAAAAACTAAAAAATGTGGTAATGATAATATTGGAGACTTTAAAACACTTTACCATAAACTTTACTGCACTGAGTGCATATTTTAATAGCAAGACTATAATCATTAACTGAACTAATAAACTTAATGGAGTAAGTAGTACCAGTAGTATTAAAAGAGGTAATGAAACTAATAGTACACTGAGAGAAATATACTTTTCATTTAAAAGGAATTACATTAAACCAAAAGTTTTTGCGTTTTCTATATGGCCAACATAATTTGATGTTTCCTTGAAAAGGAATATAATTTTAAATTCACACATTTTTTCGGAAATAATATTATATTTTTCGTTGAAATAGTTCATTCTTTTAAGTGAAAGATATTGATAGTTAATTCAAGTCCTCCTTATTTTGAACTTGAAAACTATGCAGATTGGCGGAAAACCGTAAGCATTTTGACTCAAGAAGTTTTTCCTCTTCTTATAACATTTATTCATTTTAGACTTAAGCGCAGACATAACAAAATGCCGTGATCATTTTTAATCGAAATGAAAATAATTTATCTCCAAAAGCCCATGCACTAAGGAGGGGATTTTCCGTTAGAATGTTGTAAATTCTAGTAGTATTGGGGGAGTTGGTCGCAGTGACCATCTCAAACACTATAGTGTGCCGTTACCAATATACCAGATTAGTATGTTACGATCGTGGTTTCCAGCCTATTTTGTGCGAAATATAATCTATTATTGGAATGAAATAGGAGATGCACCATCTATGCGACAACTTCTCTACTGCACATAAGTATGTATATCTGCTCATCTGCTGTACTGTATGGGGGGAAAACTGCTATACGAAAATAAAATGCGATATTTATTTTTACTTCCATGTAAATATTTAGTTAAATTAAAAAAATACTGCCCTAGCTTCAAATAAATCTACTAACCAAATTATTTATTTGATTGAATACCGGAATATTTTTAATAAGTAATAATTTAGTAACTGTAACCAAATGCATGAAAAATGGTTGAAAACTATAAGATGGTTTTTCCCGTGTATAACAGTTTTAAAACCTTCAAACACTACATACTGCTATAAAATTCCTTGGCTTATAAGTAAATCAGCAGTAACTGAAAAGGTTCCAATTATCTCTGAAACTTCTTTAACCTCGCGCGAAAAATATTTACTTTTGTTCATTATTGTTTGTGTATTTGAGACTGATGTACGTGGGAACATGAATAAAACTAAAATAATTCCGTGTAAAAAAGCACTCACCTTGCGTCATATCTCGAAACATGTGATAGTGTTGGAAATCAAAGTTACAAAGCAGAATAAAAATACTATAAAAACTTTTCTTAAGGTTATTTTTTAATGAACCCATTATTTAGCCAAAAATCATGTGTTCCCGCACATTTGCTTGACCCTGTATATTGATGCTAACAGTAAGTAGCTTACGAGAGACTTACGCACGAATGCATTACTCAAACTGCCAAGATTGTCTGAAGGATCTATACCATACAACAGACTTAACAGCCCATTTTGCAGCAAACACATTATCATTCAAGCAACATATAAATATGTTAGTTATGTAAAGTGTATTACAATACCACAGCATCTCATGTTTTCCTTGCAAATATCACATATATACTTAATTTGCTTTCCATTTAAGAAACATTCAATATGCAAGGTATCCTTTCATCTTTATAAATACCTTATGCAAATACGTACAAGAACAGCAAATAAATCACTATCTAGTTCAAACATGTTTGTACATGCATGCTTAATATAACCATATCCTTTTTACCTATTTTCATTTCACACGACGCTAGTGCCACTTGTTTCCATAAAAAAACGAATTTACATTGATATTGACCGCAATCACTTCACTTTACTGAGAGTGAAATGAAAACGTAAATCACGTTTGAATAATTAGTGTCGCGAACGTGATTTCTAGTGTATTTACTTAATGAAGATGGGATAAACATATTCCATAGCCGATAAACTGACCTATATCCAACATCAAACGTAGAATATCGAGTAACATCATTTCGTTAGCAGCAAAAAGTGAAATGAAAAATCGAATTAGAAATTAAATAAATAGATTCACAAGTTATTTTGAGAGAAATAATCTACGCATTCTGAATGTCTCGATATTAATACCGATGGCAGATATAGGTTTTTTAATATATCTTTTTCTGATTATATACTTAGGCATTTAAGAAAATTTAGATTTTGATAAAACTACAGAGACGTGAATATCATAATATAAGAACAGTTTTTCAGCGACTGAATCCGTCGATGTCATGATATAACCCCTGCAAAGATTTAAAAGGTTCTTAGATGCTTGTAGATATCCCGAAAACCATACCGGATATATGTAAGATAGTAAAAGATAATTGAAAATACAATATGGCTATCAATGTTCAGTTGATATAAATATTGACGTTTTGTTTTGGTCAGATGAACTGATATGTTTGCAAGTTCGTAAACAATATCTACTGAGGAAAGGCTGTTTAGTTGAGCAAAATTTTCCCTCATACGATTTAGGTAGACAAAATGATCCAAGCATTAAATTCTTTCGTCAGCATTTCAATAAATAGGCACCAAACATTGCTATTGTACTGAACATTATAACCAAATTTAAAAGAACTGGAAGTGTGCAACACCAAGGAAAAGATAAATTTGGACGAAGAAAAACAGTGGATATGGACGAAAATCATGAACGAGTACTCAAACAAATTATGAGTTCACCACGTTGTAGTCAACGGAAATCTGCTGCAAAATTGAATCAGGAGAAGAATCTGCAGAAGATATTAAAACAACTTAATACCTATTCATACGTTATTCAGACGGCGCAACAATTGAAAATGTGTAATCACCCATTTTCTGCAAGACCTGAATAATGTATTAGAATCTAAGATGTGTTGAAGAGTGGTGGATAGGGGAAAGGCCATGTTGTCACGGTTCGCTCAAGACGAGATGGTTAGTGGCGGCTATAAGTTCGTCCTCTTTGCTTAAAACCGGAGCAGGGTGAATGAAGGCCCAACTGTTAAACCAGGTCCCGAAAGAGATGGGGGGGGGAGTCTTGGCTTAACTGCACGGACCGAGAGGAGACAACCTCAACAAAAACCTAAATCCTAAGGTGGCGGACTAGGCTGATGGAATGCGTGGCTGGATAGAAGACCAGTCTACTAGTCCAACCTTAAGGCATCTGGCGCATCCCATTGTATTTAGGCTTGCTTCTGCATGTGGGGCTTGAGGAGGTGGACCTTTCCTTCCCTAGCTACTCGTGGGATCAACCATTGAGGAAAGAAATATATTTAACCTACTTAAGCTGGACGACACCGCTAGTAAACACGAACTGGTGCAGCACCTCCATAAGAAGCCTTCCACTTTCAAAGTGAAAATACCTCACTAGGAAGGAACACAGGGAGGAACAAAACGAGCAGATTGGGGAACAGGATGAAACACTCATCCATCTCCTCTCAAATTGCGTAGCACTGTGCAACTCAAGGGCGTTGCACCTGGGAGCATGTGAAATCGAAGAGGGAGACTTACCCAACTTGGGGCCTTCTGATATCCTACACTTTCTGGAAGGAATAGGATTGGAAGGCAGCTGTAAAACAGCAAGAATGCATACAATATATTGAAATCTTTGCTCTGCAATATGATAATTCCAATCTCAGCAGTAACATCTGGTACAGTGACTAATTTCATTTTCATTTATCGGGTCAGACGTAGCAATAGATTTTTAAGTTTCTAGCTACCAAAAGAGGTGCAAGAAATACTGTTGCATAGTGAAAGAGTTTCTGGACGAGGAATAATTAGGCCTTACTTCTTCGAGGGAAACGGACATAGTAAGAACTAGATTAGACATTAGTAATTGTTAATCAAGCGCACTATATTATTTAAGTTCTCACATCGTTTGTGATCTTCGAGGTTTTTGCAGATCGTGAACTTTATCTTTCGGTAGCCAGTATTTTTTTCAGCAAGATGGAATAACGTGCCACACAGCATATGCTACAAGAATCTTTCTGCGGGAGACGTTTGGAAACAATGTAATTTCACGTTTCACCGATTTCTTTTTCATTTCACTCTCTGGACTTAAGATTATTGGATGCATATGATTGGAGTAAGCTGAAACTATGGGGTTTTCGAGATAACCCTCCGATAGGGCAGATGCAACAGTTACTATTTTTAAATATGATTACAAGTATGCAAGAACGATACGAACTGTGTATTCAACATAATGGAGGGCGCTTGGAACATATTATTCGTAACGCTAATACTTAAGTGTAAATTTATTATTACATATTATTTTTAGCCAATAAAGCTTGAAAATTTCAGTGCGATAAATTAATAACAATCACATAGTCAACAATAAGAGATCGGAATAAGAACAAAGTGACTACTATACACACAAAACGGTATTGCATAACTAATTTATCATATTGTTAGTCAGATATTAAAGATTCAAAAACTATCAAACGCTTACCATGATGCTGATTGATCTATGCAGATAATGGTCATTCTCAGTAAGACATGCATCCGTGACATATGAAATAAATAATTTAATATAATCTGTTTGATATGGATTCATTGTTATTAACAATAAGTGTACCTAGTATATATTAGTATACGTCATTGTCTCGTATAGTTTTTGTATGGTATACATACTTCTTATATTGTACCGTGCTTTCAAATACCTTTCTAATTAGAGTAGGCTATGCTTTTCATTTAATCGTTGGTCACAGTAAATACACGCATTAATCACTTTGACAATTTGTATGTGACCAAAATGTGAGCAAAAAATATTAAAACATCAATTGGACGTCGAATATCTATTCATTTTTTAGGTGAATCATTGTCAGGTCTACGAAATTTCTCAATACATGCATGAACATGATTCAAAAGCTGTGCGTAAATAACCGCCAGATTAGGAAACTGTTGCTGAAAATCCTGATGCATGCACTGATTAATGGAATAAATCCATTCTCCATTATCTAATATTCGACTAGTTGTAAAGCAACTTTCGGTAATAAGTGTTTTGTGTTGTAATTCTGCAACCAAATGCAACCGTTTCTAATTTTGGTTTGCACACTGACAGCTGTCACAACTTGAAGTACAATTTGAAAGTAGCCCAGAGTCGCTAATCTTACTAAAGAATTTGCTTAAAAAATAGTTAACTCTAATCAGGAAAGTATTTGAAAGCACAGTAGTTGTACTTTTGATTGGGAATTCGTACATTGAACGACAAAGCATATCCATATATTGTTTTATTTTACTTCCTGTCCATATCTTTCAATAAGCATTTATTGTATATATGCACCAACGAAGAGGTGCATAATAAGAATTCGCACTTCTTGTCACGTACGCCGTAGGTCATTACACGTTACTACAATGGCAGCGGTTAATATAGCTAATGCGCTGAACATGTTACTTGTGGCATTTCAATCGGCAGCGGATTAGTTATTTTATCGTCTCAAGAAATCGACTTCCGTTATGCATTGAACGATATTATTGTACGTGCTTAACACAAGGATGTATTCTATTATGGTAAGCGGTGTGGATAGAATAGATATATTACGCAACTTGATTTGCTTAAAACAGATATCTGCATGGTCAATCAATGATACAATATTTCCTTACACATGAAACACATTAAAACAAATGTATGGGGCAGTAAGGTCAACCTACACACATTACACACTATACTTGTTACATATTATACATCAATTGGTTACTAATTTAAAAATTCATCAACACGGTATATATTCAAAGATTGCAAGTTTTTTTTACAGTATGAAAATAACAAATTAATGTATTCCTCCTAATTATTTGCAGACCTGCGGCCTTTTCAACATCTAATATCGATGTATGTACGGTTAAACGTTTGAATCATCATCCTCTACTACCTTAATCGGTAAAGCGCTCGTCCGGCAAACGAGGACATGAAGGTTCGAATGCTGCGTGAGGAGAAAAAAAATTCTTGGGGAAAGTTACTCCTAATTATTACAGTTAAAAGCAGAAATACAATCATTTGTTATTTTCATATTGTAAAAAACTTGCAATCTTTGCATATTTGCCACAACATCGATGCTATATACAACCAACAATCTGTATAAGTGTTAAAACATGAAAACATATTAGAAATGATTCCTCCATTGCCCTTTTTGTACACTGGAATTAATTTGACAGGCTTCAGTGCAGATAGGTAACGGTCTTGCTCAAAAGACTGGTTTACTAAATATTTTGCTGTAAGCCAAGTATCAGAAAATACTACGACGTTGGCCAACACACAACGATTTTAGTTGAATTGAACTCATGCCATTGAGTCGTGTGCTAAAGAGATTTTGAATAAAATCAGTGGTACGAATCAATGAAGATTTTAATGGAAGCAACGCAGTGCTGGAAATATTAGAAGCACATAAATGCGAGTTGTATTAAGCGCAACTTCTGTGGTGGCGCGCAATTTCAGATACTGAGAATGATACCTACATACCTACTAATATTAATAACACTGAGGAGTGAAGCCTGTAGTAAGTATGTTCGTGAAAATCTTCAACAAGGATCATGAAACACTTTTCGCTTATTTTTTTTTTGTTTTCTGTTAATTTGAGATATTTTTCATGTTTCGTTCTTTCCTAGATTCTGTTTCCCTGAATAATCGTTCTTAAAATTAAATTTTCTAAAACATTTCTAAAGCTTTAAAGACAACAAATTCTTGGGAATACCCGTGTACTTTCTTCGGTGTTAATGATTACTGCCGCGATGTAACAAGTAAAACTTCAAAGGGAACCTAGCGCTGTTTATTCATAAGCATTGGTGAAAATATTTCCTACCAAATTTAAAATAATTGGTAATTAAAGGCGATGAGCGAATTTAACGATCCAATTATCAATTTTTTATGATCATTCCTTTGTTCTTTATTTACGTTTTAGTTCCACTGCACACAATTAGAAGTATGCGTAAGTATAAGGTGATTTTGTTTAGAAAAATTGTGATTAACAACAAAAATGTTTATACTTCATATAAAAGTGAAAATAAAGAAAATTCAGGGGAAAAAATGTAAGCAACAAGTAGAAATAAACTTTAATTAATAATGAATATAGAAACCTATTTCTGATTGTTAATTTGTATCTTTTTATATTCGTACAATTAATAAAACGTCGAAAAGTTAAAAAAAGATAATAGACAGGCATTAGACATTATTTTGAGCATTTCAGGTTCTGCTTAAACCGTAATCAGCTTTAGTCGGTTTATCTAATTTCTTAAAGTTATTGTACTGGTTCTTTTTTTAGCAACTATATTTAAAGTGCGACTGCATCATTCCTACAGAGTCCTTTCCTAGCCGAGTGTAGTATCCTTTCCATTTAAAATTGGATTGACCTAGAAACTACGTGGCGTAAAATTTGCTTCTTGTTAGAAGTGAAGTGCAATTCGATAAAGGGTTTCGTTTAACGGTTTAGAATTTAATTTATTGCTGGCTTTCACGATGAACAGCAAAACGAATAGTGGATAAGGGTTTAGAGCTTTCGTGGTCCAGGACCCTTTTATGAGGACATAAAGAAGTATTAACCTTATATTTTTAACTACCATGGTACTACTTATTTATAAATTTATCAATTGCAGAAAATTACTACGAAAATATGTATGTACGGAGTAATCCAGATTAGTGATCATAAATAAAGAATTTCTTAGGAACCACATCAATATTTATTTCACTATTTTGCATTACTGCCTTGTCAATGATATTTTATCATAATAAAATTTCAGATTTGTGATGTCAGTTCCTTATTCCTTCTTTCAAAAGTTTTTCAAATGCTCATGAAAAACATTTAAATTATTTTTTGGTAATAAAAGGTTTTTATTGAATTCATTTATAGGTGTAAATTCGATTATTACTTAGTTGTAGTTATAGATTTATAGACAAATACATTGTAACCTAATTACAAATCATGTAAATTAAAATTGCATTTCTGCTTTTGTTAAAAAACAGTTAATCATTTTTACATATCCTGTTCTTTCACTAAAATTAGTGCACAAAATAATAACCTTCAGCTTTCAGGCAGCCGTCAGCTGACCATATTTCCACTAATTCAATTTTTCCAGTAATGAAAATCTAATGTTGCTAAGTTTGGAGATAATGAACACCAACGATGCAACTTACTTTGAAAAAAAAAAGTGTAGCGTCTTTCGTTTTTTAAATAAAATGGTACTGTTTTCTTACTTTAAGAATTCCACACATTATTTAATACCAATTTATACTAAGTTTCTCTATCGCTATAGCCAACTGTTTTTGAGTGATTTACAATTTGGACAGTTTGACAGCTATCAAAATTTGTATGCAATTTTTCTGCAGTAGTCTATGAAAACAACAAGTAATTCTGAGATGTATCATTGGTACATCAGTTTGGATGATATAGTTTTACTTCACTTAGGCAACACAATAAATAATAACCAATCAAGCACACAAGAACTGATATTAGACTTGTCATTGTTTTATTTTCTGAATTCTCATAATCTTGATAACGAAAACAGTATCCATAAATGGCTATTGTCTGTAGTTACTCATGTCAAAACTAATATAAATAATTTTAGTAATTCGTGTAGTTTTATTTTGACATACAACAATACCTTGTGCTTTTTATGTGTTTTGTTTGTTGTGGTTTATCCAGTTTTATAGTTTTAATACGGAGAAAGAAAAAAACTATTTTTCAGCTTTCGAACAGCTTGATTTTTATTTCTTTGCTATTTTGTCTTCGCAATTGTTAAAGCAACCAAAATTATAAAGTTATAATTGAGATTTTCATACTACTACAGTATTGTAATTTAACTAATACTGTTTCCTTCACAATGAATGGGATCGGTTTTAAAAGAATGTATTTGACTTCATTTGGAACAATTTTTGTGACAATCTTATCGTATTTCGACACATAAATCAAACTTAAATTTTCATTAAATATATCCTAATATTGTTGCTTGGCTGATAGTTTTGCTCAAAATGCAGCTGTATGGATTTTGCCGAGTAAAGAATAAAATAATTCAGCTCAAGACAGCCGTCTTTCTCGCATCTTCAATTATTATGTATTGAAGAGCGAAATTTACATAAGAAATATAAAATTTGGTAGTTGGTTTAATGGAAGTTGACATGTATGATTTACACATCAATAACTTGACACGACATATTTTCAAACGATGCACAGATGTCAACATTTTGACAAAACCTAAACATTTAAAAAATTATTGAATTTAGAGATAGAGAACTTTAATGCAGATTACTTTTCAATATTTGAAATTTATTTAATTCAAAATATGATTCTTTTGGTAACTTCAAGCTGTACATTTTCAACTAATACCTTTACATTTACTGACGTTTAAAATGTTTTCCTCTCAAAAACACTTGCCAATTTGACGCTATAGCAGAGGCTGGCCATGACCCTTTTCAAATGAAGTAATAATTAAACTTCCTCTTAATTATATTGTTTATTACGAATAATACGTATTACAAAAGTTTGGGCATTTATTTTAGTTACATAAAAAAAACAATTGAAGTTTCAGATAATGCTACATATATGCCATATAAGTCAAAAGCAAATATTCCAACCAACGCGAGATTTCATGATTATGATATTAGAATAAAAGATCACCTTCAAGCTTAATGAATATCATAAGCCAAAGTACATATAACTTGGGAATAAAAACATTTAATCATTTACCCAATGAAATTAGATGTTTATAATAATTACAACAGTTTTCGAAAGTCGCTAGAAGCATTTGTATTACAGCATTTCTTTTACTCGGTGGGTGAATATTTCGGTGAGTAATTTAATCTTCTTTTGTTTTTATGTTTTTCTTTTTCTTTATTGCCAGTTATGTTTTCTTGTTTGTATCTTATTATTAAGGTTATTGTTTTATTATCCTTTCATTTTCTTCTTAAAGTTGGTGGTGGCTTCATTAATTATTTTTTTTTTGATGAATGGAGCTGTGAATTGTGAGGAAATAAGGTGCCTTTGTAGCCGTCTATTTGAATCGGTCTGTATGTACTTTATCACAAATTCCTAATTCGCAATATAATTTCATATATCAGCAAAACAACATCCAAACAACCACTAATTATGTAGTTTGTCACTGTAAATTCATTTAGACAAAACGTGCAACGCGTGTAAGCGCCATTTGGTCTAGTTAATTACTACCGAGAATTCTAAAACTTTGCATTATTCCAGTTCTAGTTAATGGGATAAATCTTTCATAGAACAGGACAGCATTGCTACGAAATAGCACCAGAAAATTATAATTAAAGAGGCTTTTGCATCACTGTATTGGTTTTCTGTACATGAAGAGCTTGAATAGTAGTGGCGTCTGGAGATGAGAGTGAATTATGGAATACTTATTTGTTTTGTATCTATGTTATGTGGATATTTTTTGCGCTGGCATTTTGGTAATTGATACTGATGTATCTAGGTTGTCAAAAGTCGATAATGATGAAAAGTAAAGTAATCAAGCTACCAAATAAGTAAAACCTAAGATGTATCTAAGGCCAAAAATGACAAGGTGGTCTTGCTTCTGCGGTATAAATATTATTAATTATTTTACTTTCAATTTGAAATTTTTGATCGTGGTATGAAAAAAAATATGTTTTTGTAGAAAATATATTTATTTGCTCTAGATGATTCATGAGTTTGGTATTAATACTTTTGATTGTTTCTGTGCAAATCGTTTTAACATTCACAAGGTTTCTCAAATATATAATGAACAAACAAATGGTTGTCGGGTTATAGTATAAGCATATCTTATTACTTCTTTTAATTTGCCTACACATACATAATTCTTTTTATGGGATAATAATTTTATGTTATACCATCTTACAGCATAAAATGTTACTTCCATATCGGTAACAAAAGAATAACGCGCAACACTACATTCGTCTCATTAATTCTAAATGTAAAAAAATTGACAAAATTTGCGATATTACCAAAACTAAATGTCGTAAGTACAGATACCCATATATCATTGAAACAGTGGATCGATTTAGAATAAAAAAGGTGAATATGACTGTGAGAATTGGTAACACCCTGTATATTTGTAAATAATTTCACAAAATGTGTAATGTACTTAACTTCTGTAACTTCCGTACTAATCAAAGTGCCAACACACCATACACAGCAGATATATCTTTTGTGATTTATTAATTATACTTTATTAACCGAATTAGTGCAGTCACATTATTATGTTACATAAGTAATGACACTAAATATTACACAGTGGCTGAAAAATATTATCGCATATACTAAAGTGTTTTAAATAAAAGGATTAGTTTTGGTGGAGGCGCCGGAGGTCAAGTGCATAACAGTATTATCAGAATCTGGGAGTGAATAAATGTCTGCAGCGATTAGATATACTCGTATTTTATCGGCTCTATGGAAATCGGTAGGCAACATCACCCCACACTGATGAGGCTATAAACACGGGTGTTTCTAGTCGGTGTAGGGAATTTATCTACTTGGTCCTTATCTTTGTCCAAAACACTGATGCATAGCACGTTACAGTACGGTAACTTGATTCCTCCTGCTGTGAAAATAACGATAGAATTTATTAAATTTCACCCACATAAGCTCTGTTATCATCTCTTTCCTCTTAGATGTTCAATGACTATGTTACAAACAGCAATTGTTAAGTATGTGCATGTGTGTTTAATTTTTTTTTTATAACCTCATTAAATTTCTTTCTCCGGGATTTTTTTTTTATGAAAGTTTTTGTTGCTTTAGCAATTTCGGTCTAGAATTCTGCAACTGAGATCCTTTTTTTTTTGGAATACAAACCAGAAATTTAGGATGACGCCTCTCGTATGTTTTCTTGGTGTTTAACATTGAATTAACTTTGCTGTAATTTCTATTATGATGCGTACAAGTGAAATTCGCGAGCGACTTTTCGAAAACTAATTATGCGTATCTAGAAATGTGGAGCATTCCTGAGACCCACCGAAATATGTAAAAGTTCTACCCCACTTATAAAACATTTAAACGCTATAAACGCTGAATAAATATTTAGTTATGTCAAACGTTCTCACAATAAGATCGACCGCCGACATTTAAGGGAAATTGCAACAATTACAGAGGTATGGCGATAACGAATAGTAGCTTATACAGAAAATTAATAAAGGAGATCACCTGCAAGGAGTATCATCCATATGAATCCGAAGAATAAAACGTTTTAACAACCCCCACCACCATATTTTTTTTAAACTAGAAAATTTTTATTTCCTAAAGAAATACAAAAGATTATGTACAATTCGTATCTACATATTAAACATGTCAAAAAATAACTCGATTTATGAGATAAAAAGAAAAACAATAACTAGATAATTATGAATTTTCTTATTCTTTCTTGAGATAGCGGTTTTTCTGTAAACTTTTTTTACATATTTATTGAGTATTCATATTTATTTAATGATTTTCTTTACGTTTCGACAAATTTTTTATTGCTTCCTCAGAAAATTTTATTTTTGTTTGATATTTTATACTAATTTATATTTAATTGCACACAAACATTTTAAAATTTACTTTTTTAAAATACATTTTAATAACTAGATAATTATGTTACTACGTTTTGATATAAGGCACTATTGTATGTAAATACAAATAGTATTTGGACTACTTGGACTATC
>RXPK01000065.1:2886132-2968195 GCA_004143645.1 Protaetia brevitarsis
GACACTTTTGGTTTGTATAAAACAAGATTGTTTTTGATATCGACTGCATTTTGGTGCTGTCAGTTTGAGGAACTGTTGAAAGTTTTCGATAGTACATGTTGATAGTACTGCGCAAGCATAATAGCTACGCATGGCTGCAACTCTACTGAGAAAGCATATTGCGTGCTTGAATTTGTTTTCCAAAACGAACTCCGTACTGTTTGTCTAACGACATTTTCGAACACGTTTTGGAAAACCACCCACCTACTAGACAGTTCGATCTACGATTGGTACAATAAATTTGAAATGTTGTTTTGAAATTATGTAAAGGCGAAAGTCCGGGAAGACCACGTCTGTCAGAAGAAGCAGTGGAACGTGTTCATGCTTTTTACCAACGAAGTTCCACAAAAGTCAACAAACGTGCAAATTTGGAACTACAAATTTCCGCAACCATGTGTGAAAAATATTACCGTAAACGACTAAAACTGACGCCTTACAGATTGCAGTTCGTTACAGCATTTACGTGAAGATGACAAGCTTAAACGTCAAGATTTCTGCAATGAAATGCTGCAACGTATGGAGGATGAGTTTTGCGAGCGCATAATTTTCAGTTGACGAGTCAACGTCTCCACATAAGTGGCAAGGTGAATAAACACAACGTCCCGAATATGGGGGATTGACCCGTCGAAGAGTGTTGGTTGGCAGCATTTGCGTGCTTCTCGAAAAGTGAATGATGTTCTGTGTTGTATCTCGCACAAAGGTGTATGGTCCTTTCTTTTTTGAAGAAACACACAGTAACGGGAGCTACATATCATCAAATGTTGATCAATTTGGTTTGATGCTTCAACTGCATGAGGACGTGTGGAACTTTATCTTCCAACAGGATGGAGCACCTCCTCACTGGCACCGTGTGCGTTGGAAATTACCTGGACGAAACACTTTCACAGCGCTGGATAGGTCCGTGCAACACGTTGACCATCGCCTTCTCGTTACGATGGCTATCCAAGGAGCTCCCGATCTTACCACCGTGCGATTTTTTCTATGGGATTTGTGTTGAAGGGCCTGGTTTCACGTCCCTCCGCTTCATATGATTTAGATGAGTTTATAAACAACGGCATCACGAGAGCTGTGGAAAGTGTCGATGCAGATATGTTACACCGGGGTTGGAAATAAACTAGACTATCGCCGTGGTGTGTGCCGTTGTGACAGAGGAGCCCATATTGAGCACCTATGATGTTCCCAAAGTAAGCTTTAAGACATCGCTTTATAAAATAGTTTTAACGAATTCATATAGCGTATTATTTTTGTTTTATAAAACATTGAAAGTGTCTATTTCTTTTGTAGTAACACTGTACTTTCTAAATGTATTAATAATTGTATCGTTCATCTCTAAACTTCTTATTATAGGACAAATAAGTAACAAATTCGATGCATGCTGTATTGGCTTATCATCTAGTGGAAGATACAAACGACGCATGACTTTCTATATACATACAAGAATATTCTTTCAGAAAGAATAATCTGCAGTAATTGATGATTACTTTGAGAAACCAGTTGGTACTGGCTCATCGAACTTAATGAAATAAAACCAGGTAGTAGATATATTTTAATTACTTATTGTTTTCCGTGCAATATAAATTACATGTACACTACCGACCATTGAAGTTAGGACAACTAGTAAATTACTGCTAACTAAATAAAAACGACTCATAAACGCACTAGTGTATTAATAGGTTTATAAAAAAAAAAATTACTGCGGTATCTTACGTTGAAAAAGGACGCTTAATATGCAATTAGAAAAAAAAACATATCATAAAATTCGTTTCATAGGTCTTTTTTAAAAAACTGCTCTTATAAAACCAGTCAGTCCTTTAATATACTATTTTAGTATAAATTGTGATTGACTACAGCTAAGTAAATTCATATTTATTCTAAAAATATCATATATTTCAAACATCAAAAGCCTACGTTCATCAGTGAAAAAAAAATTATTATATAATAGCACTAGATAGTTTACATAGTATACAATAAATTTCAGTGTTTAGCATCAGTATCAGAAGTTTAACTACGTGAAAAAAATACTCAATGGAATAAAATTGATATGATACAGGTAATCATAAGTATCTTGCAAAATTTATTACCGCAAACCTAATCATTTTGGTTTGATTAAATGTATGTAAACACTATCTAGCTTAAACGATTATAAAGTTTTCAACTGATAAAATCGTAATTTCTGAAAAATAAAAACATCTTTCTGATTTTATTATCAAAAAATAACCTATATCAAACATATGTCGTATGTGTATGTTCACTTATTAATATAATTCCAATTAGATAATTTCCTTGCAATTAAATAATAAGATATAAATAGCTAAATACACTGCGTAAGGTAGGTTAACTGTTTCGACAAATGACATTAATTTGAATTTGAAATGTCGCACACCTTGGAATCTCCTAGGAAATACAAATGCAAACAATTTTGACAGTAAATAAACATATTAAAAATCATACGTACGCATTAATTTTAAATCCGCTCTATTCTCAAGCAAAACAAAAAAAAATCTTTAAATATTTAAAACTTTACATCAGTAACTGTCGCCGAATAATTTTATCAATATAACCCATACGGATTTACGACCCATGGGTGGCGAAACGATTGCAAGTTTTTTTACAGTGAGAAAATAATAAATTAAGGTATGTATTTCTGCTGTAAACTGTAATAATTAGGAGCAATTTTCCCAAGAAAACGACATATGTTCGGTTAAAACACTCGAACCTCGTCCTCTACTAGCTTAATTGGTCAAGCACCCGTCCGGCAAACGGGGGTATGTAGGTTCGAATCCTGCGTGAGGAGAAATTTTTTTCTTGGAAAAAATTACTCCTAATTGTTACAGTTTAAAGCAGAAATACATTAATTTGTTAATCAGATATTTGCTAACTTATTCACGGTTCCACACAATTAATAAAAACTTTTCCAACATAAATATGGATATACAGATGATTTTCACTTATATACCTTGTCCACGTTTCAATCTTTTACCATGATTTTTATTTACAACCAGAGCTGCCATATTTTACTGGGGGCACAGTGCCGTCGACGAGTGTAGAAACAAGTAGGGATTATAATTTAGTTTCCACTTATTCAGCTGGATCACCAAATTTCGATTGCAGTAGTCGGTAAAGTGCTGTTATAAATTTGATGGCAGTATTTTCACCCAGAGATAGATTAAATTTATGATGTCGTAACATTATTGGTCAACTATGTAAAACACAGCGTATATTAGGCACTTGTTATAATTTGGTTTAATTATGTTATTTCGTATTTTTTATTAATTTATATAAAGGCCACAAACGCGATATCTCTGGTGCGCCTATGAAAATCGCAGCTATGTTTATAACAGTTAAGATATTACAAATAATTGTGTTTATAAGATGTTAAATATTGAATTTGATTTAGTTTTATCTATAAGTTAATTTCTTAGATTTATATTACAACTACGGTATATACGGAAAACTTACTGCAAAATAATGGATTTGATAAAATAATTTACCTTGTAACATTGAGCGATAAGCGGTATCAGTGATGGCAAAGACGTGGTGGTGGTACTTCGTGCCTTTTAATACCTTTATACCTCTCCATGATCTTTTCTGTGTAAATAGGCAGTTTTTTGTACGGATTGACCACGACACAGAAAAGGCCAGAGTATGTCTGAAATGAAGAAAAAAGGAATTAGTAATAGTGCAAAGTTGGAAAGTTATTAAAAAAACAAGATTTCCGTTCTGGTTCTTTAATATGAATATGTCTTTCTCTCAATATAAAAATATAATAAAAAAACACATTTCGTAAGATCCATTAAGCTGTAGTCACTAAAAATAACTGTTTTTTAAGAAATCAGTTTTTTAAATACATAATACGGACTGCTTCTTCATATGATAAAATGGACAAAAAATAATTACATATTTGGTCTGCAATTTATTTTTAGTTTACGTTCTATTTTTACAGGCTTTCCCAGTTGAGTAAAACCTATTTTCGTTTCAGGTAAAGTGCCGTTTCTATTAAAACTATACCAAAGTATTACTAGGAGAACATGTTGGGGAAACGGTATAAGTAATGCAAAATTTCAAAACAATCGGCCGGATTTTGTAAATTTTGCGTCAGGTAAAGTACCCGTCGCGTCGTAGTAAAGCGAACAAATGAATCATTATTTAAATAAACGTCCAAAAACCTTGAAGCTGCAATTGTACTTGATCATCTAACTCATCCTCTTTGAGTAGTTTTCTGTATTAAAAATGTTGACTCTCGAACAGCGCTTTTATTTAATCAAATGTTACGGACTATACAGGATGTCTCACGAGGAACTGCATCGATCGATATATGAAAGAATCTGCATTGAAAAATTCTGAAAATTTCGCAGTATACTAAAGCCGACGTTAAAAGAACTACGTTGTTATTTTCAACTATGTTTGAAATATTTGCATTTTTTTTAAATTTTTGACAGATCGACGAGTGCATCTGAACTTCTTGTCAAGGTATTTAACTTGGAAAATTGAAAATTTGTAGAAATTTGTTCAGCAGAACAGTACCCTTGTTCAGGGTACTGTTCTAAGTAACATTATAAAACAATAAACTAAAACTATAATTATTGCACATCTACACATATCTAAACTTACTTAAGTGCACATTACGTTGATTCACCAGCAATACAGCGATGAGGATACGCTACACGGCGGATAGCCGAAAAACTTTTTTTCTTACTTTCTACTTGAGTAGCTTCAAAACAAAAACAGCGGCATTTCAGTGGAAGATTTGCCCACCATCAACCAAATAAATCTATATTAACTCCTCGCTTTATTTGAAAGCGTGTACCTTGAAAGATTTATTTGCGCTTTTGGAATAAAAAACGGACGATGAATTAATTTCATTCACAGAATTGTAGAAGCAGTAGTTATGCAATAACTTTAGAAGCAGAATTAGAATGGTAGAAATTAAAAAAAAAAACGGACTGATTTTATTAGAAAAAAAATAATTTACTAAACAAAACTCTTGACACGCATAACAATATATGAGATAATCACATATCTTTTGGCTACGCTGATTTAATTGACCTTCAAAGCTGCACGCATATCTAATAGAAAGAATAGTAAACTTTTGTATTTCTTAAAAAATAAAAGCAATAGAGCAAAGATAATTTCACAATCATTTGAATATTTAATGCATAATAAACATTTCTTACGTTAAATGCGCAAATTATTCCAAAGTTTTCTTTACAAACGGAGGCTTTATAAATTTTGTATTTTTCTTTTAATATAATTTTTGAAATCTAACGTGTTCAACAATTCAGATTTATGCACCAGTCACTTTGTATTAATTTGTGGCATAAATTTAAATGGACTTCTACCGTATGTGAATAAACACACAGTTCTTATGCAATTATACGAAAAGTTTATTTTAGGATTCCATTCAAATGGATGCAGTTACTGTATTTACGTCAATGCATGCATATTACATACTAAATAAGATTTACTGCGAACATATCAGTAGTATACCTACTGTTCATTCTATTTGCATTTCTTTGAAGCAGACAAGAATACCGAAATCATGACTTGCCTAAAAATATTCGTCCAAAAGCGATTGTTCCAAATCTTATTTTTAAAGCAAAATTCTCTAAGGACATTTATTAGTGTTTATTAAGAATACATAATTAGCAATTATTTCTATTGCTAATCCCTTTTTATAGGTATAAGCGATGTAGTTCAGTGGAAGTATATATTATAATAATGCTTTTTACAAAACCGTTCTTTAAGTACCAAAAAACACATTTGTATATATCGTAAATAGATTAGATAATTTGTTTAAAACAAATTAGGATGTCTGCCCTTGAGGACGCCAGAAGTGGAGGAGGAAAATGACAGGTGTTTGGTGTATGCTATCCGCATTTACACAGCCAATACCATCGGCTGTCTATAATCTAGTGGGGCAGCTTTTGAATATTAAGCAGCCGAAAATTCCCAGAAACGTTTAAAAATGCGTCATACTCAATATTTAAAACAACGTAGAACTAAATGAGTTTTAAATTAAACAAGGCGACAAAATGTTATTGAAATTAACACATGAAAATTTACAATTTACTCGGACATTAGTGTTCAAGCAACGACTTCAATATTTGTGTAAAGATCTGTATATAGTAAATCAAATATGAGATAAGTTGCAAAAGAGTCCGTCTTATTTGGAAATAATTAAAGCTTTACACTTCATAGATTATAACGGATATTGCATGAATATTATATCATAAGGCTGACTACACTTCTCACAGGAAAATCGGACACCAGCAATCCAGAATTTTAAAATTCTTGATTGTAATGCAACTTCGGAGGAGTATTCAATTATTATAGCATAAACACCTTAATTATGTATACTACTGGACAAAGGTAAGATAGAAATTTAAACAAAAATAAATTTAGAAGAAAAGGTTATATGTATTTATAAACAATCCGAGTTTAGGTGGGGCGTTTTCTTTAGAATACAATGAAAAAAAATAAATAACAACAAAAAAATTTATGACGGCTTCATTTGAAAATATAAGTATAACTGTTTGATGTTACGTGGAGATAATTCTTTTAAAAACATATGGTGATGGAATTTTATATTAATATTAAATACGTTAGTGTCTTTGATATTAGTTACTAGTTGATTTATGCTCGCGAGTATTAGTTAGACAATAGACAATATGTAGTCGCTCCAGTTTTGGGATAAATGATTCACAGATTTATGACTACCTATTGATTATTATTATACTGTGTAGATTCTTAAAATGTATTACTAAAGTTCTTCATCTATAAAATTACCAAAACAGGTTTAGATTTTTATAAAATTCTTAAAGCATTCACAAGAAAATATTTATTTTATTAACCTTCCGTTTTTTATTTCAGGAATATATTTAGCTACGCTGTGTAATCTGAAGTCGTTGTCTATTTTCTTGAATTGACAAACTTGGTCTCTTCAAACTGTCTTATGTAGCACAGGTTTATTAAAATTATTTAAATATCATTGAATTAAATACATAACAACATTGTAAGAAAGTATTGTTCGCACAATCTTAATGAAATTTATTTTGAATTGATACATTTAATACTCTTTCGTTACTACTGCTAAGCTGTGTTACAGACTTAAGTGTTAGCTATATTTCAAAAAAATAGAACGACATTGATTACACAGGCGAAGTTAAGATATTTTCAAAATACATTACGGAGGTTAATAAATAAATAATTCTTTGGAAATTAATTGAGTTAAAAATTTTGTAATATCTTACTGTTTTGCGTAATTTTTAATCCATAGAAAAAATTTGTAGAATCAATATTTAGAATATAAACACACAATAATGAATACACAATAATAGTGTATTAACAATGTGAAATCACATGTGTAAAGCTCAGGAGGTGATTGACATATTGTCTATTGCGAAGTATTACTTTCGGCAAGATAAACGCTAAAGTAAATAAATCATAGTAATAGGTAATATTTTAAATCCATGCCATATGTTTTCTTAAAAAAGAATTATCTCTACGCACATCACAATTAAATACATATATGTTATTTCTAATGATGCGCTACTCAGAGAGTTGTTATGTATTTATTTCATTAATATTCCGTATTCGGTATTTCTAAGAAACACGCCCGAATTCAATGTGTTTATTTAATTATAACCTTTTTCTCTTATATATTTAATTTCTGTTTAAATTTATAGTCTTTACCTTTGATCGCAATAATTACACAAAAAGGATTAGGTTTGATAAGAGATATATCTCTGGAAGTGTATTTACACTCAAGAATTTTAAATTTCACACTGCTGGTGTCCCGATTTTTCCTGTGAGAAGTGTACACAGATAAAAAGATTTCTTTAAATCAAAGGAATTATTTCTTTGCTCGTATTAAAAAAAACATTCTTCAGTTATGCATATTCCTTCAATGAAGAAATTCGTTTTGACAAAAGAAATGTGCATAACTGAAGAAATGGTACTTTAAATACGAGCAAAGAAATATTTCTTGATTCCAAGAAACCTTTTTATCTGTGTACTTAATGTTTCTACAGGCAAGTGATGTTTGATACATACGACAATTATGACAAATGTACCAAAAACATCTTCCTACATGTAAAACTTTTATGATGATGGCATTCGTAAAAAACAGTGTTTCCCGAGACGATCAACTTCTTGACATGTTTATGCACAAAGGTATGTGAAAATCATTGATTAAACAAGCAGAACACTGAAAAGAATTTGCCATTTAAGCAAAACCCATTTTCTTTTTAAAAAGAAGAAGAACAGCACCTAACACCGTAAATGCGTATATGTATTTCATGTAAACTACATATTTTCACGCGACTTTAGTGTCAATGTCCCGTGATTGTTTATCACCAAACGACTGTCCTCTGACCAGCAGAAGTGCTAATAACGAAAAGGCAAAGCACAAATCAATGTATGTTAATCGTTCTCTATAGTTGGAACACAATGTATACTAGCGCACGCCCTCTAACATTGTTAACATAACGTTACATAAAAAAAAAAAGATAGCAAAAAAAGTTGGTGATCGATATATGTTTGTATAGGCTATACAACTTTTGGTGTTACATTACAAACACGTTGTTCTTATAACCGCTTTAGTGTAATGTGGGAGCGGTTTGCAATTACATTCTTTACCGCTTGGTTAATTTGCTTGGTATTCAGAGCTAATTTTCGAAAATAAATAACTAATTGTAAGATACAGTTAAATCCGGTATATGTTTTAATATTAAGAAGGTTTATAGAAAGCCAGAAATTGTTCAAATTCACTGAACCAAATGAAAGAATGAAGACAGGCAATCCTAATAAATTTTAGTTATTGATATAGAGTCAACTTTTAATTAAAATTTAAAACGAATTTAATTCATTGATGCAATAATCGCATTTCATTATTCATTCACTGTTCGTAAGCGTTTGAGCTTTTTTATTGGATTGCAGTAAAAGTAATATTAAAGTGTTTGATATCAAACATTGTGATTACAAAAAAACATCAAAGAAAATGCTAACATTCAACGTAAGATGCCACCATGGCAGGAGCTGATTGTCCATTGTGGAGGAAGCATCATACAAGCAGAAAAGAAAATAGAAATGTGAGTTTTTGCCTGCCAAGCGTCTTTAACGTTAGGCCACATACCAACTCAAACTAGTAGCGACGCGACGTAAGTCGTAATCGATCCCGCCGTATGCCTTTCATTAAGGTAAGTTATTGTTCTTCTGCAATAAATTGCAAACATTGAAAACGAAGGAAAATAAATTAATTTATTGCGTTCATATAAAATTATACGTATATATTATTCAAAAATTGATAGTATTGAAGTATGAAATATACTTACATACGATTTATCCATGACTAATGTAAATGATTTTGTAATATAAGAAACAAATTTATTTCAATAATGAAACTGTTATTAATTAACAAAGTTGTAAAATATTTTATCATAACAATCACACGTTTCGTTCTGTCTATGAAAATTCACTCAATGAATGCAGATTATTGATATAACGACCAGTATCCATACACATTCTAGATGTTGTTTTAATGGAGTTAATGCTCCAGCATCCGTGGCGTATGGATATTAATTTTTTAATTTTTTATCCTTTTACTCCTATCCTGCGGTTTCTTGGTAATTTATATTGCGTACTACAAGGCTCCATCCTACGTCCGTTGTGTTTTTTGATTTATGTCGACGATTGGATTGGTTATTCTAATATTAGTAGCATATATCAATTCGCCGATTATATGACAAAAATGAAGTGCGAATCACTTTATAAAAGCATCTTTTAAGAGTTATTAAATATAGAGGAAGACAGTATATTAAAGTAGATAAGAAAGAATAGAATTATTTGATTTGTGTTTGAATATACACAATTCTGAAGTCTCGCAGTAGTAATAATTGATAAAAATTCTTTGTCGTTACATAGTAGCATAATCAAGAAAATATTCTATAAATAGTGGAAAGATATTATAGGTGTAAGCAAATATTTGAACAATTGTGGTTTACAAGTATATTTTTGTTAAGAAATAAGCTTAACTTATAATCGTTTTAGACGCATTCTTTGTTTTCGAATAAGCATGCTTGGTCGAACAACCCTATAATACATACAATATATAAATACATACATAAACACACAGATAACCCAGTTTCGTTAGGTGTTAGTTCATACTGAATAAAAGATAAAAAAGATACAGGTCTAATCTCACAATCTACAAAAAAAATGATAATAAGAGCAACTACTTTCGGAACAATACCCCATCTTCAGGGCAGCTAGAGGCCAGAAATTGCAATATTAAAAATAAATTGAAGTAAAATAAAATTAAAATTAACAAGTTAAAAAATATAAAATGTAGTTGTAGTTGTAAATTTGTCTTTATTTCGCACAAAACTTAAAGTTTTATAAGAAGTGGTGATTAAATAATTACAACTGTTAACCGCATGTTACAATACAAATTTACCTAATAAAAATAAAAATTATCGGTTAATGGTCTCGAACTTGGGACACTTGTTATATATTACGTCAATAACAAACGTTTAAGTACATAGGTAAACGCTTCGTTATCTATTCACCGCGGATAATGTTGTAAATCCATCAAGATAGATCCATTTCATTTTTATTAATTCTGTAATCCCTTTTTCTCAGAGCTAGTTTAATAACGTACATATGTATGTGTTCTAGCCTGAATAATTGATGTTATAGGGTCAACCTTAATCCAAGTATTAACTAGAATAGGATTCAAAAAAGGCCTGCTGAAAACGTATTCATTACCACAAACGGAATTAAAGGTATAAGAAAAACTATTAATTATATTTGATTTGAAACATTTCCAGACTAGTATTATTAACAAACTGTAATTATTTTTTTCTGCAATTTGTAACATTTGACCTACGTTATCATCTTTTACTAATTAACAAATTGCACTATGAATAACTAATTCAATCATCGTTAAAGTGATGAAAGAACGTATATTTTTTTTATATAAAAACGCATTATCTGTCAAATCAAGGCATATTAATTCTAGACACAGATGTGCTGGTGCAACTGTTGGTATCATATGTTCAATAAATTCTTGCAACATAAATACTATGTATCTATGTACATATGCTTGTATGTACTTGATTATCAGGGAGATTTAAAAAAACACAAGCAGATAAGTAAAATCAATAAATACGTTTGAGATAATTATTATGAAAATACTACCACAACGGTTGCTTTATTACCAACAAGCTTACATCGTCTGATGTTTAGTTTGCTGTATAGAACACATATATATGTATGACAATTTTACTGTTTGTGTTTCATCCAAGAATTTACTTAATAAGGATACGTAAATAAGGGGTATCTATAGCTACCTACAGTGATTCCAAGCTTAAATGATGCATTCGTGAAATAAATTAGTTTATTCAACAAAATTTATGAAACAATTTTTTTTTTCCAAAGTTTCATTTTAATACTTTACTGGCGCAGCCCCTTGTACCTAATGGCAGGTTGAACTTTAGCTGATGGCATAGATCTCATCAATTTTATTGTAGAGTTTAGTGAAAGATTTTTCCGTTCTTTTAAGTAACGTTCTTTTGAAATCATTTTTATTAGATTATTGCATGTTTTATACGTTATTCTTAAGTTTCTACTACAAGTCTAGTGATTGGGTAATCATAAGGCAACAAACTTCGATCATTATAAAACGAAAGTTCTAGGTCGTTGCCAAGATAAAAATTACAAAGTGTCCCGTAGTCTAAATTTTCCAGCATATGCTTTTGGGATTCCTTTTCAGAATATTTATGTACACCATAGGCCTGTCCATCATCTGCCTTCTATAAAATGCAGATTTCCTACACCTGTGCAGATAACACGAAGCTCAATATCATGACATGGTTTCCACCTTGCTTAACAGCTTGTGAACACCTTTTAAGAAGATATCTCTACAAGTACAGTAATTTTGTCACCAGATATAAACAAGTTTATTTTGCTCTCATCCGCAAATATTACAGGGCTCCAAAAGTCAATTCTCTTCCTTACGTAATATTGAGCATATTTCATTAGCACGCGGGAGTTCTTGTTGATGTAAGGCTTGTTTTGATTAGGGTTACTTTTACTCCAAAACCCCTCAAAATGGAACAGGAGGGAGTAAAGGCCTTGAGACCAATAAATTTGGTCATCACTAAAGACTCTAGAAAAACTGTATGTGTTACCATATCAGTCACTCAGTCAGTATTAGAGAATGCACCCACTTCCAGATGAAACGGGCTCCATGAAGATCTCTTCTGCTAGACAAGGATTCAAATCCATGTGGCATCAAAAGGCCGTCATAGTCCGGTGGATAAAGGCCATCCAGACGCAAGGACAGGAACTTCAAAAATCGATGCTGTAGGCGCCCAATAAGTAATTGGTGCATATTTCAATCCAGGCAACAAACAATCAGCAAAGTAAAGTGCCATTAAGACCTTAGGATCGTAAAAATGGCTAAACACCCGCATTACAAAGCCCAGCTTCTTGGAGGACGCGAAAACGATCTGGTTGATATGATGCAAAAAAAAAGTTTGACGTCAAATGTGACGCCTAATAAGTGAACGTTTCAACCGAAGGAGTGCTGCTTATCAATAAGGTAAGATGCAGGCTCTGACCTACTTTTTTCGGGTAAATCGCATTGCTTTGCATTTGCTGACGTGAAGAATAAGTGCATTCTTTGAGCACCAGTTGGATATCATGTTCATCATCAAGGTCATCAGCGTACACTAGCACTGGACAAGTATGAGAATTTAGCAAATGATCAATGTACCTGACGAAGAAAAGAGGTCCCAAGAAAGATCCCTGTGGTACGCCAGACGTAGACATAAATGTTTGAGAGCAGAAGCCGTTGGTTGTAAGATACATAATTAACTCTATTAGATAAATAAGATCTAAGAAAGGGTGAACACAGGCCAAATCGATTCAATTTAACCAATAAGATGTTATGATTGATCGTGTCGAACGCAGTTGAAAAATCTGTGTAAATTACGTCCTCCTCTGCACGGAAATCCAATTGTTGAGAGATGAATAGAGTTATAGTCGCAAGATTGGTAATAGCAGATTTCCCCGGGAGAAAACCATGTTGGGACTCCGATAATCGATGCTGAACGTTACTGAGAATAGACTTGTTAATTACGAATTCAAAGATTTTGGCAAAATTCGAAATAATTGATATAGAACGATAATTTTTAAGAAGGACTGTGCTACCTCTTTTATGAACCGGGATAATTCCATAGATTTGGAAACACACAGGACTGTATGGCTTTATTTGCTTTATTAGCAAAGACATATGCGTTTCATTTAGGATGAGACGTAGCAAAACAGCGAGCCAGTATTGTTTTCATTCTATTCAACAATAATGTACCAGCAGTTCACTAGTTTTAAAATAAAAAAATTGGTTTAATCATATTATTTGAATAAGCTAATTTATCTGAAGATTGTATTATGTATTTAAGCGATAGGAGCCACTGGATATGTTATGGATAAGCCATGAATATACAAACAATACAATTATATAACCACCAAATCAATGAGGGCATATAGGTAAACAATATCGTACTAACACCAAACAATAAATGTAAAGTGCTTAAACGGCAATAATTCCGCACTCGTCTTTATATTGTGTGTGTCGATTGCATTTTGCATTCATTTTAACTACGTTTAAGACGCAACAAATTGAATATTCCAAACAACCTTTGATGTTAACGCGATATCTTCTAATCTGATACGTGAAAAAAATCCGTTAACTTTGAACTCGGCCAGCTGGTGTTTTCAATGAGTGCCCGTTTGACAGCCACTGACCCGTCTAAACACTTTATTAAATTTAATTATCGCGTAATTAAATTCCTATCATCTCTATGTCGGGTCGACATTTAGTGTTATGTTTAAACAAACGTGCATGCTGCACTTTCTTTTCGTTCGAAAACTAGCAGAGATGATTACAAAATCTGCTATCTTTTGATGATGACGGACGTATTTTTACATGTTTCATGTGTTTCTTACCACGACTTCATAAACGTTCTCTCTTTCTGACGAAACTATATACTTACAAAACATGTTTAGTTCGTTAAACTGTCATCGGTTTTGATGCAAGATATCAATGTGTAAACTACATATAAATTTATTGTCATGTAATAGCAGACAGATGATAAAACCACATCAAGCAAGATAACGTGCACCTATCTTACCTTGTTAGTGATGTGTTAATTTTGTTATTGATTGATGTGGATGTAGACGTTCTAACTTTAACCACTTCCCTTTATTTCTTATTATACGTGACACATGTCCATTTTGATAAAAGTATGTAATTTTATAAATAAAACACATCTATTGATCTTTTTTTTTAAGTAATACCGACGTGGCCAAAATAAAAAAATCAACTGTGTGTTTCAACGAGTATTCACATAATTGTATTATATTTTTGCTATTAAAAATCACAAGAAAATTATCTACTTACAGTAGGACCATTCCAATTGTTATGGAATCAAATAGTATTTAAAACAGGTAGCCTCGAGTAGTATCTTTAGGTGGAGGACGGATTTTAATTATTTAGCTTTTCATAAATAAAGTCTCAGCGAGTGAAAGTATGGAGCTTTCTGCCCTTCCAAAAAAAAAAAAAAATATAGGTATGCTATTTGTACGAAATTAGCAAAATTGTCAAGTACTTTTAATTACACACTTTAACACACTTTTTATAATAGTATAATAATTGAAGACACGAGTGGATGAAGGTGTTATGTTACAAAATCAAACTTTTTCAGAAATTAAGTTAAGTTTTTTTATGTAATTTTTCTCAAAAGTAGTGTAACATAACCCTTTCACACATTCACAAGACTCGAGTGTTATGTGAAAGATGGGTACAAAACACCTTCGTTCATGCAAAAAAGACAATTTTTAAAATGCGACATAGCACCTTCATCCACTCGTATCTTCAATTATAGATGTTATAAGAAATTTTGCTCAAGAAGGACCTACTAAAACGGTATTTATTGCCAAAAGCGGAATCCTTCCAGATCAGTATTATTAACAAACTGTCATAGTTGTTTCTGCAATTTGTGACATTAAATCTGCGTTCTCACATTTTACTAATTAACAAATTTCGCTGACAAGCAAAGTTACCCAACCTGATCACCGATTTTGATAAAATTTTGCAGACATGTAGAGAAGCGAAAAATAATCCATCCTTATTTTTTTTTTAGCTGCTGATATTCACCTGTAAGGGAGATACAGACTCCTAAAGTCACACCCCCAAAAACACATGTTCAACGATATCTTTGGAACTAGAAGAGATATCGACCTAAACTGAAAAGGAAAATGTTCTTGACAATTCGGACATTTTGGTTTAATAAGGAGTTATTTGATGTTCATGCACCTCTTGTCACTATTACTATAGGGGTACATAAACCGGCACCTTGGATTACGGAGAAATATTAGTTATTGATGTCACTTAGGAATAAAGCACTTACTTAAAAGGTTTAGGTCGAATGAGTTGACTACTCACTGGGATGCTGCATATAAATCTCTCAAAAATCTAACAACTGACTGCTGCAATTAAGCGAGAAAAGAAAGCCTATTTACAATATAGACTTAAAAATTCGAATCACTTTGGAATGACTTACGTGATCTGAACATTCACAAAAAAGATTCTCCTGTTGTGCCTTCACACCTTTTAGATGTAAGCGGCCTAAATGATCATTTTATTTCGACATCGTATCCCTCCTTGTTGCGCGATACCAACGTATTTAACTTCTACAATTTCAATGTGAGGCCGGGCGTTCACTCTTTCTCTTTCTGTGATACCAGTGAGTCAGAGGTTATGCTTCCATAATTTCCAGTATCCATTCGAATTCAGTTGGAGCGGATGGTATTTCCTTAAGAATGTTGTCATTATGTTGTCCCACCATTCTGCCAGTCTTAACACATATTTTAATGTTTGTCTTCAAACTGGGGTTTTCCCCTACTGATTGGAAAGAGCTCATATTATTCCTGTGCCAAAGAATAATAACCCTGTTAGTAATACCGATCTACGTCCAATCAGCATCTCGTCCGTTTTGTCGAAGGTCTTGGAGAGGATTGTTGACAAGCAATTGCGTAATCATCTGTCGAAATTTCATTTATTGCCTACATTCCAGTATGGATTTCGTGCAGGTTACAGTTGCACCTCTGCTCTTACTTGTATTGTTGATGACATCATATCTGCGAGTGACACTGGTAAATTAACAATATTGGTGCTGTCGGATTTCTCCAAGGCGTTTGACAGAATTGATCATGGTCTCTTGATAACTATTCTTCACTACATTGTTTTGGGAGAGGTCGCTCTCCGTTTTTTCCATGCCTACTTGTTTGGCAGGAGGCAGGCTGTAGTGGCTGGTGGTAATGTGTCTGATTGGGCTATGATATGATCTGGAGTTCCGCAAGGATCTATATTGGGTCCGCTACTGTTTTCGATTTATACTGCACATATGTTTTTTTTTCATAATTTCACATATAACTTACAACTCTATGCCGATGACTCACAAGTATATAAGTCCTTTTTTGCTGATGACATGTGTGAAGCTGTTGACGATATCAATCATGATCTTAACAATCTTTATACTAACATTGAACATAGAAAAACATTGCCTGCTTATAAACGAAAGTAAATCTTCTTACATAGTGTTTGGTGGCAACAGAATCAGGTCAAGCATTCTTCCTAATATCGTATTAACAGTTAACAATATACCGCTGCAACATCAAAAACATGTGGGAGATCTAGGATTATTTATAGAAAATGATCTCAAGTTTAAACATCATATTAGTATCTGTGTTAGACGAGCTTACTGTAGCTTAAAAACAGTTATCCCATTAACACAAAGTTAATGACGGAGCTTGCTCAAAATTTGGGAGATGTCTAACAGATGGTACTAGGGGGAAGCATCAGTGTTAACTTTTAATTAGCTACGAGGGAAATTTAAAAGGTCACCGACTTATTAACTCGCTCTCGTATAAACAAGCCAACCTGCGTGAGTCGATGAATATTTGATCTTCTCTTTGTATCTATTCAAATAAACTAAGGTAAACTATCCAATAGCTGACACCTTAAGGCACCATTTTTATTTCATATGTTACTGGTATCTTTGGTTTTTAGGTATGTTGCCTAGCAGTATATAGGTCTCAAGATTGCACATTTCTAAATCGAGTCATATAATAAACATCGCTGTACATTTACTTTTTTTATGAATACAATTTTTATTTCATCCAGTAGCTGACATACCATTTTCTGACATATATTATGTAACAATAATTGCCGTTAGTTTCGAAATAAACATAAATTTACTTTATAGGAGATTTTATTGTATTCAAAAATATAAATTATAAATGTTTCTATAATAATAATGTAATATTCATGCGTGTATTGATAATATGTTATATTTAATTTACCTATAAAGCAAAATTTCTGGAACTGTATAAAGTCCGCGAGAATTCGCAGATAAAGGAGGTCTTATTTTCTTTCTAAGAATTTCGTATCTTTCGTACCATATGGTATCTACAAAATTTGGCCATTTAAAATTTAAACCACCCATGGACATTGAGCTGATTTATTCCTTTCAATATTTTCTTAATAACTTTCCTGGAAAAATATTCTTCTCATAGATTATTATAACAAAATCACCAATTTCAATTTGCTCCTCTTTGTTATTATTCTGTTCAGCTACGGTTGCACTAACTGACTGATCATCTTCTTTATTTCTTTTTTTATTCAAAAAGTACTTCCATTTTTCAGATGTTACGACTGCTGGTATTTTATATTTCTGTTTACGTATTGTAATTTTATTGGAATTATCAGGCCAAAAGAGCGACTTCTTAAATGGAGTTGGTACATTATAGGTAGAACACGTCGCAGCATTATAATGCTTTTCTGGAGTTTGTTGGCTTTCATATAACAGTTCATCAATATTATTAATTGGAACATTCATTTCGGGCAAGTTCGATGATTGGGAATTTGTTGCTTTTGGATTTTCTTGTACAGTTTCACTAATATTTAGAAAATCGTGATTTAAGGAAGTTCAACTGAGTCTATTAGCTGTTCCTTTGTAACAGGAAAGCCTTGATCGGCACTGTAGAATAACCACTCTGTTAATGTGTTTTCTTCCTCTGGTGTAAGATTTGTTTCTGGACGCATCCTGCGCATTTCTGGATATATTCCATTAATTTTTGATAAAAGTATTGTTCTTGGAACGTCGTATTTTGTCGATGCTGCTATCATTGATAACTCTCCTTTCTTAACTGAATCTATAGCTCTCTTCATGTTTTGTTGATCATATTGCAAGATTTTCTTTTTAATTGATGCCATGATAAACTATAAAAAATAAAAATCATATAAAATTATGATAACCCTATGCTGACAGTATCTGACACCTAGGTCAGCTATTGGTAGCATGTGTAGAAAACACTTTATTTTCCACTATCTAGGCACTAATTGCCATGAGTTAAGTTATCATTTAGCTTCATTCCTATGTCAGTTATTAGAAATTAACATTATTACGAAGTCAATACCTGACATCCTTCGCATAACCTAAACATGGCTTTGTATTTGCAAATTTCGTACTTAATACTTGCGATTAATCTTTATCTTATTATCAAATATACCAACTCAAAATACTACACTTACCTTAAAGATATGGTGAACACACTAACGATCTTCTTATTTTGAGTCAAAGAAAAACAACATTAACGGTCAGTCGTATGAACGAGACTATTAAAAAATCTGCACCGGCGCAGAAGGGTAAGATTTATAGTAAAATTAAATGCCTACATATGTATAGCTAACTTATTATTGCCAACATAAAAAGATAGATTTCTTATTTTGCTAGAAGTAGTATGAACATGTCAGGTAATGGGTGTATGTCAGCCACTGGTTGTTTTACCTTACATTTTTACGGAATTCAACCATGATTATTATCTCGTGTATAACGAATACCACTCCAGAGAATAATTATGGGAATAAGACACAAACCAGCAAACGCTTATAGTAAATATACCCAAATTATGCAAGGGTGAAGGACTTCAAGACACAGTCATAACAATAATCGACACTGCCAGTAATAAAACACCAACAACGCATTACAATGTTACGCAGATGAAAGCGGCATCTTAATTGGACTGTTCATCATCCGTTGGAAACGTTGCCAAAAAGGACGAGGAGTTATTAAGCGCAAGTAGAAGATCCCGAATAACCGGCGACGTTCCAGAGACGGTGGAGAATTTCTAGCCCAACGCACAATGCGAAAAGAACATTCCGGTATCAATCGATTTCGAATATCCTTAAAAGTCTTTTAGTGCCGTCTGTCTCGTCTATTTGTCTGGAAAGTCTAGACTGTCTATACGTTGCGTATATGTGTCCTATAACAGCTACCCAACAGCTTGCCTCGGTAGGAATGCTATTATGGGTTATCTCATTCCTTCCACTCGCAGACCGGCAACAGACACGTCGGGCACGCTTTTACGCAGGCCGTTATATATCCTCTAAGCGGCCAAGAAGCTTAGGTATTTAACCTATTTATCTGTCGCTGGAATTTCCTGGACTGGAAAACAAGTTTTGTTATTTGTTTTTGTCGTCTGAAGACTCGATTAATCAACTGAATTTTTAACGATTTAAATTTACCGGTAGCAAATTCATATGGTATGGTATTTGACACTCTAAAACTCCTGCTAACACGTCTTTATTTATACAAGTGTCCCGTATCGTTATGTTCAAATTTTGAGAGAGTAAAGTAGACTTCATTTCAAGTTAAAAAAAAAACGTCAAAATGGATATAGGGGAAGGTGGGGCAAGATGGGAACATTAAGCTTTAGAACACTGCATCAGGATTGCAAATTGATATACAAAGTTCTAATTGTAAAGTTGTAATCTTTAAACATTTATCTGCTGATGAATGAATTTACAATTTTTCGATGGGTACCCTTGATGATGTGAGAAAATTTTGAAAAGAAATGTGCAAAAATGTGGCAAGGGTTCCAGGTGAGTTAAGAATGGGTCGTACCATAAATCTAGGTAATAGGTAAAAAAACAGATTCTTAAAATATTCTTAAAAACATGCAGGAAAGCTTAAACTCTTTAAAGCGGAACTACTTAAAATAAAAAAAAAATACAATAACGATAAGAATATTAAACTTAATCTTCACAATTGAGACAATAGAAGACGAACTCATCCACGTTATCCGCACAGCCTCCATGTACCCAACCGCGCCATCCATGGCATTGTATCAATACTTCCCCTTACAATACCAACATTGAACGTCATCTTCCTCAACAGAAGAACTTGATTATTTCCTTGACGTTTTCTAAAAATCTATCTCTTTGCTTTCCTTATAAAATTCGGCTTCTTGATCTCTTCTGTTTTCGTCTTTGTCATTTTTTTTCCCTTTAACTCTCCCTCAGCACTTCTAGTTGCCTTAGGGATTCACCAGACTTCTATTTTCTTGTAGCAGATTTTTATACGCAGTGCTTGTAAGGATTGTTGTCTTTGCCTTGTTACGCTTTGATTGAACCTGTACTTTATTCCTAACATGAGAAATAGGCATTATGTCTTCGAGAAAGCATAATGGCATATCCAGGCATAACGGACCAGACTGAAGAGTGAGATAGTGATGTCCCCATGTTGCCTCTTTGGGACATTTTCTGGTTATGTTATAATAACATATTAAATATTTGAAATAAACAAATAACGCACATCAATTAATAAGCACAAAAAAGTGTAGTTGTAAATAATTTACTTATACTTCCGATACTGGCCGTTGAACTCACCATCAAAATAATAACGAAATTCTGGAAATTGCAAAGTTCACGCACAAACAGCAATAACTTTGTTATTACGATTAGTAAAGTTTCCTACATTACAACAAACATAAAACAGCACTTGTCAATATTAGGACTGCTATTATTTGACAGATGCTTACTGCTGTTTTGTAGATAAGACGATGTCCCCATCATGCCTCGTAGCCCCATCTTGCCCCACCCTCCCCTACCTACCACCATTTTATTTGTTTCAAAATCATAGCCTTTTGAATGTTATTATCAGATAATAAAAAGAAAATGTGTTATCCTAAAGTCAATACCAATAGCAGACGTAATATTGACGTCCATGATACGTCATTTTAAGTCATTCTGCTATCGGGACTGACTTTATTCAAAAAAAAAGTTCAGTCAATAATATTTTTAAAATGTCCAATCCTTGTTGAATATTTGATTGGCAGCCTGATGAATACTATCCGATAACTCTTATCTTATGTTTGAAACTTGCGCGTAGACTACATTTTTCATGGACCCCCATCAGGGGATTGTGATCGAGTGATCTAGGTGGCCATGCAGAAGGACCATTTCGGCCAATCCATCTTGGATAATTGACGTTAATCTAATTTCGCACAGCAATTCCGAAATGTGGAGGTGCCCCATCCATGTGAAGCCACTTAATTGTTCGAACGAATATTCAATGAGACATCCTCTAGAAGACCTACTAGTTCTTCAATAGGATACTGAAGGTCATTGCCCGTATTTAACCTCGCAGGAAGAACGACAGGACCAATCAACAACCCATCGATTAGGGCAACACAAACCACAGCATAAAGAGTAAGGACAATGGATGAGTCATCAATTTCTAAGCCTAACTTCACTTCATACAACAGCTTTCCAATATCGCAGTTTGTTATTTTTTACATCGGTACCTACATAAATTAGTTTATTCATCCGTCTAGGCTACATGATTTACTTGTTTTATTTATTTATTTTAAGTATTTTCTTAGTTTTAAATTACCCCTGCAATTTTAAAAGCAATTAATGAACCTTGATAAGGCGCATTGTGTAAAAGGTAAGGTTAGTGGCCATAACATTTACATACTTTGTTATATATTATATTGTTAGGTTTAAGGGAAATAACCGTGAAAGAAGACGCCATGCTATTGTGCCATTCGCTCTTGCAAGATAAATTCTGATGTTAACAATGGTAGCAGTTTCTTTGGATTTTCGAATGAATTTATTATATGCAACAGTCCGTTTATCATCTCTTTGGCCCGATAAAGTTCTTGGCCGGCAAACATTTCACTTCCAATGACGAAGTCAAATCGACTGTCCGCAGATCGGTCTACTCACAAAAGATGGGCTTCTATGCAAAGGGCATTTGCGTAACCTTGTGCCACGATGAGAGAAATGTGTTGCAACACTTGGTGACTTGTGGAAAAATAGTGCAAAGATATGTTATGTCCGTATTTTGTATGTATCCTACATAACTATTATCAATTATCATTGTGTCAAAAAGACGAGTTAGCTCATTTACACTAGTCTAGGGGTTAATAGTAGTGATGGGTTGCTACGAAGCAAACTGCTATTTTGTAGCAATTACCACCGTTGCAGCTAATGACGCTAGTCTATTTACACACCAGTGACATAAAATGTTTTATGACACGGTTTTCTATTACTGCTATGGGTTGTATATAAAGTTTGTAAAGGGAGTATCGTGCGTCGGTTTAGGGTCGTATAGGGGTATTTAGATCGTCTTGATCACTTTGGGAGGCGTGTGACGCAGAAGGGATTAATTCTTTTCAATGAGTAAATTGATTTCTAATTTTTTGATAATTTATTAATGTTTAGCATTTTGTAATTGTAACTGCGGTGCTGATGATGTAATAAAAAACATTATTTCCATGTGATTATTAAATTGAAGAATTAGGTAAGTTTTTGTCAAATATATTTGAATAGCTTCTCTTATTATTGAGAGATATTGAGTGAATATGGGTGGTAACAATAAGACACTATAAGCTGTATGCAAATTTGTAGAAACAGTATCTGTTTAATGAATACCGCTATTTAAGGAAAACTAGTACAAAGCAAAACCAGATTGTAGCTGCTAACGTAAAGAAACAGTTTTATAAATCACTAGTTAGTAATGAGAAATAACACGAAAAATTGCTGTAGCACAGAAACTCGAAATCAATCAACAAGCGATACAAATCTACATATTTTTCTTAAATTTCTTAAATGCATAAAATTCTATGCAACCATCACTATTAATTTGTTTACAGATAATGACCATCATTTTCTACGACAAGGATATCAGATACTTTGAAAACTTTTAACTTCAAAGAGTAGTATGCTGTTTTTACAGCAGCAAATCATTATACTAGTAATAACACGTATCTAATAATAGCAAAGATATCCGTTTCTTTGCAGCTAAACACATGAAGGAATTCTCATCATATTCATCTTTAGTTTCTGTTCTTTTTTTTAATTTATTTTACGTAATATATATTTTTTAAATCGATATTATTCTGCAACCATTTTACACTTATGTGGACATGTTTATGCTTGCAATTTTCCAGACCAATGACCACCCTATAAAGTGAGGCAACAAAGTTATGTGCGTCATATTCACTATTCGTTGCAACAGGTATTTCCTTGCGCAAAATGTTGTTTGAGAAATTTTTGCGTTCAGTGAACTGATAAATTGTTAACTCAACCATTTTTCTTACAATAAAATGATTTAATGCTATTTATTATATTTATTGTTATTCTATCTTTTTATTCATTAAACATATAGTATATTGTGTTTACCAGACAGCTTTGACTAAATGTTTATAAAGACCTAATAGACCATAAATTTATAGTTATAGTTTAAATATATTACAAATTATAATTTATTAAAGAATCATATTTTGTTACACCGCCATGCATTTCACAGCTAAATATAGCTGTAATATTTTTTTCTAGAAGAAGGAAACTGATATCTTATCAGAAACTGGAAGATTGATACAAATTGTACTAAAATATGTAATACAATCCTATTGCAGTTATAAAAATTTAATACAAATTAAAAACACTCAAAATATATACAGCAAATTGAAATTACTTGAATTTACCAGCAAGGATGTCTAAAAGGATTAAGGAAGCCTGTATTTTTCTTTTAAAATTAACATTTAAAATGTTCTGGTGTTCCTAGAATTCTGATATTAAATACATAAGTAAATATTGACATATTTTTATGTATGTATGGTATCTTTATAAGAATAAATATGTAAATCTTTTTTTTTGTAATATTTTAAAACACACGAGAAAAAATAACTGAATCTTTAACATATCAACCAGCTAATACAGACAAACACCTAAGCTTATCGCAATATAAGGCTAAATACACAAATGAATGTTATCTGGCGGCTTTTCCTGGAAATAATCGATCACTTTTTAAACGAGAATTCTGGGCGCTTCAATATATGCTAAATATGGTAAAACCAAATGAATCAACGTTCATTAACTGACACGTATGTACCCCGATCTACAGAAACAGAATTCCGAACAAACAAACAGTAGGATTGTTCGTGTAAACGTTCTGAGATTAGTTAACAAGCAAATATTTTAATAATTTCGACGAATTAGCTGTATACGGTAGAAACGAATTCTTTCGGAATATAATGAAATATCCAGTGCGGCGGTGACATCAGGAATGCGATAATTTATCAATTACCGAAAAGAGAGCACTTGTATACTCGACACAAAACGGATGTGGAACAGTGTTAAAAATAAAAACGTTGCTTAATAGTTTTGTAAATTGTTATGTCCGATGGCGTGATTACTTGCTGATGTCAAGGATATCGTGAGTAATTGCTTAGTTATCAATTATTAACGCATGCATATTGTGTGTGGGATTAAAATTAAATTAAAATAAAAAAACCGGAATGATTGATTGCACGTTTTATTTTGAGGAATAATATCTGAATTTGTAGATACATATAGGTAATATAAAAAATATTCCAAACCTACAAAAATTAAAAATGAATACTGCAAAGAAGGTGCGGTATTTTGCATTACGAATTATTATATTTTGAAATCAAATTTCTACTTGAAGAAAGAAGTTTGAAAAAATAAAGTCTGTTTTACAAGTTTTTTTTTAAGCTAAGAAAAACGACGGCCCAAGCAGAGAATACGCTCAAAAAATACGTACGAAATTCTGACATAGGCAGATTAGCATCAAAATAGTAGAATGTAGAAAAAAAATTATAAATATTCAATTTTGACGTAGTGTAGATGCACAATATAATAAAATACTTTAAGGAGAAAGTAAGCAAGTCTACTCCAACAATATCTCATTATTTCAAAGACCGGTTTCGCGCTCACAAATGTGTAGGTATCTTCAGGTTCAAAGGTAGGAAATGATATAAGGAATTATCGTAACTTTATAAATTAGCATTTTTCTCTTAAGATGTATAATAGGGGGAAATTAATGTAATTTAAACATTTTAAAACAATTAGCAAAGTTAGAAATTAATTTCAAAGCTCCACTATACTTGATGAAATACATCTAGCTAAAATCAATCATTATAGATACTAAATTTGAAACACATTAGATCGTTCTAACACGTTTCAAGTTTGAAATTTATCGAACATATTAAGCAGGCACATAATAGTGAACTATAAAGGTATATATATGAACAATTGTACGTTGCAAAATATTGATTTAATATAGAAAATAGAAACATTTGGAGATATTATTATTTATTTGAATCCTCATAACATTTTACTTATTTCACATTTGCATCATACTTGGCACTTTCTTATATTATCTGAATAATAAACATAGTACATAGACACAATTTTATGGAACTGTTCACTATAAAGTGCGTTTGGTGCATATATTACTCTAAATTGTAACAAAATTTGTTGAACTCTTCAAAGTTATTGACACACTATTGCTAACTTTATATAGTTATTGAAAGTTTTGGATTGGTAGTATTATGGAATAATTAGTAATAAACCAGCAAAAAATATGTTCTTTCCAATCCTTTTATTATTAAAAATTATTGGAAAGAACATATTTTTTGCTGGTTTATTACTAATTATTGCTAACTTCGTTAATATAACGCTGGTTACAATCGTGTAATCAGAAAAAAAAAACAATTGAAAATCGCGTTCACAAGATACAATAGATAACTTTGTTTTCTGTTAATAGATCACCTTGTATATTTTGTCACCAATTGATAGAAAACCAATTTTTGCACGCAATATTCTTACAATAGTATGAACCAAAAATGAAAAACGAAAGAACTACTACTTATATAATGATGGATTCGCTATAACAAGCTTGTGCGTATACACTGCTATTGAAAAAAGACTTCAATGATTCCAATTGTTGCTTATTCTGTTTTATCGCTAAATTCGTTTATTGCTGTGTTCCTTGTTATCGTTGTATTTTATTCTTTATTTATTTATTATTCAAGTTACTGAGTTTTATTATACGTAATGGTTTTCAGTCACATATAGAGAAATGCGATATGTTTGAGGGATATTTTGTATATAGAAGAAACAGCAATTGAGCTTTGGAACAGAGAAATGTTGCCAAACAGGACACTACCATATCCATTCCCAAAAAATGACGCTACCATTGATGCAAACCGATTTTCTTGCAGAACATATTTTTCTGGTGGACGACATTTGCTTCTTCTGAATAATTATTGTTATTTGAATGCATCCATAGTTGGGAAAATTCAATCAAATTAATCAATCGAAATTGAAATAAAAATTTTCAATTATTAATTGAACTGACTGATTAAAAATTGATTTTTTTTTTCAATCGGAAACAAATAATTAAAAATTGTTTAATTAAAAGTTAATTTTTAATCTGGCCGGATTGATTTCATTCAATCGTTATTTTTTAATTACTCACACTCAGAAGAGTTCGATATTAATCGGTGAAATTTTTAATCAATTAAATTTCGGATTAAAATTATCGATCAAGATTTAATCGAAATTAATTTAATTGTTGGTTGACAATGTATGTTAGGTAACATGCTGAAAATGCGCTTTAAAATTTAATTTATTATCTAAAATAACCCCGAGATATTTGACAAGTTCTTTGCAATAAATTCTATCCTCCCGCGATTTAAATGTAGACTTTCTTAGCCTCGGTTAACCAAAAAATACCACCTCTGCTTTGTACGTATTCAAATTTAATTTAGTATCTAAACTCCTATTTAAAATATTTGCTAAAGCCTGATTAGCTCAATTTTTTTTAACGTATTATATTGCCCTGCTTAACAGGCAGTCATTCCGAAAGTCCACGACTGTAGATGATACGTTCTACCATGTACGCACTTTGTTGGCTGTTTCTGCTTGCAACCGTCTTACCACGATCACCATTAAATATCCAGTTGTAACAAGAATACCATACGACTTAGATTTAGTCCATTTCCGATTAAAAATTAACGTTTAACCAATTGATAATTCCATAGTTACTTGACAACTAACAACAACAATTTAATTTCCAATAAAATTAATTTCAATTAAATCTCCGATTGAAATTTTAATTGATTAAAAATGTAATGATTAACTGATAATTAAATTAATTTCGATTAAATCTCCGATTAACAATTTTAATCCGAAATTTAATTGATTAAAAATTTAATCGATTCATGCCAAACTCTGATCCATGTGAATGTTTTTCATATTTATTCCTTGTATTTCCGCACAATAAACTGCAAATACTATAACATAGATACTAAACTCACATTCATTTCTCAATACATCAAGCTTTGACAGCTGTTTCTCCCACTATCTCCTTTTAGAAGAGTTGTGCATTACGGATCATAACTACATATATGACTTTGTTAGATTGGTTGCCTACCTAAAACGCCCCCTCCATTCCCATTTAATTTTTAACATAGTGTACATATAACATAGATGGCGGTGTAATTTCTCAGTCAGAAAAGGCAGTATAATTAAACGATGTAGGAAATACATATCAGAAAATGGAAATGTATATATTACGAACACTTGTTACAATTTATCGTTTTTTGTCACTGCTATTAATATTTTTTTGTAAACTCTTGCATTTTTTTTGATTTTCAAAACTGAACTTGCCAAATAACAAATTTTTGGCTATTATACCGATTCATCATTGTATAAGTCGTACCTCATTTATTTTTCATATTAGGGTCATATTATTGTAACAATATTGCGTGCAGAAATTGGTTTTCTGCAAATTGGTGACAAAATATGAACTATTAAAAAAACAAAGTTATTGTATTTCGTAAATGGGATTTTCGATTGTCTTTTTTTCATTATAGGATCGTAATCAGCATAACCCCTACAGCTTTGATAATTTAATCAACATTGTAGCTACAATATTAGCACAGTTAGTGCGCCGATAACTTTGAACAACCTGTACATATAAGTATGTTTTTTTTCAATTTTCTTAAAAACTTACAAAACCTCAAAAATGCAAAATTTTAAACAATATAAAATATAAGAATAAATAGATTGAATCCAATCCAAATGGCATTTTGTTCGGGACACCAAAACGCACCAACTCAAGTCTTTAGCCGGATTAGGTAGGAAGACGGTGCATGCCAACGAGGAGGAGGAGGAGCTGAAGAGACAACACGCTTTTGTGTGGGCCGCTGAACCTTCAAGGTCATCGTTAACCTCTCTTTTGTCTACCGCGTCCTCCTCTGACCTTGCCCAAGCGATCGCGAGCTTACATCAGCATTCGTTCTTCGCGGCTCTTTCTTCTTCATCGAAGTTACTCTCCGGTTTTCTCTTGACTCTTTTTTTTTTCTTTTTGGGATAAAAGCCGAATTTATCGAGCGCATAATCGCCGTATCGGATCCCCATCAGCGATGGAAGAGGAAACCGCGAACGCCGAAACAAACCAGCAAGGCTGCCAACGCTATATGGCAGGCTATAAATAGATTTTACGATGATTAATCTAACCGAAAGCGTTCTGTTTACACACTAAATTGAAAGAGTGTACGGAGAAGCATGAAAATTGTAATAGCCGGGGTAACTTTCGACTTGTTACGTAATCTTTAACGATTTGCCGGCCATATGCCTCCGTCAGAAGAGGTTCCAGATGAGTGTTTGAAAGAGTTTTTTTCTTTTATGTGGACGTACAATAAGCAATGTAAGTTAAACAACTGTAAAAGAAAATATATTTTAAATGAGTGATGGAAGTTTGTATGTATACGTGTATTTATTTCGAGGTGTTTATTCTATGTATAATATAAAATTTGACGTATACGAAACTAATTATCCCAGATCTTAGTTAAAATATTTGTATTAACGTCAAAAACGACTTAAATTTGAATAAAAATCATTCATAAATTATTGAGAGTTGTGGGCGTTTTAACTCAGAATTTACTCTCAAATTTCAGTGTATGAATATATTGACAAAAAGAAAATAGAAAATAGGTTTTAACTACTAAAAAAAAAAAAATAGATTCACACATTAATATAATAAAAACGCTGGTCCTATACGATATGACATAAAGCAAGAAAAACTTCACGCATGATAGAAATATTGTACACGTAAAGAAGGACATGTGTTAATCTAACGAAAAACGCGGCATTTAACTACGAAATTTGAGTTAAATACAGTCAAACAAAAATCATTGTTAAAGTAACAAAATGCGAATGTTAAAATAATTATGTAGATTTGATAATATTTTTGGCATTGTTTTAACAATCAAGATAACTTTATTTTAAACATTCAATATTGTTAGGGCCAATAAGTGTTCGGGTAAAATAAACAACTATTTCATGTTAAATTAGGTAAAAGAATTCATTAAAATAAAAAGCAGAAGTTGCTAGGTTAAATACACATTTTAAGTTAAATTGAATCAATGTTATCTGTTATGTCAAAATAACAATTTTTGCTGTGTTAAACAAGAAAATTATGTTGAGCCAAACAGAATTGCTTTTTAGTTAATAATATTTTATTGCTATAGCAACCTATCGGGCATTTTTTGATTTGCTTTACAAGGAGAAATGTATCTTGGTATTGTACATTTATCATCTCATTCACAACATAAAGTGTAAAATATCTGTAAGGCGGGATATATTTAAAATCCTCAAAAAATAGCAGTTTTACTGACATCGCTGCTTTAATGGTCGCAACTCCTATTGAATGTTTGACTGGTGAATGCACTAGATTAATATTTTATTAACTCTGACTGTTGTGCTTTATGACCCTTAGGTGTCATTTACTGGTGTGAAATGGAAGGAACGCCATCTTCACTACGATTTCTAAAATACCTACCTATATTTAACGTATTTGCTACTATGTGGAAGAAAACTGTTATACACGTGAACCCATTGGCTTTATTAATTTAATAAAACGATATGGTTGCCTTCATTATACGGTATCCTTGCGAGATTAACTAAAATTTTGGTTAACGCAACAACCATTATGGAACATCTAATATAGTTATATCAATAGAATGAATTTTGTTAAAGTAATTAAAAATGTTTTTCAAAATATACTACTGTGAAGTGTTCTAACAATTTCGATGTAGCTAAAACAACAAAATATTTTTAGTTCGTTCAAACAAAATATATTGTTGGTAATACCCCTAACAAACAAACAACTGTTAAACTAACAAAATATTGTCAACATTTTTTTTTCAGTTATTTTAACCTTATATTTTGTTCAATTTGATTAAAAATGTTGTTAATGCAATAATATTTTTCCAACAAAAGGGTGTTGGTTGACGGAATGCATTTTCTTCTCTCCGTGTACGCTAATCCTAATATTATTATAAGTATATATAAAATTTGGCGCATACAAAATTGACTATCTCAGATCTAGCACAGACTATTGATCTAGTAAAAATATTTGTAGATACTAATGCCAGAAACGACTTAAAATAGCATAAAAATCATTCATAAATTGTTGAGATAAATAAATAAATTTCACTTTGTAAATCATATATTGATACTTTTTTTTAGGAGTTTTGGTTTTCGGTATTTAAAATGCACAAATGTATTTTCAAAAAAGCATTGTAATTTGCGATGTTAAATAACGTCACATATTTGTGCAAATAAGCATCTTGTTGTTGATTTTTTTCTTAAAAATAAATAAAAGAATGAAGTAATATGGAATTTGATATAAGAATTTATCTCTCAAATCTTTCCTCACCCTTACCCCTTCTTCTTTTAATATCCGTTTATATTTTCCGACTAATATCCGTTTGGGTCTTATAGAACACTTATTATTAATGATGACGCAATACCGAAATATATCGTATTAGAAAAATATTTATTTAATTATAAATTTTAATGGATTTTTAAACCTAATTTCACTAAAATCTCTTTTAACAAACTCTTCAAGATTATCTTGGGCTGGGATGAGTAGAGAGCCAAACTGAAACCAAGGATTTAAAACCAAAACTAGTATGCAGATGGATCATAAAGGATCACAGGTTCTGCAGATGGAACATGTGGTATTGGGGAAATATATCACCGTATACTAGACGAAAATACTAGCAATTGAAACATGAGCCCGTAGGGGATTCAAAGGTCAGCAGATTAATACCCTACCGGATACCCAATCGACCCCGAGTACAATAGCATCCTAGCAGATAACCTCGAAACGGGCTTGGTATTGTTTGGAAAACCTTAGAATCCTGGCCAAACACAATAAAGTTATTTTGGTGTGGCTGCCGGGTCATAAGACATAGCAGGCAACGAACGTGCAAACCAAGCTTGCCAGAAAAGACTTCACTGGACCTGAAACCGGATCTGGGACTAATGAAAGCTGCGATATGGAGTGCTAGCAAATCGTAGAGAAAACACCAGATTCACTGGAACAGCTTAGAAGAACAGATACGCAGCAAACGGATGATGGGACAACCATCTCAGCGACTCAATCGAGTAAAGCTTACACTGGTGACTAGTCTGCTGACAGAACCCGACAAATTAAGGAAGTGCCTACATAGAATAGGCATCTTTAAAGATGCACCCATATGTAGACTATGCAATAAGGAGAAGACAACCAACCACATTGCTTTTGAATGCGTTGTAATGTAGTAGTAAGAAACCATTGCTGAGAGCAATTAACCCGATGATTGATCTGTCGGAAAAAGGTTTACCACAGAGATTACTAACCCTAATTAAATATACTAACCTGTTTATGTAAAGAAATACACTAATAGGAGAAAAAAAATCTACGAATACTTTACGAAAGGAACATATTAAGAATTAGAACACCTTGGTAAGGAAACTGGCGCAAGTGTTTCAGATTAGAGTCTTTAATGATACTGCAAATAAAAAGAATATGGAAATACATATATTTATTATTACTAGAAGATTAATTTTTGCCACATCGAACGGTTACGAAGATATATGCGCATATTGGCATTAAGCATATATCTTCGAATATAAGAGTAAAATCCTCTCCAGAAAAAAAAAAAAACTGGCATAAGCAAATAGAAGCTTTTACCAAATGTAAGATAATCATTAGAGCCGTTTTCGAGAAAATATTAAAAAACCAAAAAAAATCGTAAGAGTGGACTCATCTAACCTTTAGGCCCTACCCAAAACTTTGCTGTCGCGTTTTCTGCTCTCCAATATTTCGCTACACGTAATTTTATTATTTTAATGTAGTTTCTGGATTAGAACAGAAAAATATGAATTTCTAATTTACGTGGTGGGGGATTAAAATTTTGTTCTCATTTTAACCCCTTACAAGCCCCATCAATCACCACTCATCTTCTTATTAAACCAAAATGTCTAAAATGTCAAGAACATTTTCCTTTTTAGTTCAGATCGATATCTCTTCTAGTTCCAAAGATATCGTTGAAAATTGGGTTTTAGAAGTGTAACTTTTAGGGGCCTGTATCTCACCTATAAGTGAATATCAGCAGGTAAAAAAAAATATTATTATTATTTTTCACTGTTCTACATGCCTCCAGAATTTTATCAAAATCGGAGGTGACCAGTTGAGTGTATTTGCTTGTAAGTACTGAATACCTAATACCAAAGCCCTTAGGCTGCGGTGTTAAACGAATAATAAGAAGAGCTCATTCGTGCTCAGTGAGTAAATCTTTCAATCAATCAATAACTGTTTAAGGGATTTATGGTAAGAAAAAGACCTCCATTCTTCGTCAGAGATTCTTGATTGCAAAAGTTTTGGAAATACTGTGCGATAGTGTGGAATTAATTAAACATCAATAAAGTTTTCCATTGGAATATTGGTTATAACGATTTGATTATGTTTTTCTTGCACAGACAATGATGTATGTCTATTGCTTGTCGAACCAGATGTCTGCGCTTGAAAGTTCTTAGAATAAATCAATTACAAATCTTCGGCAGGAAACTATTACCAAAAAAATATTAACACGTTATTTCAAAATATGTAAAAAAAAACACATTGACAATTAGATCACTTAATTTTCATCTTTTTCTACGGAAGCGAGACCAAGATATATACATTTCTGCTTTGTGTCATCATACGTATTCCTTTATTATTGTAATAATCAGGTCTGTTTAAAAATTGTGCATGCATTTGTGATGACGCGTATATTGCGATCGTGACCAACTTTCACTCCTTGAAGGAGTTGAGACCCGATATCAATTTTCATTGTAGAACTGGGGAAGATAATGCGTCATCGTGCTTCAAAGAAATGCGTCAATTAGGTGTTCAGAATCACTTTCGCGCAATAACATTGAAAGAGCTTCCCAAAACAGCAGGCGTCGCGTCGTTTGCATACCTATCGCATAGAATATGAATCACGGCGGATGTAATAAAGCATTGGCGTATATCTTATCGGCCGAAAGAAAATATGAAGGATGTAAATATAGGTAGGTAAGTAGCGAATCAATACAATGTGCGTGAGTATTGCCTTTTAGAGCAGTAAGTATTGTGTTTATATTCTGAATCATCAGCGTTGAACATCCAATGTGCAGTGACAGATTATCGACATACAAATGCGAAGGCTGACCTTCATATATAGGCTATTTTATTAATAATTGTCCATAGTCCACAGCATAACTGGAAAGTCCTTGACTCAAAACATGACGATATAATTTGAAATTAGGATAGGTCAAGGGATGTTAACCTCATCAGTTTTGATCTTGGCTCTGTCAAGAGGTAGTAGGGATTCCATTGGACTACAACTGCAAACATTAGCCATAGGCATCATTTTTTAGCTCAAAAAAAATGGCGTATGGTATATATACACCAGAATATGAAATCTAATAAGTAATACTGCCAATGGCCTAGTGCCTAAGAGGCCTACGTCATAATCCGAAGATTACAAGTTCAAATAACAGTGACATCTTATTTTGTTTTTCAAATTTTATTATTTTCTAATTATTATTATTTGAAGAATTGATCTGGTTTACGACGGATCAAAAACGAAAACAGGCAGAAGCTGGAATCTAGAGCGGGGTGAGAAATATAATGATCACCATTCCACTAGGAAAATATGCCACGGTTTTTTAAGCAGAGGCATACGCAATATTGCATTATGCAACTGAAATCAATCAGAAGGTTTATGAAAATAAGCGTATCTATATTGCTACAGACAGGCAGGCTATACTTAGGGCATTAGTAAATCCTAACATAGAATCCAGACTGGTTTAGAAATGTATTCAGAACTGAATAGCCGTGCAGACTGCAATAAAGTTACTTTGCTGTGGGTGCCCAGCCGAGAAGATTCGACCAACCGGCCAGAGACCTGTGTAGATTAGTACAGGGTACTAGGATTCCGGAATGGCTGGTATAATTTAATGGGTAAAAGAAATAGGAGACTACATACAAAAAGCCAAGAGGCTGCGCTGTTTTCGGAGACTCCACGTCAGACGGCTCGCAAAACAACAAAAAAAAAACAAAGTAACTAAAGATTTATAATTACCGAAATTCACTTTCACAGATACGTGATTAAATGACCATAGACAATATATTTAATGAACACTAGAAGGAATTTTAGGGCGAGATTTAGTTTATAACTGCTTTTACTTACCTTATAAGGCAAAAGAAACAAGGAAATAGAATAAAGAAAATATTTATTTATAATTTAAGACTAAAGTTCTACAGGTCTTGAATGCTATATTGTTACAAAAACGAAATAATAAGTAAATAGAAGCTTTATAGCACTTATAAGTAAATGTAAAAAAATAAATGGCATAATAGTTCGTAATGAAAAACAGGAACAGGAAAGTCCTAGGTTATTTTTTTTAAATTAACCGATTCCAAAAGATTTGAAATTTATAGAAATACAATGTATTTTTTATAAATATAAGATATGCATAATATCCTTTAATTTACATAGCTTAAAAAACATATTTACACTGGTAAATGTAAATGTTCTAATCTAATCCAGTGCAAATTTAAGTTTATATACCTATATTCATATTTAATTCTAAAAGACGGAATATCTTCTTCAACGAGTACTTTTTACTCTATATTTTACAGTTTGGTTTGTGTGGATATTTTACGCTTAAAAGCAGTAGGGCGTGTATTAGAATTTTCAGACAGTTACATAATTAGTGTAAATAGTATTTACAAAGTTTTACCAACTTTACAGACACTATTTTTATTATCTAATTTTCTCTGTGTGGATGCCGAATAAGAGCATAGTACTTTGTATATACACAAATTTTCAATTGAAATAATAATTTACTTCTATATCGTAATCTTGCTTTGTAAATACCGGCATTATTTACTGAAGATATATATGAAAATATGCATCACCTAATACTTTTATCTTAGCAAAATATAGGAAATGCTATCCAAATATTCGCGATAAAATCAAGAGCACACATCTACAAAAAAAACAAAAATCTGGAAGCATGTGTAATCGGTATCTTTAGTAAAAATTATTTTATCTAAAAAGTAAACACTAAAGACTTGACAAAATTAGAGAAACTTAGAGATTTGATGAAAACGGTTTTCGGAAACACTCGGTTAACCGATTTTTAGTATCTCCCGACTATAAAGGGTGATTCCAATTAAGTGTATACCACTGCTGTCTCTGTTATTATTGTTTCCAGTACCCAAGTTAAATTAGATTCTGTATTATTCGTTTGACTGTGTTTGATGACGGCTTCTGCTTTTGAGGATACCGAGCAGCAAAGGTATCACATGTTCTTGTTAGCACTTTATTGCAGTCTCCCTAAATAATAAACAAATTCGTTCGTATAATTTAACCGTGCCGGCATTGTTTATAATTGAAAACTAAGTGACATTTCATCAATGCTGGATTGTTTGTAGAATGGTCATGACTTACTTAGATATACCAAAGCAGGATGACATTTTAAAAAACTACATAAGCTATCTTCTCACATCATACATACACTGTTGAAAATATTACGGTGTTGGCATTAATTTTGCACTAATCAAATATTTTAGTGTTGATTTTTCCAAACTTTGCCAGACGAGTTGACTACGCGTATTTAATAGAACAGAAATTACTAGAATTTCGTGTGAATTCTTTGTTCAGATATAAGGATTGACTATTTTTCTAGACATTCAGAAGCGTCAACCAATCAGAATTTTTCCCTCGGATAGAAATATAGAAACCCCACCTATTCTAATACAGTATTGCATTATACGCACTACCTGCATTGCACGTGTATCTGTTTTCGTGTTTGATTCTCCGTATTAACATATCCAAACAAACCACCAAATGTGACTGACTTGCAAAGTGTAACCTCGTGTTATTAAACGTTAATTCCAGTGGGCATAAAAAATTTCAACATCTTCAAGATGTATTGGGAACATCTATTTACGCAATTAGTTTAGACTTGAATCAAATAGCATAAACATTCACTTAATTTTATAATGGTTCTCAAAAAATTATTTTAACCTACGTTTAGTTGAAACCAAGACTTGTGAATGACTGGTTTTGCATATTTATAATTAAGAAAACGTCTTAAAGAGAGAATATTATAGCAATAAGAAATAGGAGTTGCATATTAAGAAGACGTTGTGTTTAGAAAATGGTGTTAAAACACCCAATAGATTCATTTAGTTAAACAGCTAGTAAATTTGTCTAGTCTAGATCAAATAAAATGTGACTAGAAGTATTTTATAATTCCACTTGTCAGTTGGACAAAATATCCTCTTAGCAATAGACAATACTTGACTATCTTTGCTCGTCAAATTTAAACTTCTATAGTTCTCGATAAAATAACACGAAAAGAATGTGGACCTCTCCTGACTATTAAATTAGTCAAAAAAGTGTTAAAATTTTTCAACAGTGTACATATTCTACTAATTATCTTAAAAAGTATCCATTTTAGATGGGTAATGAATATGACTTTTCTTTTATATTTTTATAAGGGCAGTTTGATGAGAAAGAAAAGTAGGTAGTTGAATTTAAAAAAAAAAAAGTTTTCAATTCGAAAGTTTAACTGTAATTTTCGAACACGCTGTATAATGTTTTCGAAAAATTCATTCGGTTTCGGATGCTACCCTATACGGTCAACAATTCTACAAATTTCCAATTTTCCAAGTTAAATACATTTGCAGTTATAGAAGTTCAGATGCAGTCGTCCATCTGTCAAAAATTTAAAAAAAATGCAAATATTTCAAATATGGTTGAAAATAACAACATAGTTGTTTTAACAAACTTACTTTAGATTTGAAGGAGGAATTAAAAATGTAACAATATATAGGATGTTAAATTTAAAATAACAAAGTTGACAGCCACTTCCGGTATAACCGGATGCGATAGATTATTAAAAATATTTTAGTTCAATAGAGCAGGTCGGCTTTAGTATACTGCAAAATTTTCAGAATTTTCCAATGTATACTCTTTCATATATCGATCGATGCAGTTCTGTATATCTACTTACTAATACAAATTAATCAAAAATGCCGGCACGTTTACTTTTTTAAGCTATATACTTGCAAAATCGATGCTTATTTAGTTTATATTTTTGTATCGAATAGCGTCCGGAAAATTGGAACTCATTTTCTTTGTTAAAGTAAGTAGCTGTTCGTGCTATTGACCAAGCAATACAAATAAGACCAAGCAATACAAATAATCCATCCTCTTTCTAGAATACATTAGACATATATAACAAAACACCAAACGCCAACATCATAATGTACTGGCGCACAAACTACTAAGGAACAAACAACAGATAAAAGCACAATTGCAATAAAAAGGCGCATTTTCTGACAGGATGCGGCCGACAGATATGAGACGAAACAGTTTCCTGAAAACTTAAGCATATACACATTCCTCTTCCGTCTATCGTTCCGTTGCTATAATGAGTGTATTGAACCATGACGTGCGTGTGCTCGATTGCTTGTTTGCCAGCCATTATTGCGGGCCTCTCCGCCCGACATTGTGCAGGTGATCACTCCAAATATCTCTGGCACTACCGCTGCGTATCGTCTCATAAATGTATAACACTTGTGAAACAGGTTTTTTTATTCTTCTTTTTACGATAGGACGTTATGAGTTCTGTGAAAAATGATTGTCAGCAGTAGTTCGTAATTTCGACCAAAAGAGAGTTTGCCTATATAAGTACACAATTAGCATTTATAGACCAAATAGATCACGTTTCTGTTATATAGGTACCCATATTAAACCAAGCAAGAAATAGCAATCATTCGTAAAAACTTTCAACTCAGTTTGATACTCACAAAAAAAAATTAAACCAAATGATTATTATTTTCTTTAAATTGCCTATTTCTCTCTTCGAAATCAATGACCGCAAAACACTTATAAAGCACCGTCAAACGGAGTTAAGTGATTCAAAAATATAAGTTTTTCGTTAATATTTTTATAACCTTTGAGAAATTAATTTTTAAAAAATAATTAATAGTTTATTCAACATTTACTCAACACATAATCAGCACTTGTTACTGCTACAGGATAAATATGTTGCCATTTTTTTTTGCCAAAGGGTGATTCATTTAACCCTATATATCGGAGTAAGGGAAATCAGATGTATAAATATTATATCTATCCTTTTCGCTTTTGGATGGTTAAAATGAACCATATTAAAAGTTTTTCAAGGTCTGATTTAGTCAATAAAAGTTAATTTCTTCGAAAAAGGTGGAAAGAAAAAGAAGTAACTTATTAAAATAGAAACGTTATTCTCTTTTCAAATATATATTATTGTGATTTCTATAATAGATTTGCCCGGCTAATGCTTTTTAAGAAAAAGAAAAATAAATAAATAACTTTCTCATTAGATCTGTCTTTTCTTTACAGATACTTTCCTCTATATCCTTAATGATAGACACATGAGCTTCCATTAATAAAACATTGTAATCACTAATAACATGTATAATTTATTAGCAAGTTTATATCGGAAACATATAAAGAGTCTGAGAACTCTTACTCAAGGTGAGTATACTTATTTGGAATGTTCAAAACAAATATTATCAATTATTTAGTATATATTTGGATTCTCTAATTCTCAAAAACAACTTTTAAATATCCCGCGCTATCGTAAAAGAAAAGAAAACCACCAACCACGTCTACCAACCTATACATACTACAAATTTCAATCTCACAAGAAGTAACAGTAACCTCAAAATATTATCAAAGTTATACATTCATTTATACAAAAATTTAAACAATGATTTGACCAGATACCTCGTTTATCAGTTTACACAGACGTCAGAGTACCTCCAGATGGAATTTCCTTGTAGTGACAATGCAAATCCAAACTCTGATGTTCGTAGTGAGAAGTTCAGAACGCGAGAACAACACCGGTATCATAAAAATCCAGGGAAATAGACCTCCTTCGTAGCATTCAAGATGTATGATCACATTCCAAACAGCAAACATATGTATGATTCCATGTAGAACATGAACCCCAGGTATTGACGTTTCTTTTGAATACCTTAAGATCGAAGATAATTACGTGAATTTATCCCCTTCGATACTAGATATACCACAGCAATATGGTTTAATTAATTACCTTTGATGAGAAATAACACAGCTATCTCAAAAACTTTTTATCAACCACCCTGCGTAACCAAGGATTTTCATTCATTTCTTTTCAACGAATTACATTGAGTCACTACCCCATTCAAGTAAAATGAAAACCTAGCATACCAGGATATCGTACAGTTGCCAGACGATAAATTATATTCAATTTCCATGATTACTAATACGATCTAATCCAAATTATACTGGACTTACAAACAGGTGCGTACATAAAATAATAATTACATCTAATATGATTGATAGTTTTCCTCTAATGAAACACCGCAATATAGTCTCCTTTTGAGTGACTTGATTTGCATCGCTTTGTAAAATTGCTCTAGGTGAATTTCAGATATTTGGGGATAAACGAGATACACGGAAAAAGATCTCTTGGAATAATATACAACAATATTGTAGAGAAAATATTGTGGCAATAATTAACATAATTATGTAAGCTTATCACAGATTTTTGTCAATTATTACCTGTTGTTTTCGCAAATAATACTTTAAACTTGTGGTTAAACATTTGTTTGTATAACTGTGAGATTTTTTTCAACAATGTTTGTGTCGAGACGTACACGACAAGATTGTGGCAATTTTTGATACAAAACTTCCTATTTTTTTCGATATTTTTGCTTCTAAATAAGTGGTCTACTTCAAATACACCAATGGCGAATTAGAATGGTAAAAGCTAAGAATGAGATACCTGCAGTTGTCAGAGGGCGTTATTCGAGTACAGCGCCATCAAATTTTTAACGGATAATCAGTTTATATCATAGTTTACACGGCCATTTGAGCATTTTGAGCTGTTGACGTGCTTTGTGCACCTATTAGATATACCTAATTTCGGAGCGATGGATGAGTTTGTTGTAATCAAAGTGCAACAGTGGAATCTGAAAAAACTACTGGATGTGTTTAAAGTAAGACCATACTCTTTAGTAACCTTAACCCTTTCCAATTCATTTAATTTTCCAAAAACATGATTTGTTTTCAGTTTTCATTTTCTAAAATTTAATTTCGTTTCTTTTTTTTTTTTTTCTTCGGATATCGGTCAAGTTATAGAAAAACAAACAAGTTCCTTTATGAATGCATTTTAATTTCTCTTGCTGCTTTCGTTTCGTTGTTTGTTAGCAACATTTTCAAGCAATCTTGTTCTACCTTTGCATTGTTTCTCACAATAACATTTTCTTCCAACATAAATTTCGAAGTGTAGTCCTCGTATCAACATTTATTTCTTATTAATCCATTTCAACTTTTAACTAACAAACAAAGGTTTTGTCGTGCCAAAAAATAAATTTTCATTTGTATATACATATATCGCGCTATAATATCGCTTCCAATTTGTTTCTAAAGCCAAATAATACTGACGTTTAATAAAGAATGATTGCAGAAAACAGAACCAAATGAATATAGCAGCGAATAAGGACGGTAGAAATAAAAAGATATCTACAACAAAGACTTGATTTTCCTCTACAGAAGACAAATGCTTTATTCGAATGGTACAGAGAAATGTAATCCCAAAAGCATGATATACAGTCAGTAAAAAGATTAGTTTTACAGTCCTAACGATGAAGGAAATGTAAATTAGTATTTTATTGCAGATTTATGGAAATGAAAATTAAAATGAGCCCCAATAATTCTTATCAATAGAAATTGGACCTAAATAAATTAATAGTATGTCCAAAAATAACCTTCTACTAATTTTCTGAGTCTGATAGTATCATTTACATACAGAGAACACCATATTTTAGTTTGTTGGTGAAAATTGAAACGATTATGCGTGATTTCTTTTTCACAAATTCATCTGTGAGTGTTCTCTGTTTACAGCGCTCTTATTATGAACACAGTTCATAGCTTCTTCTCTCCTTTAATAATACTTGTTTTTACAATTTTCGACGTTTATTTTAGCTTACCATATTTTCGCTGTGTGTGTGCTATACCTAAACAAAGAATTTTAATAGGGTAAATGTTTATCTCACTGACCCGGCGTTATTTTCAAGTTGTGAATTTATGGATAACAAAGTTTATGGAGATTTCCTTTATTTTGTTTCCTTCTTTCTTCATTAAAAGAAGAAAATTTACAATTGATTGATGTTCGTTTGAAGTTATAAGATCAAATTTATAGCACTCATATCAATTGTAATTGAATCGTAAGAAAACTGTAATTACCAACCATAAATTCAGACAACGCAGCAGTGAAAAAAAAAATGATATTTTCTGATGTTCATTTCTCATAATTGATAGCAAGTAAAGACAACTTCTAAGCAAAATCCTAAACAATAAAATAATGTTGAAAAGATATTCTGGCGAAAATTTAATTCTTTTAATTAAACAGATTGTATTTTTATATAAGGATGTGAGAGATTTTTAACTGTTAATCAGTACTGCATCTATTTCCAATTACAAACGCTCAATCGACAAGCAGATTATTTTTTGAGTCACCTTGTATGCAAACGCCTGCCTCTATTTAAAATAATCATTTCTTTCAGTTAATAGGCATTTCTTTTAGTCAACACGCATTTCTTTCATTTAAAAATACTATTTTCAATTGAAAGAAATATGTTTTAATTGAAAAAAATGATTCTTTTAAATCAAGTATGGGCAACCTTTGACATGTTGTGGGCCAAACTTTAGTGTGCAAAGACATTCGCGGGGCCGCGTTTAAAGTAGTGTTCATAATTTTTAGCGATAGATATCAGACGTGAAATAATACGACAATGTTATTATAATGCAATTTATTAAAATAAGAAAATGAAATGAAAAAAAAAGGTACAACGAAATCAATGAAACCCTTGAGCTTGAATTTGGGAAACTAATCCATCGATGTTTGGATGAATTCCACTGATACAAAGACGTAAAGAATTTTCCAAATTATCGTCAGTCAGCCTTGTACGATATTTTGATTTATTAACTTTCATCATTAAAAAACTGTTAGCATTTATAAGTACTGCCAAACGGACAAATCAATCTTCTTGCGAATGTTCTAAGCTCCGGAAAATGGTCTTATTCGAGGTATTTTTTTTGCAAAAATCGCACAACTCCACGTCTTCAAATTTAGATTTTAGGAGTGAGTTTTCTTGAAGCTCGATCAACTATATTTGCAAGTGTATTGGAGCATTTTGTACATTACTTTTTGTTGGAGCAGCTAATAAATTGAAACTGTCTTCCATGTTTTTAAAATCGCTAAATCTGTTCGAAAATTGCTCCGACAGTAACTTGAGTTCTTCAGCATATTGAGCATAAGCAATATTTTCATACGCAGAGAGCGTGGTGAAATGGTAACTGTTACCAGACAGCAACTGTGCCTCCCACAAGCGGATTTTGTTTTGAAACGCTTTCAAACGGCTGTATAAATCATTTACTAACTGTCCTTGTTTTTGAAGTTTCAAATTTAAATCATTCAAATGGCCTGTAAGGTCGACCAGAAATGCTAAGTCACATATCCATTTTGGGTCACTCAATTCGGATAGTGGTTTATCTTTTATTTGCATAAAATCTGCTATCTCATTTCTAAGCTCGTAAAACCGTTTCAGCATTTTTCCTTTGCTTAACCATCTGACTTCACAATAATATGTTACGTCGTCATATTCGGCTGATATTTCATCCAAAAACGCCTTGAACTGACGATGGTTAAGCCCTCGGGATCGAATAAAATTGATGGTTTTTACTACCACATTCATAACATTCTGGAGTCGAATGGACTTACAACACAAGTTCTGTTGGTGGATAATGCAATGAACGACTATCAAATCGCCTTTTTGCACATTTAATTCAGTTGCTTTTTCATACAAAATTCCGATGAAACCTTTACGTAAGCCGACCATAGAAGGCGCACCATCTGTGCATACATCAACTAATTTTGACCATGGCAAACCAAAATTTGTGAATACTTTTTCAACTTCATTAAAAATGTCCTCTCCTGTAATGGTTCCTTTTAGCGGCTGTAAAGCAAGCAATTCCTCAGTAACAGTGAACTCTTTATCAACACCTCGAATAAATATAGCCCGTTGAACTGTGTTAGACAAATCGGTGCTCTCGTCTAATGCTATGGAAAAGGATTCAAAACCAGCCATACGGTCAGTCAAAGTTGTTTTTATATCATTAGCCATCATTTCTATACGTCGGGCAACAGTTCGTCTTGACAAACTATTTTTTTCAAATTCATTTTTCTTTTTAGGGCACAAAACACTGCAAACTTCTAACATACACTCCTTGATAAATTCTCCTTCGGCAAATGGTTTTAATGACTTTGCCAATTTTGAACTAACTATAAAACTAGCTTTCACAACATTATGAACTTGTGTTCTTTGTTATAAAACATTTGCTGCTGTTTTTCCAAATTTGCGGTAAGCTTCTTCTTCTCGTCACTTGATTCCGCAGGAGCAAGCGACAAACGCCATATTACTCGATCTTCTTCATTTGGAGTGAGTAAGAGTAAGTAGTGTAATATTTTTTTTTTAATTGGGTTTTTCAAAATGTCTCGCGGGCCGGATCAAATCTTGTATGTATGTATGTAATAGAAGGGTGGTGTTACACTGCGACCTAAAAGTCTATTGTGTCCCCTATTCTTGCTGCTTTACAGCTGGCCTTCCAATCCTATTCCTTTTAGAAAGTGTAGGATGTCAGAGGGCCCCAGTCTAGGTAAGTCTCCCTCTTCGATTTCACATGCACCCAGGTACAATGCCCTCGGGTTGCACAGTGCTACCCAGTTTGAGAGGAGGTGGATGGATGTTTCATCCTGTTCCCCACAAAATCTGCATTCAGATGTGTCCTTTCAGTCTACAATGGCCTGAAAGTATTCCTGTTAATATGCGAACATTGTTCTTATCAGGTTGATGCATTCTGTAACCTCTTTTGGTTATAAGTTCCCAGAAGAATTTTACTTTGCCTCATTCCCTAGTTCCTATCCATAATGAACTGAACCATCTTCCAATAGCGTGTATTTCCGCCTGAAATATACTTGGGTATTTTCCCAAGCTTTCGAAATATGTAGTTCTAGGCCCATATATTCCTATTCCAGTTCCTTCTGCCGTTTTGGAGCCATCAGTGTACCATTTGATGGCATTTCTATTCAAGTTCAAGATGGTGTTATGATCCCACTCGCTCCTGTTACTTAGCTTTATGGTGAATTCTTTCACAAAGCTAAATTTTGTTAACATATCATCCCGGGGGCATATCCCAGGTTTGATCACCGTCAGGAGATTGAAGCCTATGCCTAATCATTCCTTCCTTGACCATTCTTAGTGCGGTTCTTTTCGCCACACCCTCTACTACTATGTGGAGGAAGGCAAGATCCAATACTACTTCAATAGCTGCTGTTGGGCAGGTTCTCATAGCCCCCGTTATGCATACACATGCTAATCTTTGCACTTTCGAGAGGTTAATTCTCGCGGTGACCAGATTAGTTCTTTTGCTCCATGTTACTGATACATAGGTGATGATCGGTCTCACTATCGCTGTATACATCCAAAGCAGTATTTTTGGGTTGCATCCCCAATTTTCCCTGCAAAGTTTCTGTACACCATCAGAGCTCTTTTGGCCTTGTTAGTTACTTCAAATTCATGTTTGTTCCATAGAAGTTTATTGTCTAGGGTAAGGCCTAGATATTTAACTTCTGCTCTCCATTCTATATTTTGCCCATCCAGTTTTATGGTTCTAAGATTGGATTTTCTTTTCCTGGTAAATGCTACTAGGGTTGTCTTAGTGGGGTTGACATTGAGTCCCATCGATTGACACCATCTTCTCGTGAAGTTCAAACCTCTTTGAACTATGTCACAGAGGGTATTCTCAAATTTGCCTCTTGCGTATATGACAATATCATCAGCATACCCTTGACAAGATATGCCTAGATCCGTCAGTCCGCATAAGAGTTCGTCTACTATTAGGCTCCACATAAGTGAGGATGTAACTCCCCCCTGTGGGCATCCTCTGGTCGTATTAACCGAGATGGTCTTATGTCCCACCTCCGCCTCCACCGACCTGGTAGACAGTAGTTGCGACATCCATCTAGAAGTCACACCGTCTACCCCCCTATTAATTAATGCTTTTTTGACAGACTCGTGTGGAGTATTATCAAAAGCACCCTCTATGTCTAGAAAGGCGCACACTACGGTTTCTTTATTCGTCAGGGCATCCTGGATTTGATCTGTCAGCTCCACTAATGCAGTCTCAGTGGATTTGCCTGTTTGATAGGCATGCTGATAGGGGTGCAATGGCACCCGCTCCAAGATGTCTGTTCTGATATAGTTATCTACAGCCTTTTCCACCGTTTTCAAAAAGAATGATGTGAGGCTGATAGGTCTGTTGTTGCCCACATATGTTTTAAATAGTGGCAAAGAAATATTACTTTGATTTAAAGCATCCTTTTTCTCTCTGTGTGTATAAGAATGGCTATGGAGTTCACTAAATGCGAGGTTCAGAAAACCATAGCGCTCAGACTTTTCCATCCCAACTCCTCGCGGGTAGTGGAAACCTGAGCCTATACGGAAATTAAAGGGCATTCTATCGTAAATAATTTCTTTTTAGACTCCCCATGCAAGCGCTATTTACCTTAATGATTTACACTTTAAATTCATTTTGTGTATGTACTTATTGGCTAGAAACCTGCTAGACATTACTACATTTATTATTAAAGCAAAAATACACAAACACATCCCATTTCCGTTGAAGACAAGACCATCTTCCCCATCCAGATACTTGTTTATCGCCGCAGCTATGTAAGCGTACACCGCGACCGGCTCTGGGAGAAAGAAATAATAATAATTGGGTTCGCATTCCGTACCGGATTACACGGCTCCGACCTACGCCAACACGGCACCTTCTAATTCCGCACGGCCTCCTCGATATACCGCCGCGCGATTCTGGAAATAGACGCGTCCCGGCCGCCGTCGTCGTCTTTATGACGTGTGTGTTTGGAGCATCTCTAAGCTCGCGGCTCGCCGGCGGATGACTGATGAGGGCACTCACGGGATATTCGTGCGCCGAATGCCGTCACTTCTTGCGGATTTCCAGACGGGAACTTATCCGCTTATCGCGAGACGTCTCCATTTATCGACGCCGGAATTCGTGACGCTAAAGAAACTTTGTTGGCGTAAATTTTCGCTTTTATGTTAGTTTTTTTTTATTTTTTCGTTTTGGCCGGGATTCCTTTAGCTGTGCCATTAAGAATTTATCTAAACTTGGAGGATATCGTTCGAGATTCCTGCTCGAAGCCTACGCGACAGTATCCTTTGAGCGAACGTATTATAAATATTTAAAGTCCGTTAAGAACTTTTAAAATGCCATTCCTTACGTAGCGATGTCTTCAGTGGCGAAGCGTATTTGAATAAATAAACAAACACGGGTCGATCAGTAAAGAATGCGTAAATATTTGTTTCTTAATCATTTACCACGTAGTGTAAGACGAAAATATCACAGGCAACATATTCTTCCATAAGAAAACATATAATTTGCATACTTCCCTATTAAATTTTGAAAATAGATTTCTTTAAATTTACATTAATAATAATAATAAGCTTTATTGCTTCTTTGTACATCAAAAGAACAAAGGCAAACGTCAAACAAAGGAAGTCTTTCAGACTATAAGGCTCAAGTTTTAAAAGTAAGTTGTATACAGCACGTTTAAAAACATAACAGTTATTTTTTTGTTTGATTGCATAAAGTAAATTATTCAGGAATTTTAAACTTACATAATGAAGAATTTTTCAGTTAGTAATAGTCTGTGTTTAGGGTAGCAGTAGTCTGCTTTATTTTAGGCGTGGTAAGTGGGTTGAAAGGCATTGTGGTCAAACAGACGTTTATGTTTAAATAGAAATAACAAACATTCAATTATGCAGATAACAAATATCGTTAGAAAATTATTTGCCCTAAAATGACCTCTAAAAGACTAATTATAGTTTAGCCGTAACATCACATATAAAATATTTTTTTGTGCAACAAAGATTCGATCTAGGTCCCTACTGCCTACCGCCAAAAGGTAATTCCAAATCTAAGGTGGCGATATAAGATTGACAGATAAATTCTCACCAAGAGCCGAACTGAACTTTAAACATCGTAGTCATGCTTGTTTAATGATATAGCGGTCGGATAATTTACTTCTTTGGACTTGAAGAGCATCACATTAGTTTTACCATGGTTAATACTTAAACCATTAGAAATTAACCAACTTTCATGTAAGTCTAAGTAAGTAAAACCACTGTCAATGACCGTCTCAAGCGTGAGGCCCACAACAACAAATGAGGTGTCATCAGTATAATTTATTAGAAGAGGTTTATTATGTTCGGATAGCATTCGACAACATAAATATCATCAAAATAAATCACAAAAAGCATTTATTAAGAACCACTATATGAATGTGTAATTAAAAGAGGAAGATTCGTGTTCAACGAATGAAGAAAGCTAAAACTCTTCGGGAAAGCTATAACCAGAAGATGTCTATAGAATCCGTCGTCCTAAGTAACCATATATATAAGTCCACATATACTACTAACAGGTAACAAGTCATAATGATATTGAATATGTTCAGAATTGTATATAGTTCATTTGGTTTGGAATGACAGAATAAATCGAATGTAGATACTATGTCGTCCCCTTAAGCCGTTCGTTCACCTAGAAAACCAAAAGCTAGCGACTGATCATAAGGAACCAATCGCGGGTGACTAGTCGCTTAGTACTCCGTACACTAAAGAAACCTAGAATCAAATCGAAGAATGTCATCGTCTGATGAGGATACTGCTACTGTGGTTATCCCCAAAAAAAACTTTGCAACTTTCTCCCACACTAAATCTACTACATTCTTTTTGGCATATTCTTCTAACATATAGGTAATTAGACAGACACGGATTTTTTCTATCTCTTGCATAAATCTCACGTTAGCATTTTCTTCAGCTTTTGATGGTGATGGCCGCATTTTTAATTGCGTCATAAACGAAAAATTTGCAGAACACATTAAAATTTGACAAGTACATTTTAAGCGACCAAATCCGTGGAGATGAATTAGTTTAGCAGTGCCGTGGTGAACGAGCAAATACAGTTTTAAATGTACCGATCCCTTGTGGGATTGGTTGCATGGTCGTAAGCGATCGGTTGCCTCGTTTCGGTTTTCTCGGTGGACGAACGGCCTTAAAGTGTTAACCTGCTAAGTCCACTTTTAAGTAAATATGAGATTTTTTCATGATCAGATTTTAAATGAACTCTTTAGATACTGCATATAACTCACTTTTACTAGCGAATTTTCAGGCTGTATACTACTATGTGTTTTAGAAACGATCCTACACTAAATCATTCATGATGAGAGGTACAAAGCATAACCGAGAAATTTGCGAGCGCCATCTACTTCTTGCAACTACAAACATTTTCATTTTTCGGTTTGTAAACCTTTGGACTGTGAACCCATATTTGTAGAGTGTTACTTGTTAAATGTTAGATTTTAAAATTATAAATGTATAATTAAGATCGAGAGATAATAATAATAATAATTCATGCCTTCCTGCATCCCCCAACAGCTTTCGCCAATTACAGGGGGCATCGGCGGCCATGAGTTATTATTATGTCTGCGCCCGTGGAGCGACTTAAGATGTACGTCTCTCAGCATTTGCCAAGGAGTAAGAAAAACCACGAAAACCTGACTCTGAGAGCAGTCCATCGGGTTCGAACCGAGGACCCCGCGTCTGACAGCCGAGCGTGCGAGCCACTCGACCATCAGCCGGATAAAGGAGGTAATGCTATTGCGATTGTCGTGCTTATACGCTGATCACCAAAAGCTTTTCGCAAAAACAATTGTACGACCTTTGCTGTGGAAACAGAAGAATTGTTTGTTATATTTTGACAATTGGTGACACAACACGTGGATTGACACTTGTGTATGGCATTTAATTTAGACTGTTGGTACAATTGAGACTGGTTTATTTTAAAAAGCAGGTATAAAACGGCCAACTACTTCTTGAGCACTGCTGCTTGAGGGATGTCATTTAATTATTTTTCTCCTTTTCTTTATATGTTTAAATTAATATTGCAGCTGAAAGAATTTATAATAAAAAACTAAGAAAAAAAAAGAAAAGAAACAACCAGAAAGATAAAAAAATTAAATGAAAAAGAAATAAAAGGCCGAGGTGAAAAGAAATAACTGCAGCGAAGACCTACATTCATCCATGCGTGCCAGATTAGTGCTGTCACTTGTAGTTTGTTTGGAAAGTTTGCGTGCAAGAGTGAAGGGCGATGGGTCTGATTTCCGATCCTCACTGCAATATGTTTAGCATTTAGTCCATATTTATAAATCTTAACGGGTCGATCACATCGACCCGACAGTAAATAAAGTAATGGTTGTGTATTTCTAAATACACAAAATACTTCAAAAATATATTTCAAATGCAAATTGCTATATACATATACCTAAGAACGTATTGTATTTTAAATATTTGTATTTTACATGCGCCTTATAGCCCTGATTACAAATTTAACCATTGCTCTATAAACTAATGCAGAAGTAGAATAAAATTCATCAATGAAGCCAGTCAATCAGTAGTTAATCTAGCAAAAATACAAGTTTAAACATGTACCTAACTAATCAGCCTTGAAAATAGTTCAATAACATCGATTTCAATTACGCAACAATAAACTTATAGGTAGTTCCCGCCAAAACTATTTTTTATGATGTAACGTTTTCTCTATCCATTTAAGAGTGTTCAAAATATCAATTTAGGCCTTGTTTCTCTTGTAAAATCTACCATACGCTCAATACGAAATTTAACGATACGAACAATTTTAATTGATTACCGCTCAATTTGGGGCCAACATTTGTTCGAATTCTATTGTACTCGATATACGGCGCCGGTTATCTACATCCAATCTAAACGGTGACTCACGCGATGTCATCATCGCGGGCATGGTGATGGTGTTCCGTCCATGACCCAGCGGGTTTTCTGTGTGTATCCTCGTGGATCTTTCCCATACGCGCGCGTATATCCTCTATCGGCCGAAACCGGTACCGAAATAGAACACAATCTATTTTCAATAAGTGCAAGCGACGGTTAAAATTAGTTGACGTCCGAAATAGTGCTTCGAAACTCCCGGACGAAAATAATTGAACAGGGCCTACATTAACTTAATTTTTATGTGAACCATTCTGCGGTATTGCCGACGGTGATTGATACTTGCCTCTGTGGGTTTATTCGGAAATTATAACGTCGAGTTCTACTATATACCGGCTCCATTTTAATTAAAGGGTTTTGTATATGTTGAAAGTTACGTGCGAAGCTTTTTTATTCTGGCTCCGTATGAATTGGCGAACAAGCTTATAATTACAATGTTTCTATATGGTAATGTAGTAACACATTATTCACACTTACTAATTGAAATATTGTAGAATAGAAATGCCATTATTTAAGATGCTGATTGATGTGAAGGTCAATATATGCACATAAATCGGAATATTTTCCAATTATTGCTATAGCAATAATATACTGGGTGAGTTTTTTATCTTGAGACAACGGAATATCTCTAAAACACTGCATCAAGTCAAAAAAAGATCTTAATAAGATTTGTTATAATGTAGGGGGCTCACTGAATGGTGCCAAACTCGATCCCCCCTCCTCCCCTCGAGTGAGAGGGAGCACAACTTTAAAATCTTAAATGGGAATCCCCATTTTGTGTTGCAGATTCGGATTCTACGCCATCAAGCATGTAGTTTTTCTTTGAAACCTTTTTTTTTCGATTCGTAACAGATTGCGCTGTAATCGCAAAAAACACGATTGTGAAGGTCTAGAAAAAATACACAAAAAAGAGAAGCAAGCAAACATGATTTTGTGTCTTTTTATGTTAACAGAAACTAACATTTCAAAAAGTCGTGTGTTCGAAACTGTGCCGCTTCTCTTCGATACATTTATTTATTCGCAATTGGAATGCTATTCAACGATGCAAAACCGTACTTTATTCAGTACTTGACAAGCTGTGAATACTTACACATTGTCCGATCCCTATTTAGATTATTAATTATTAATCCAATACAAATTAGTTAGTGTTGAATATTGGAACAGTAATGGAAGCTATAAAATTACAAGAGAGAATTGAAATGATTTACATCTATGGAGAAAGTGGTAGGAATATCGATGATGCTGTTAATGTTTATTCACAACGTTTTCCCAAAGGTGCGATCACGCGCTTCTTCTTACCGAGTCGTTCAACAGTTCTCTAGCGAAGAAACTGTATAGCCAAGAAAAAAATTGCTGGAGAAAATAATGAAATCGCAGTATTAGCTGCAGTAGCTAATAATCCGCACATTAGTACTCGAGAAATAGCTCGCGGATCAGAAATTTCTCAGTCCACTATCTGCCAGATATTGAAGCGTATAGGAAATATCATCCATTTAGAGTTTCCATGCATCAAGAACTTCATGGCGATGATTTTCAAAATCGAGAGCGATTTTGTCAATGGACGCTTCAACGGATACAAGATAATACCAATTTTTTTGCTCGAGTATTATTTTCTGACGAGGCGACATTCACAAATCACGGTACGGTAAATCGGCACAACATGCATTACTGGAGTATCGAAAATCCCCATTGGTTGCGTCAAGTTGAAGATCAACATCCTTGGAACGTAAATGTTTGGTGTGGAATAATTGGCAATAAGCTTATTCGTCCATATTTCATCGATGGAAACTTAAATGGTGAAAAATATCGAAACATCTTGCAGAACGAACTTTCAGTGTTACTTGAAGACCTTCCCTTGGACGTACGACAAACAATGTGGTTCCAACATGACGGCTGTCCAGCACATTATTCAAGAATAACACGAGAAGTATTAGATCGAACCTACAATCGGCGATGGATCGGAAGAGGTGGTTCAGTGTCTTGGCCTGCAAGATCGCCAGATCTTACTTGCGCTGACTTCTTTTTGTGGGGCCACTTAAAGTCTGAAGTTTATACAGAAGTGCCAACCACGAGGGAAAACATGACTGAGCGAATCACCAACGCTTCTTCAAGGATTACGCCGGAAACACTTCTCAGTTGTGTGCAATCATTCCAATTGCGAATAAATAAATGTATCGAAGTGGAAGGGCACATTTTCGAATACATTTTCTGAAATAGGTATGATAAAGTAAAGTTCTTCGTTGTTGAATGGCTTTTTAAAATGTTAGTTTATGTTAAAATAAAAAAACACAAAATCATGTTTGCTTGCTTCTCTTTTTTGTGTATTTTTTCTAGACGTTCACAATCATGTTTTTTGCGATTACAGCGGAATCTGTTACGAATGGAAAAAATGTTTCAAACAAATACTACATACTTGATGGCGTAGAATCCGAATCTGCAATACAAAATGGGGGTTCTCACTTAAGATTTCAATGTTGTCCCCCCTCCCACTCTAGGGGGCTGAGGTGGGGGATCGAGTTCGGCACCATTCAGTGAACCCCCTGCATTATAACAAATCTTATTAAGATCTTTTTTTGATTTGATGTAGTGTTTTAGAAATATTCCGTTGTCGCAAGATAAAAAACTCACCCTGTATATCTATACGGCCCCACCCGCAGCAAAGTGAGCAAACTTAGGATATTAGAGGCATAATATAAGCATATCCAGTAGGGCATGGAGAAAATTGTGTTGTTAAAACAAGAAAAATATCCTTTCTTTTATAATATTTTCTATTACTATATGTGACAGCAAAACTATACAGTGTGTTAAAAAAAGGTTGTCGGATATTTTACCCAATTGTAGTACTGGTGGAAATAAACAAAAGTCTTAGTCAAAATGGGTCCGTAATTCAACTGTTTTTGACATATAGTCGATTGCATATTGTTTTAGTAGGATAAAAATTTTCAAAGAAATTCTGATCGCAATGTAAATTAAACAAATGTTTATTTAAAGTAAAACAAAAGAAATTGTTCTACATGTCCACCGTTCATTTCTAAGCACGCTTCACACCTTCTTATGAAAGATCGACGCAATCTTTCGAAAATTCCTGGAGTCCTCCGAATTTCCTCGCAACAATTTACGATTCGTTGCCTGAGTTCTTCCAAATTGTTTACAGATCGTGCGTACACTAATGTTTTAGATGCCCCCAAATATAGAAGTCTAGAGGTGTCAGGTCAGGGACCTAGGAGGCCATGCAGTTGGTCCACCCGTCCTATCCATCTCTCGTTGTAATCTTGATTTAAGAAATTTCTAACTACGATGGAAAAATGCGCAGGAGCTCCATCGTGCATAAACCACATATTTAATCTGTAAAAAGTGGCATATCTTCCAACAAAACGGGTAATTCATTTCTTAAAAAATCCAAGTATACTTGTCCCGTTAAACGATTAGGGAGAAATACTGGACCAATTAAACAGTCTCCAAAAATAGCAAGCCAAACATTTAGCGAAAAACGGTTTTGGTGATGCAGTTCAACAACAGCATGGGGATTTTCATCTGCCCAGACGTGATTGTTATGAAAATTGAATATTCCGTCTCTTGTAAACCCAGCCTCGTCACTAAATAAAATCTGAGTCGCAAAATTAGGAGTTTCTGCCAGCTTTCGTAAAACCCAATGAGAAAAAAACCCTACGTGCATCATAATCGAGAGGAGCAAGAACTTGCACGCGTTGAATGTGGTAGGGATAGAGCTGCTGTTCCCGCAGAATTCTCCAAAGAGGATGACTGACGTTCAGTTCTGCGGCAAGTCTTCGGGTGCTAATATTTGGGTGTCTTCTACCCGTCTAAAAATATCTAATTCTACTGCGGGAGAAGAAACTGATCTAGGTCTACCAGAACCACCATTAATTTTAAATGAACCAGTTTCGGACAGCCGGATATGAAGTCTTGAGAAAATCTTATCACTCGGTAACAACCGATTTGGAAATTCTTCGGCATACATACGCCGTGCTTCAGTGGCATTACCATTCGCACGACCGTACATAAAATGCATATCGGCCATTTCTGCATTTGTGTACTTATGCATAATTTGAGAACAAAAAAAAAATTGACGCAAATGATAAATAATCTGATGACAGATGTCTGACAGAACTAATTTTAAGTCACAATCAGTTGTTTGACAAAGGGAACTATTCTCAAAACCAAAAAATGTTTTTTTTTTTATTTTAAAATATGCAATCGACTATATTTCAAAAACAGTTGAATTGCGGACCCATGTTGACTAGACTTTTTGTTATTTTCCACAGTACTATAATTGGGTAAAATATCCGACAACCTTTTTTTAACACACTGTATTTTATTCGGTACTAGTGGAACAGTTATTAAAATTTTAATTTTATTCTTTGTATTTTTAGCTATTTTGAGCCTCTGCTATTTTATTGAACACAACTGTATGTATATATTTTAATCACACCCGATGAACTGTGGCATCATAAGTTTACAGGAGCGAAATTTACTTAAACGTTACTCACTATAAAAACATGACTTACGCATGGAAAACACAACCGGCGTAAATAACTTGAAAAAAAAAAACGTATTTAGCGTCCTCTAGAATTAACTACTTTACTTCCGATAAAATATGTTCTGCTTTTCCCGGTTCAAAATTACGAGTTTTCAATGTCATATTTACCGAGGTTAAAAATGGGGAACGTAATTTTCTTCGAATAGACTGGATATACATATGTCATCATCAGACTTTATAAAAAGACGGAAAACATAGTAATTTTATTTTTGGTGCATGATACAATTTACTTAAACGTTAAAACTGACCGTGAAAAAACTAAAGGTACGAGGTGAAATCGTGTAGCACGAATGTATATATATTATACTGTGACTACAGCATATTTCTGTATAACAGCGAATGAACTTGGCGGAAAGTTGAAGTAGAAAAGACTTACTCATTGTTACAGAAACGGAAAATCTCGACTTAGTGATAAAAAGTGCTTACCTGAAACAAAAGAAAACATTATTATAATAACATACATCATATTTGCTAAAATTGTTATTTATTAATAAAAGGAATATTTAAATAATTTATTTTTGAAGCGAATGTTACACCATCCACAAAAGCAATATTCCAATGAAGATACTGTCAAAAAAAAGGTTTTTTGTTGTCTGCAAGTAACATAGATTAAATTATACTTCCACAGCGTAACATCTAGACGTAAACAGTTAATTATTGTTTGCTTCGAACGTTGTCCCCGACAATAAAGTTGCGCATTCTAAAGCCTACGGTCCGTAACGCGGTTCGATGTACAAAAAAAAAAAAAGGCCGGTTTTGCAAATTATCCAATGTGACGTTAACCATCGCGTCGATTATCAAGTCTACGATGATGAGACAACTGTGCCGTATATCTGCATTGTGAAAATTAGCGAAAGCAACCTATCGGAAGCAGCAAATATGTCGGCGTTAATATTTTCTAGTTCACTGACAATAAATGCACCGTCAACAGAATATGCGGGAGTACAATGCGCTATCCATTGCAGTCCTAGTTTGCTATTATTACGAGCATATGCACATTAAAACGCGATAATTATTCGCGTATGTATCGTTAATAATTTGCTGCTAGGATAAATACTATACGGTTAATTATTTAAATATTTTCTGTTTATGCACATATTTAATGTAGCAGTAAACAATTGGATATTAAATGAGCACTAAATCTCTGTTTTATTTCATTGTTTTTTTACACAATTACAAATGTCGTGTTAAGAGCTGAAAAAAATTAAATAATTTGAGTTAGTACTTAATAAAATTAAATATTTATTAAACAAAACTTTTCTGAGCATTCTACAAAATAAATTAAATACTTATATACAGTGGTGACCGGCATAAATATTGCAATTTTTTTTATTATTAAAATATACTAAAACTTTTTTGGGGATAGGATGTCTGGGAGCCCCAAAATTTATTTTGACACACGTTACGTGACCACTAGTATGGCGGTAAATTTAAAAAAATATGATGTTAATCTCCAAAAAATGAGGTTAGATGACATGATATCCAAAAAAGTTATTTGAAAAAGTTGTTTAAAATTCAATTCTGAGGCTATGTGCTAATTTTTGTAAAGATGTAAGATTGTTTTTAATATCTTTACAAAAATTTGCACATAGCCTCAGAATTGAATTCTAAGCAACTTTTTCAAATAACTTTTTTGGATATCTTGTCATCTAACCTCACTTTTTGGAAATTTATGGCATATTTTTTAAATTTACCGCCATACTAGTAATCACCTTATATGTCAAATATATGTCAAACTAAATTTTGGGGTTCCTAGACATGCACAACCTATGCCCCCAAGAAAAATTTGGAATATTTTAATAATAAAAAAAAGCCCATATGTTGCAATATTTATGCCGGTCACTGTATATTGTAATGCTACAAATTTTTAAATATAACGCTTTAATTAAAGTAGTAAAATCCAATATTTAAACATCCTACTGTCATCTATTTTATTAATTTTTAACCATGAGTAGGCCCTGTCAAATGCCAAATGGCATGCGAGGTAACAATTTCTGACTGCAACAGTATAAACTCTAGAGGACGCCCTGGCATTAAAAAAATACGAATAGATAGATAACCTTCTTCCTTAGAATGTCGCTCAAATGTTCTCTACTTCAATATTCATATTTAAAGTGGTTAGTTTAAGTAAAATAGCGTGCACGAGACTCTGATGGATTTTATGATCGATTTTGTACAATAAAGAAAACATTTAAGTGTAAATAAAAATGGATTCATTTAATAAATGGTTCTAAATAAATAGCAGCACAAAACAACGCAGACAAGAAAGTAAATATCTCAGGTAAGTCAAATGAGTTGGCATATTAAATAACAATTACGTTTTTAGTTAGCAATTCCTCAATTTTGTAATATAAATTCAACATAGAAAATAAATTCGTTTAATTTTAAATATTAAAAATTCCAACGTTTTAGACATTTATCCGTGTAATTCTAAGCTTAAAAGACGCGTAAATCAGTATGTGCAACATTTGATGGTAAAAATTACTGGGTATTCGGTTTGTGCCGTGAATACATATTAATTAGTAAAATTAGAACTGCTACCTTATAAAAATTTTCCACCAGTGCTTGCAAACTGGCCAGCGGTTACATACAAAATTCCTAACTAAACAAATTTCTCGAACGTATTAAAATAAAATTTCTTATACCAAAGTATATTCAAATTTAGATAGGAATTAAAATAATAGGTTTATTTTTTAGGTTCATAAATATCTTTGGAAGGAGTCTAGTCACAGCATCGAATGGGAGCTCTCGTACTTCCAATTACGGAGAATGGCTCAGGACAGGAACATATCTTCGAAAAATCGTCGTTGAAGAAAATTTACCCAACAATTATGTAGGTAAAATGTGGATAAGATTAATATGACAGCTACTTTGTTTAACTAATTATTTGTATGAATTTGTAATAAATAGCATTTTATCAAAATAGCCCTTAAATTTTATAAAATAACTGCAGATACGTCCGTCTCTCACGGAGGTTGGCTAGTAAATTGAAATTTTCTAACATCGATAGCGATTGTCTTCGCAAGGGCTGCAAATTGAAACTGCAGAGATCTTCCACATCACCTGGAAATGGTGTGGTGTGGTTGTTTACTGCGACATTCTATATCCCTTTTTTATATCCTTTTTATTATTTAAAAATAGATAACAATAAAGCTAGTTATGGTACAATTAAATAATATCAATTTACTAAACCACTATAATATATACACACAATTTTGTTTTTGAACAATCCGAACGTGATCAAATGAATTAGCGTTGTGTATAAAACCAAATGCATATGAATATTTCCACATTGTTACTCAACATTTCTCTGTATGTACACGTTTTAGCTTACAAATCACAAAGCAAACGGTAGGTCTCTTTACACGCAATTACAATGGAATGCTGGCACACAATGAAACACCGTTCTTAACAACAAAAGCATCAGTCCTCAGTAACACTGAACAATTTCACTAGTTAAATGCTATTATACATTTCGTTTGTCAGATTTATCGTTTATCTGATGAGTTCTGTGTGGTCGAAGTGATGTATTGAATGTCGATGTAAAACAAAAACCTAATATTTAAAGGAAAAAAATCATTATTCTCTTTAAATGAGAATGGTTGCAGCATGCACGTTTTTGCAAATTTTGTTCCCGGGAATAATCATTAAATTTCTGAGGTTTTCATTAAGCATAATTTTTTTTATTATATTATATATCAATTTCATAAGTTTACATATGGAGTAGAGTTCCTTCGGTTAATTAATTGACCTGATGTGAATGAATAGTAATGCGAAAGAATGTTTTTCCTTTTAATCTACTGTCTACTGGGTAAAAATAAAAAGATCTAAAGAAAATGTAAACCGGGAAAGACAGGCTGCTAAAGAAATTTTCAAAATAATTTGTAAGTATATATACAGCGTAATTGTTTGATAGGACCTAACATAGGCCAACTTTCTTATTTAAAGCAATAGACAACTACTTAACCAAGAAACATTAACAAATAATTTCATTGCAATGTTGTCAGATATTTCGGTAGCTACTAAGCCTTTTTTTTTTTGTAAATGCAACACTTGTATTTTTTTAACAGAATTTTAATTTAAGTTGAGATTTTGCTAATGTTAAAAGAAATGTGATTCTCAATAGAAAAAAAATGCGCAATATTGTTTTGTTGAAGCATCAGTTTTAGAGCAATCGGTAAAAAAGCTAAAATAATCAGGAACTAATGTAGTAGCATTAGGCCTTGCAAAACAAACAAAAATTGTATGTGGGCAATGAGCTACCATTTTGTTAGTTGACAGAAACTGTTGTGTATGAGGTCTACAAAAAAATAAGAATTTCATTCAATTGCTGAAAAGAATCAAATTACACAAGAGATGGTGGAATTAACTTTCCCCCATTTTAGTGGCTGAAGTCTACGAGATACGTGCAAAGCATCCAGATAAGCCTATTCCCAATTCAGTGTTTCGTAGATGCGATTTAGAAAAACTGAAAGCAAGGAGTAGGTTGTGTCCAAAAAATATTGTTGTTGAAGAAAATATTCTTGTTGATACTGTGGAAAATTGTCACAAATCCACGTACAAAATTGCACTGAAGGTGGATTGTTCTTAGTCAAAGGTGTACAAAACTGAGAGGAAATGTCACCCATGATAAAATGATAATGATTCAGGAATCCCACAATGACGAAGGTAATAGGAGACCGGAATTTTGAGAGAAGTTTTCAGAAAAAAATGGGACGACAGCCTTAGAAGAGAATATTTTTTATACCTAGTGACGAAGCAAATGTTGGACTGAAGAAAACAGAATCCAAAATAATCCTAGAATTAACGTAGTATGGTGCGGGATTTACAGCAAAAAAGTGATAGGATCTTTCTATATAATCTAACTTAGTAAATGGTGTAACTTCTTTGGAATTGTTGTGCAGTGAACCTGAGAAGCACCATTAACAGAAAGTCCTACTACTTCCAACACAATGGGACACAACCTCATTTTACACGAAATGTAAGGAATTATCTCAATGAGTTGCTGCCAGAAGCAGAAGGGGTCCGTAATTGAATGACCTGCTAGGTATCCTGGCCTCATGTCATTAGACTTTTCCGTTAGGTTTTTAGAAACCAAAAATCACATGACTGCTCCAGAATTTATTAACGACCTAAAAGAATCCATTAGGCGAGAAATCAACAGCATTACACATTAAAAATTTGAACATTTATTGAAGATACATAATCGAAGTTGACTCTGTATGAGTTCATTATAGGTACCAGATGGAATTGAAAATGAAAGATCTATTTCCGCAGATTATTCTTTAATAGTACGCTACTAGTTTCGTTCTATGCGGACATTATCAGGCAAGCTCAGAAATAATAAAAAAACGTGATATGCAGTAAAACTAAAATAATAATTTAATAAATTTTAATTATTTGTCAAAATTTATTATTTTCGTTGTGATATATGCTGTATCCAAACTTCTTTCTTATTATTTCAACTCCACCTGATATTTATTGAAGGACATGTAAGTCTTCAATAAACACTAGATATTGTACTGCTTAACTTGATTTTTACAAAACTTACAAAAGAACTTTTCAATAACTATTAGGGTATCTGGCAACACTGCAATCAAGTTATTTGTCAATTTTTCATGGTTAAGCAAAATTCTCTGCAATGTTGCTTGCTGCAATGTATTAGTCTATCTGGCCTTTGTCAGGTTTAAAAAAAAAATTCAACATACTTTTAGTGACAGCTTTAAAAAGCTGTCCTAACAAAAACAAATCTGTAAAAAAAATTATTGAGAACTTTGAGATCTTACATATTATTTAAAAATGCATTGTTAGTAAATAATTAAAAAAAAGTAAGCAAGGAAGTAAATGTATTTGTTTAGATTCTATAAATCACTTCAAATGATTTACTTAGATTCTATAAATTATTTCAAGTGATTTATAGAATCTAAGCATATAGATACATAAAATGTCTGATCAGTCCACGATTCAGAAGATTTTATTAGTTCGAGGCAATTGTTTGATGACAATCAATTATTTATGTTTGTTTTCATCATGTTAGTTTAGTACGCGTCTATTTTTTTTAGGCAAATGTACACTTTTTCAAAATTTCGTATTATGTCCAGCATCGTTTATATGTTATGCAACAGTGGATGCTTCAAAGTCTCCCATAGCGATAACTTGCTATGTGTTCTTTGAACCTGGTTCGGATAGCACGCTTTGCAAATTCAAAGTATCCGATTTTTCATTGAGGTGACGTTTATTTTTCACGTTGCCTAAAATATTTTTCAATGTATTGCCAGGCGTAACAAGCAGCAACCAATACCGAACATATAACTCCTATTTTCACCTTCCAGAACACACGTAACATGTCAATGCAAACTGACCTTACAGCTCAAAACAATAAACAAGGTACACAAGTTTTGCACATCATATGCATTGGTATACACAAACAGCTGTTGCAATTTTTATTGATATATAGGTCAACTTGTGTTTCACATTCTTCTTTCTTACTTTTAATTGTGCAATATATTGCTTTAATAAAAGTTATGAATCACATAAACAGTACAAGGAAAACTGTCTGCCTCGAGAGAAAAATAATATTGACCGTACATCACACCACATTGCTTACCAGACCAATCAGTAAACACCGTATGTCCGATAATTAAAATATTAACGATAGCAAGTTGAATAACATTCGTCCAGCTCCCACAGCCTTCGCGATCTATATATGAAAGTGGATAATTATACGAGTGCGATTATGCAATTTACCTTTTAGGGAATCAAACCGAATCGCGTGCGCGCACACATGTCTCTCTCGATAAATTCGCGATTCCATAACAGAAAAGCAGGTAAAGACAGCAGATACGCACTGCTCATTGGTCTCGACCTTATTAGGTTTCTACCACTTACGGTATGGTGATCTTTAACACATAATTAAACGCAGAGACGGCATACAATACAACGTCGCGTTATTTTTTTCTTGTAACACTTGTAAACCTTTAAATCTAGTTTAACATACATCGTGCTCAACTGCATAAATCGACATTTGCCCAATTGAAATTCTTGCAACTGTATACGCAAGGTCTTAACGAGATCCTGATGCAGAAATGTGTTTGGTATTATAATTAATAATTTGTTTCTGCGTTTTTTTTTTTTTTGAAGCTATTCTTCCGGATTCTCGCTATCTCATTCTAAACTGCTCGAGTTCATCAGACTGTTTATGTTATGTTTGTTTAAGTATTACTTATTAAATGTTTAGGATGTTATTCGTTTGTAAAGATTTCAGTGCTTACGTTGTTAGTATATTGTTCGGATGGCATTCATTTTCATTGGGTAACGGTTATATCCTGTCCTATATTTCAGTTCTTATTCATTCATTGGTTTTAATTAGTAATAATTCTGGTGATTTAATGCTATGTTACAACACATTCCTTGTGCTGGCTTAATCATATATTACATTCCTTAGCAAAGTAGTTGTAGGGGTATATAATCTAGACCACCTAAGATGTAAATGAAATCTTTTGATTTATATCTGTATATTTGACATATTTAAGTCTAAGTATTAGCAAGAGGTTACTTAACAACTGCACTGCCAACTAACCAGCAACGGCCAAAATGTCCGATATGAAGCAATTAAAACGTTTTCTTATAAATAACTATAGCTCCTTAAATTTTTCGAACAACTTCGTCAAATTAATATCACATTGAAAAGATGGTTATTACTTGACTCGTTTTGCGCATTTATACAAAGGTTGTTATTTTTCATAATAATTTAATAATCAGTTGACTCTATATCGAATTCTCATGTAGTTTTCCAATTTGTTCAAATTAGAGAGAGTTGGAATTAAAGGAAGTGAGAAAAATATATACAGTGAGGTGTAATGGTCCCCCCCCCCCCCCCTGATAACTTTTGTATGGTATGAGATAGAGCAATGAAACAAAAACCAAGTGAAATTAGAGATAATTTGTGATTTTTTGCCTATAGAGATACGCACATAGCTTCTGATGTAAAATAGAGGGCGTAGCTATCTTTAAAATTTTAAATGGGAAGTATTTTCATTTAGAAGCTCATTTGGAAGATATTTCTATTACTTTTATGCAATGGCAAACAGTTTTACGATTTTCGAAATTTTTACCAACTTATCCAAGATTAATAATTGGAGTACATACGTTACTTTTTCGATAGCCCTCGTATTCGCTTTTTGGATATAGTGTACAGAAACCTGTAATTACAGTAATCTGTAACATAGACACATACACACATGACACATACACTGACAGATACGACACTTTTGCTAAATTTTGCAAAAACGTCATATTGTAAAATATGTCATATTTTACAGCAATCGCCTCCTAAGTCACATAAACCACAATATTTATACGAGGGCTATCGAAAAAGTAACGTATGTACTCCAATTATTAATCTTGGATAAGTTGGTAAAAATTTCGAAATTCGTAAAATCGTGACTCATCATTTTATATTTTAACACATTTAGTTGACATTTTGAAAGTATATTTTAATCAAAATTTTTAATCAACTAGTATTAATATTATATTTCTTCTTAAATTTTATTTAGTTCACCTGATGAGGATTATGTTTAATTAATCGAAACATGTTTTGGGAAAAACAGATTTAAATATTGAACATACTATTTTTACAATGTATTTATATTAAATCCACCAATCTTTGTGACTTTATACATCAATATTTTTTTAACTACAAACTCTCACTAGGCTCTTAAATCAGACATTTTGACTGTTGATCAGTGTATGCAGTTATAAGTTTTGAGTTTATTTCTGTAAAATCATTGTAACAAAATGGTTGTTATTTATTTTCTTTTTTCCTAACCTGTATTGTTTAGGAGGTTTTCTAAGTGTGCATACCTACTTCATTGCGAAAAATGTACAAGGCTCCGATATACCAAACAAACTTTCTCCAAAAATTATTTTCATAAGATATTTCAGCGGTTTAAATGCCATTAGGCAGTTGCTTTTTTTCACATTACAAAAATAATGAAATGATCCGGTTAAACTTCACTAAACATTCCACAAAAAAAATAAATAAAAACCAAAAGTCATTATTTATATTGGTATCGAAAAAAAATCACTTGCTTCCAAAACATATTCTTCTTACAATGAATGACAGGTTCTTGTAAGAGCATCATCATTATTTCATTTTATCCGTTTTTTTTAACTCTCCATGGTTCTTTCACAGTGTCTATAACGTTTTTCCATAACGCATGTTTGTTTTAATAATTTCACTTTAAGTCTTATCTATATCTTTATTTAAATGCACATGCAGTAAGCATCTATATCTTTATTATAATAGTAATATTATCACCATTTATTTAATCACCTTAATTAATCTAACAAAAACTGAAACACAGAACATACTCATTTTGCCACTAATTTAATTTACAAGGAAAAATAGGACAATATACTATGACAGACACTTCTGCTGTAGACCATAAACTATAAACTCGCTAGATGGATGACTATGACTATAGTATACGTGTGGTGGCCGCACCCTAACTAGGTTTATTCCCTTCGCATAAACATACAACCACTTTGTATTCGCATAACGAAGTTATTGTTTAATTAATTACGTTTCCTTGACAGTTGTGATGTATCTATATATGCTGCGACAGAAAAAAATACACACAAGTACGTACACCATGTTAATTTACGATAATGGTAGATGAGCATGAAACGCATTAAATTCCTACGTTATCGATAAATAGACAGAACTATGTAAATAAATCGATAGCCTATTTGCCCACGCAATTTTCAATGCACTCTTAACCTTGATATCGTTATGGAGGCGAAGCAGAGAGTAAAGAAGCTTACAATCGTAGCGGAGAGAGAGAAAAAAACTGTAAAATCGTGAGACACAGACGTTATAATTCGCGCCGAAATAGGAATTGAAAATGTTCGTTATGGACGGCATTTTGCTTGATGCTGACAGAGCTTTCGCAATAACAAACGCAGCCAGGCTGGTACAGACGTCAGCTAAATACGGCGGGAGCGTTTTACGTTAGAGTCTAAACTATGGCATGGAAACAAGCGGCCACTAAATTGCCGTTTAAATCATAATATCATATGTAGATAAATTGCAATTGCGTCTTTTTATTGGACAGCGATGTAAAGGTATGCAATGGAAGTGCCACTGGTATGATAAACAATTTTTAAATCGGAATTTAATAAAGGGGGAATCACCATACTAGCAAGAGCAATGAAAAGGGAATAACACTAGGAATGGACCTGTGTTTCTGTCTATCAGGCGTTATCACCGCTCCTTCGAGTGTATAAACCCAGTTTCATTGCTAATCATATCTCAAGCTTTAGGTACGATCACCTACTAAGTGAAAAAGAGTTCAGTTTGTGCGGTCCCTCGAAGCCACGTGCCTCTCTCACCCGCAAGCGACCGTAGCATAAAGCTGGCAATGAGCTCATTGAATTAGCTCGGATAGTTCATGAACTATCAGTCCCGCTAGATGGCTCGCATGAAAAACAGCCAGACTGCGTATGATTGTAATTCCAAGAACGGCTTACCATGACGGAATGAAACATCAAAACAAAAAATGTGTAAATATGTACGATGAACCGATAGAATTAAATATGCCACCAGGCGGGGTTGATGGCATTTCAAACCATTGAAAATGTGTTTTAGGGGTGTAATTGCAGGGGTCTGCATCTCTCCTACAATTGAATATCAGCAGTTAAAAAAATTCGGGTCGATTATTTTTCACTGCTGTACGTGCCTGCAAAATTTTATCAAAATTGAAAGTGGAAGTTGGGTGACTTTACTTGTAACAGAGATAATACGAGACGTACAACTAAATAGCGTCTTAATACTGATCACAAGTATTAGAATGTTCCATCGATTACTCATTTGTTTATCGTATGGTAATGCACAAAACGTAAAAGTTTAGCAACATTTTCATAAAAGTTCATATGAGTATATGTCCAAAACGGTTTGGTTTAAAGTTATTTGAATGTTTAATAATAAATTATGACTATGACTAACACAGATATAATTATCACAGTTGTTCTTCAAAAACTATTGTGTTGAGAGGGAATTGTTTATTTGTCATTTGAATATTTGTCAATAGTTGTCAGAGTATTCATTCAGTTTATTGCCAGTTTCTGTTTTCTAAAATGAATTACACGAATGCTGAAATGTGTGATATGCATTTCGTTTACGGCCTTGCTAATGGAAATTCGCGTGCTGCTAGACGTCTTTATGAAGAACGATACCCGAATCGTATCATCCAGCATCATTCAATATTTGCCCGTCTTCACCAACGTCTTAGTGAAACGGGAAAATTTTAAAAACCGGACGACTGATAACGGGCACCCATCACCATGGAGAACTCCACAAGTTGAAGAAATGGTACTAAATGAAATTGAGGAACGTCCTACTACAAGCACCAGAAAAATTGCGTTTGCTTTAAACATTAGTCAGGCCACAGTTTGGAGAATATTGAAAGATCAACTGTTGTATCCATATCACATTTAACGGGTGCAGGCACTTTTGCCGGCAGATTTTCCGCAAAAATGGCTTTTTGTCAATGGATACATCACAAAATCGCACAAAATTCTGACTATTTGGCTCAAATATTCTTCACCGACGAGGCTACTTTCTCTAGAAACGCCATTATTAATTTTCATAATAATCACATATGGCCGAAGAAAATTCGCGACGAACTAGTGAATGCCCGTCATCAACATCAATTCTCTGTTCAATGTGTGGGCCGGAATTGTTGGAGATCACTTGATAGTCCACATTTTTTACCGATGCGGTTAAATTGGGTAGGGTACTCGTATTATAAAAGATCGTAAATCGTATTATCGCAGCTTTTCAAACAATTCGAAATACCCCTGGTATTTTGGAACGGACTTCCCAGTCAATACGACGGAGGATAGAAGCTTGTATTGCAGTTGGGGGCGGTCATTTTCAACAGTTAGTATAAGTTAATTTTTGTTTACTAATTTTTTGTTAATTTATAATAAAAACATTAATTATGTTAACTTACTATTAAACATTGTACAACTTTAGAACTAAGCGATTTTGAACATATGTTCTTATGAACTTTTATGATCAAAATAACCCCAGGAATCAGCCCTTAAAGTTTGTCGCATATATTGAGAATCACCCAGTATATATATAATGTATCTCATATGCAATCCGGATGATAAATCAGGCAGTTGTAGCTGTTAGCTTATCCAGGTTAAAAATTCTGGGGGGCACCACGAAACAAAACTACACAATTTGTTATTTTATTTAATTTGTACAAGTGGTGCAACAATAAAGAAATTATTATTATTATTATTATTATTATTATTATTATTATTAATTCAAAAACAATAACAAATAAGTATGTACACTAAACCAAGATAATAACTTCCAGCAAATTTCAAGTTGATTCGATAGCCTCTTCGATACTTTTTCAAACGAAACAATTAAACGTTATTACTAATACGTTATCGCGTTCGTAAATGAAATATCTGGTAATAAATATACAATACAACATCTATCACGCCAAGCCAAATATAACCAAATCACTTTGAGGAAAGAGTCCTACAGAGGAATGAGGGCCCCATTACAAGTTATCCGATTTATGGTTATAACTTTCATTGTGCTTTCTGCTTCATCTGACATGTATGTCACAGTAACATGTAACTGTGATTTATCTGTGATTTTCGGGAGCACCAATCCACTGACTGCAACTATTACCAACAAAAAAAAAACCCTAATCGATTGTGGCGCGCCCTGACCATGCCTTAGCCTCTTGGAAACAGAGTTAGCAATATCTGAAAATGTATGTATTAAACAAAGATGCCAAGCAGAATATTTATCCGTATATTCCGAATCCTTTTGTAGACCTACTTGCACGTCTTGCATTGTCTTTACTTGTAAGGCCAAAGTTACTCCAAACATCTATCTACATTCTAATATTTTTTTAATATGTACATAAGCGCATGAGGTTTAATTAAGACTGACAACTTTTCAAAATTTTATTCGGCAAGGCCAAAGAAAAAATTCAAAAAAAATCTATTTTTGAAGTTTTGTAACTTCTCTTCGTCAAGATTTTTTTTTTAAATCCTCAGTTATAAATTATTTTTTGATATCAAATAACAAGTGCGGAAAATTTAAATACTCGTAGATTCGAATCACACCCAGTAATGCGAATTGTACCGGTTAAATATACCATTTTTTTGTAAATTTGGCTTCGTCCGTCCAGATAATGTTGTTCACGAACAATGGATTCGCTTGAGACCGTGTTAAAATAAATTCGCAAAAATTCACTTTTCTTGGAAAGTCAATATCTGTAAGTTGTTGAACCATGGGAAAACAGGTATGGGCGAAACTTATGTTTGCGCAGTATTCTATGTATTGAGCGCCTAGATAAACCTGATTCTAGTGCAGCTTGTCTCAAAGACATTGTTGGATACGCTGTGAAGTATCCCAAAATAACGATTTCCATGTTTGCATTATTAACAATAGGTTTATGTTTTTGAATTTTTGCCTTAACCGATTCGAAGTATTATTCGCTTAACTGTGTTTGGCAACGGCTTCTGCTTTTGAGGATATACCGAGCAGCAAAGGTATCACATGTTCTCGTTATCACTTTATTACATTCTCTATAAATAATAAACAAATTTAAATAAACTTCGTTCGTATAATTTAACCGTGCCGGCATTATTTATAATTGAAAACCAAGTGACATTTCATCAATGCTGGATTGTTTGCCGAATGGTCAGGACTTACTTAGATATACCAAAGCAGGATGACATTTTAAAAAACTACATAAGATACCTTCTTACACCGTACATACATATTTTACTAATTATCTTAAAAAGTATCCATTTTAGATGGGTATTGAATATGACTTTTTTTCTGTTTTTGTAAGGAGTGTTTGATGAGAAAAAAAGTTTGACACTTTTTAAATCGAAAGTTTAACTGTAATTTTCGTGCACAGTGTTATAATATTTTTTGGAAAACTTCATTCGGTTTCGGATGCTACCCTATACGGTCAACAATTCTACAAATTTCCAATTTTCCAAGTTAAATACCTTTGCACTTATATAAGTTCAAATGCACTCGTCCATCTGCCAAAAATTTAAAAAAAAATGCAAATATTTTAAATATGGTTAAAAATAATAACATAGTTGTTTTAACAAACTTACTTTAGATTTGAACGAGGAATTAAAAAAATGTAATAATAGATAGGTGTTTAATTTTAAATAACAAAAGTGACACGCCACTTCCAGTACAACTGGATGCGCTAGATTAATTATTAAAATATTTTAGTTCAATAGTTCGGCTTAGATTACTGCGAAATTTTCAGAATTTTTCCAATGTATACTCTTTCATATATGGATCGATGCAGTTCGTCTGAGATATATGCACTGTATACTTACAATTTTACTGAATTTTAATAGCTTCCAGTTTTTTGTAGGTTGTTTCATTTTTTTTCTGTAAAATACTAACTTATTGCAATTTTTTTTGACAAAACACATGTATGGAATTACGTGCGCCTTTTATATTTTTATCACCTTCATGAACTTACTGAACTCTTATCTTCTTGACTGTCAATTATTTAACTTTAGAACACCTTGTTTAATTTCAGCAATATTTTTGATGAGAAGGGAAATAACTAGCTCCGTCAAAGCATCCAACGTTAAGTTTTATTTAATAAATTTTCGTAACTACTCTTCTATGGCTATTTACCCTTATACAGAAATCTGAACAAAACATCTTTTTTCTATAAACTGAATGCCATAAACGTAAAAAGAACTCTCGTTATAACACAGAAAGCAATGGTAGCAATAAAGAGGTGTTAAAAAAAAAACGCATTTTAAACATGCAAATTCACAAGGAATTTGGTGCATAATAAACATTTCTTAAGTTTCATAAACCTTTCAAACGCAGTGCAAAACAAATAAATCCACTCTATAGGAGGTGATGCGTTTAAAAACAAAAAGGAAGTGATATAAATTATGAACTCCACAAAAAAAAAATAATAACAAGCCATTTATAGACAATATGTAGGTACGCAGCAAGATCATTATCATCCATTACTGCAACTTAAAAAGTATGTAGACAGCTGTGTACATTTTAATATTGTCATTTTCTCGTTCATACAACATTAAACATTTAAGCTAAATAAAAATTGTTTTGGCGAGAGAAGAACTTCCTCGCGAGTTCTTTGTTTGTTATGTTCGTAGCCAAAATTCTTTAAAAGGAAAACAGATACAAATAAGTAGTAAACCCATTATGAGGATTTCCACAACTTACTCAATTCTCGAAGATATTTTCGCACGTAATTAAACTCTGAAAAAAAGTCGATTTTGAATTGAGTGATAATATGCTAAACTTGTTCACGGTGTTTTAGTTTGACCTTTGGCTTTATGTAAGCCATAAAAATTCAATTTAAGCAGTTCGAGAGTGGCTGCAAAGAGAGAGGTGACGCGATTGAAAAGTAGATCGAAGCTCGGCAAGTACCTTCACAATTCTCCAGAGTTAAATGTTATAAATGCGATTTTACGATAGGATATTGAATTCAAGCGTAGCATCTTCGCACAATAGGTTCATTGTAAAATTAAATAGAGCTGAGATAGCCGAGGTTAGAGTTTTGTAGTTGATAGAAAAAAAGAAATAATAAAGAAAATTTAATCTTGACAACGTAAATCGCTTTTCTAAGATGTATTTAGTTTTATGAAAGATATATACAGGCTGGTGCTACTTAAAACATCCAAACCAAATATGTCGAAAACAGATAAAGATATAAAAAAAGCAGTTGTTAGAGAACATGTTTGGCCCCAGTTTCCTATGCGAATTGTGTCTCAATATGTAAAAATAAATAAGGCTTATCTTATATCTTTTTATGGCTAGAATCTTGTTTTTTTCTTATTTTAAGGGTATATAGTATATAGTAAATTATTTTACTATAGTAATTTACCGCAATAAACTGTTAGTTTTTTGAAACAAGCCCCAAGATGTAACAAAGCGCACTTTGCCAGTTTTCTCGTAAAAAGTTATTTTGTTTAAATGGAATCTCATGTGTCCCTCGCTGTAATTTAAAAGATTTTTTTTTGTCAATTTTGACATCAAATACCTACTTGGGTATTCAAAGTAAAAGTTATTTCTCAGTAGATTAAAAATGCTGAATGTATCCAAAAGCTAAATTAATAGAAAGGTATAGTATATAGGTATTATATTAGAAAAGTTGGCTATAGGTAGACTCACAGTTGACAATTTGAAAAACTAATTGTCAATTGTGATCGTTGTGTATGCCAAAGTTCTTTCTAATTGTTTCATAAAAATTTTGATCAACTTTTCTTTAGTATATCTACTGTGGTCTTCTGTGGTCATATTTACTTTTGATAAATTTTGTTTTCTTGGCAAAATCTGGGTTATAAATTTAGTAATAAAACTCATGAGACTAGTGGGCACAAATTTCTTTAATTTCTTTAATTCATTTTTCTATTCTTACACGCTTTCCGTCTTTCTCAAAGGTAATTATTTCTTTTTTCTTCTTATTTCATAATATTTCATTCATCCGCGTTATACAATTAAAACATTTTTAATCGATCATCTTATTTCTTTAATATTAAGTTTAATTTTAAATGTTAAAGATACTTATTGGTTTGATTAAATTAAACGTATTAGAACCATGTGCTGAAATGAATATAGAACAAAATATTTGGAATGTTTTATTTAGTTTTATATTTCGATTTAAATGAATGATCACTAACTGCGTGAATTTGATATATTGCATGGGTTAACGTATTCAAAATTGTATCCGTGAAACCTTTGCTTAATATTACAAAAGAATAACTTACTTCTACAGCATTGGTAGTAATCAACTGAATGGCTGATAAACATAAGTCTCTCCCACCTGCCTGTTGCCAAAAAAAATAATCTATTGTAACGCGCGCTTATTTTTAATTTTGAATTTGAATTTCTAACTGCGCCGGCAGATGGCGTTGGCTGGATAGAGCGGAGATCATTGCAAGATAATTAAACCGATCGTAGAGGGCGCTCTAGTGTGCTACATCTATACCTAATCGAAGTTTCTAGTGCGAATGCAATAGAACATTGACCAAAGATATGACTAAAAAAATGGACAAAAATTCCATTGACTTCCAAGCCAATACATCCTTCTTTTGTTTTAAAAAAATTGTTCAATTAGTTTCATATTTCGAGTTAGCTTTAATATTTTGAATTACTGTCTTCCCATATAATTGTTATCATATTTTCTTATTTCAAACTATACATTTATTTAGTCAACGTGTTAGTGTGGCATTTAGGGTATTTAATTTTAATTTAATGTATACATATGATTTCATTGCGGTATTTTTACCGCCTGATGATGTGTGATTAACACGAAACCAGCCACCTCATTTAATAAAAAAAATAATAACAATGACCACTTATATATTTTCCCGATAAAATATTCATCCGTTTCCGAGAGTTTACCTCGCGTTTGGCACAGCACCCGTTATGCCACGCCTAGAATGATAATAAATGCAAATGCATTAGTAAAATGACTCAACATTTACTCGTCGAAATACCCCGAACTCATTGATTCTTCAGCAGAGGAGGACCATGTTAATGAATTATAACTCTTAGGGGAGGGGATGGAATCGGGGTGAAACCTTCAGGAAGCCGTCGCGTGCTGGAAGGTTATGCCAGACAAGTGGAGCTGTCTAACGTAATGGTATAAGATTGTATGACGATTTCTGTAAACGTAATTTTCTATTTTCTCTTTATATACATACATATATATAATCATACCTTTTCTACCGCACCTACCGATAAAATAAATTTAGTTGAAATTACTGTTTTTATTTGAAAATATTATTTTATAAAACATAACACATATTTATTTACAACGAAATCTCCAGAAAAGTAGGTAGCAATTTTATTCTTACAGGAAGGTATTATATATTTGTTCTTTTTTCTCAAAAACTGCTGACACGGTTTTATTGAAATTCTGAAAATATCTACCCCAGATTATACTTAACTTTCAATGCGAAGGAATTATTCCAAACTTTTTGTAGTGTTTATTAGGCAGAAGTATGAGAAAAAAATACTGCGTTTGTTTTACAACTGTTTATTTCTCATAGTAAATATTTAAGTTATTCAAGAACAGTCTGAAATATAGAATAATAATATAGCACTTATTTATGCTAGTGCAAAGTTTTCTACCATTTTGCACAAGCGAACATTTGGGGATTTTCGAAAGCGTTTAGACTTCATGGATCATTTTTAAGGAAATTTTAGGAACGACAAATTCAACTTTGTGATTTAGCAGCTATATAAATTCATCATCATTGAAATTCATTAGAAGACTCGCAAAGAAAAGAGATGTGTAGTAGCACTGTGAAGGATTTTTGATTTTTCATTTAAAACGACTATGAAGATTAGTGATTTGTATTGGAAAAATTCGCGAAAGTTCTTTTTTCAGATACTTATTTTCAAATGTCTTTAACTGAACCTTTTGCGGGATAAGTAGAGTACAATACTGAAACTGAATAGACGAAAATTGAGCAGAGAGAGCCTCTAAATTATTGGGAGAGATGCTCCAGGCGAATGAAGGGCAACGAGTAAAATTCTTCTGGGAACCTATAACAAAAGAAGGTTTACGGCATGCATCAACCTGAGTAAGAAACAATGTTCGCATGTCACAGGAACATTTTATTCCGGATTATAATTAATGGGGTTTAAAATGTCTTTTTTTTCCTAATCAAGGACAACCGCCCTAAGTATTCCTCCAAAAAGTAGGAGAAGTGTGGGACAGCTAATCGGGATGCAATCGATTCACCAGATAAAAATACGCTTTAAAATGCCAAAGAATAATTGTGTGGATTTACTGAATGAGAACAGTATAATTCTGTATGTCTTGTGGTCCTGATTAATCAGGAAGATACTGAAAGTATACACTGAGAGAAATGAAATGGTTATTTCAACATTTTTCGTAGTGTCACGAATATGAGCATTGATTTAACCTTGTTGCATTCAAGTGAATCATATGCTCCTATTTGAAACAAACATATTTTATATTGTTGCACACTTTAGAGTTAATTTTAACAAGATTATAGTGTTCAGGCGTAACCAATATTTTATCTTGTTGTTTAATCCCACAAATTGTCGATTGACATTTGAAAAAGTGTGTTCTTTAAACATTTTACTATCCAGGTGTTAAACTCAATGAAATGTAAATATTTAATACTATTACATATATGGGATCTGCACGATGCGTATAGTCAGTCAGTATCCAACCTCGGTAGCAGTAAGACCTATGTTCGTAAGCTTCTGTTAACATTAATATTTGAATAATAAACATAATCAAAACCATCGCGGAGTATATATATAACATGGCGCAGTCAGATATAAAAAATAAACAAAATACAAAAAAAAATCAGTGAAAGGAAGAAAAAGTGCAACAAATTATAAAAAAGTGTCAGAAATGGAACAAAACAAAATGGAGAATATATCTCAACCCCGAGAAGATGAAAATGAATGCGACCCTAGCAACAAATTGGAATTATATTCTACCGCAGTGGTTGCAGTGGGAAAACCAGCCGAAATAACAAGCAGCGACGCTGTTACACTGTATAGGAAAGGAAGTTTGAGAAATTTTAAATAATATTGAATTACGCTGGAAAACACATCGATCGACAGCCGGATGCAGAGCAAGACAGAAGACACCGTTTCACCCAAGGGGCGCACAAAGGATGGAAGAATCATTGGAAAGAGGTGTCCGGCAAAATTCAAGCAAGATCGTTTGTAACGGATTCGAACAATTCTAGAACAGGTCGGTGTACACGTTGTAATTTTACGCATGCCGCAAAAACAGTTGTCCAGCTTATCGGTTAAATAAATCATTTTGCCTCTAATTGTTTAAGTAAATCGATTAACATGATAAAAACCAATTCCGTTGAAAATGATTATTTGGTGATAGTATTACGAAATCGGTAAATGCTGATAACGAATTTTTGGTTAAATGTTGTTATTAATGATTTATTATAAACGTTAAATTGTACTTTCATTTCAAAGTATGAATAAACCTTTATAATTTTTTAGTTAATGTTATTAAGCTAATATAAGTTTAGTATTAATGCCGTAAATGTTTGATATATATATATATATATTGAATATATTGTCATTGTAAAACGTTTTTTGTTGTTGACTTTTACCTGAAGTTGATTAGGTACAGTACGAAAAATATTACGTAATTTACATTATGTGTGTCTTTAACAGTGATAATTTCCATGAGATTACAATCCGTTTGATATCAATGTGTTCCTTCTATTTACCTACTATAGTCTTCGTAATTAGGCAATATATAGCTATGCGTTGCTATCAATGGACTAATTGATGAATGTGCGGGCGCGGATTTTTAATCTTCATCGATAGATCCATCGATTACAATGTATCTCTGTTTATTATATGAATGATACAGTAATCGATGGATCATCGATGAAATTAAAACTTGCCCGATCAGTAATGGTGATTTTAAGCAAAGATTGAAAATGATTCCACTAACCAAGAAAAATCTTTTTCGTTATAACCACCTTAAAGTGTTTGAATTACATGCAAATAGTCATTCGATGAATACTCACAGGTAGGTTAAATGAAACAATATAAGTTTTTGAATCAACATTTTATAGTGCTAAACCAATATTATGAAATTATAGAGACAATTATTACTTCGTGTGTCTACAACAAGTAAACTGTGTTGGGATAATGCTGTTGTAATTATTCAAATTAGCAGGTAGAAATTGTTAATGGAAAATTAAGTACGCGTTCAAAGAATCACGCGGTAGTCTGTTTCTTAATCATCTTATTATTATTCAGTTAAACTAACGCAATTTAACATTTTTTACGTATTGCATTAACACTACAATATCATTGCTCATATTGAAAAAGAAAAAATGTTCAATACACTTTTATTAGTTAATACAACACTTTTTTTCTCTCGGTGTATTAAGAACGGTAATGCTGTCAAATATCGCTGAAACTTATTGAGAATCACGTATATACCTATTCTCATAATTCATATCCTAAATAATTTCGCTTCTTTCACAAAACTTTCGTATTTTACTTTGAAGCTGATATATGTATCCCGGAACTCCCATTTTGAATCTCTTTAGAGTTGATCACAAAAGACACCACAAATTTACTCCTATTTTCACCACCGTAACAAAAAAAATAGATTCCAAAAATATACCGTCAATTAATTAAAACACAGGACACTCGACATCAATTAGTCGCTATTTCCAATTATACCAGCCATCAGTATAATTGAGTATTTATTTCCGCCGAGAACACTGGGTCATTCTGTTGTTTTTTCTTCTTTCTTAGATTTTAATATTGACAAAGATAATAGGTATGTCGTAGGTATAGAATCACCTGAGAAAATTTACATTTTTCTAACTAAATTATTTACATACTTTTATTCAAAATTGCGTGGGTGAGCATGATAAGAGGTTTTCTCTGAAATTAAATTAGAACAAATCCGGAAGCGTGTGGGATAATATATCTTAAAATATATCGTTTATGGAGGAAGTTTGCGTTTAGCCTGCAAAATATTTGGTGTAAGAAATCGTTCAAGCTGACGTGATATAACCCCTTATTCATAATTCCAATCTATACAGGCATAATGATTCAATACTGTTTATATATTAATTTAATATTAATTCGTAGCAATTATAAATAATATAAATTATTGCAAATGGCTTCTTATGTTAGCTTCACTTAAATAAATCCTGGTATTGAATATTTAATTAGAGTAATTTATTGATTCCTATCAGCTACAGCGGATTAACTAGAAAAGATAGAATCAGAAACAAAGATATTAGAGAAGAATTACAAGTACTTAAAAACATAGAGAAGCCAATTGATATATTTTAGACAATTAATTCGTATGACAGGCAAATAACAAATTAAAACTAAATAGCAAACAGAAGTAGAACAAAAACGACCCAGGAGTGGATTAACACAGACATAGGACGATGCAACGGCGGTGATTCTAAAGAACGAAGACTACATTAATAATAATAATAATAATAATATATTTATCCAATAGACCAGAATGAGTAATACATAAACAGTTACAATAGGTTATCGGATAGTCAAACACTACCTTATTAAACTACAACACAACAACAGAAAGAAAAGGAAAAGAATCGATTCAAATAATTTTTTTGAATAACATGTCATTTAACCTCACTTTTTGGAGATTCACAGCATATTTTTAAATTTGCTGTTATACTAGTGGCCACGTGACGTATGTCAAAATAGATTTTGGGGTTCCTAGACATACAAAATCTATCCCCAAAAAAAATTTTCAGTATATTTTGATAATAAAAAAAATTCTCATATGTTGCAATATTTATGCCGGTCACTGTATACCGGGTGTGCAGCCTAAGATGCAACGGTCCATAGCCGATTTATTATTGTTTTCTCGGAAAAATGTTTCAAATAAATGTTGCCTCGAATTTCATTTCTACACTGAGAGAATGAATGGTTTTTCACACATTTTCGTTAGTGTCACGAATTTGAGCATTTGATTTACCATTTGCATTTAAGTGAATCATATGCTCCTATTTGAAACAAACATATTTATATTGTTGCAACACTTATAGTTAATTTTAACAAAGATTATATTGTTCAGGCGTAACCAATATTTTATCTTGTTTGGTTTTAATCCCACAAATTGTCGATTTCGCTTTGAAAAAAGTGTTCTTTAAATATTTACTATCGGGTGTTAACTCAATGAAATGTAATATTTAATACTATTACATACAGGTGATTCGCACATGCGTATAGTCAGTCAGTATGCCACCTTCCGTAGCTCAATAAGATCTATGTTTGTAAGCTTCTGTAACATTAATATTGAATAATAAAGATAATCAAAACCCATCGCGGACTATATATATAACATGGTGCAGTCAGAATAAAAAACAAATAAAATACAAAAAAAAATCAGTGAAAGTAAGAAAAAGTGCAACAAATTATAAAAAAAAAGTGTCAGAAAGTAACAAAACAAATGGGAGAATGTATCTCAACCCGAGAATATGAAAATGGAGAGCGACTAGCCAAAAATTGGAGGCAATTAAAAGAAGATGTGGGAATTATTCTATCCGCGAGTGGTTGCAGTGGGAAAACAGCCGACATACAAGCAGCGACGCTGTTACATTGTATAGGAAAGGAAGTTCGAGAAATTTTAAATAATATTGAAATTACGCTGGAAAACACATCGATCGACAGCCGAATGCAGGAGCAAGACAGAAGACACGTTTCACCCAAGGGCCGCACAAGGATGGAAGATCATTGGAAAGAGGTGTCTGGCAAATTCAATAAGATCGTTTGTAACGGATTTCGAACAATTCTAAAACAGGTCGGTGTACACGTTGTAATTTACGCATGCGCAAAACAGTTGTGCCAGCTTATGGTAAAATATGTGATAAATGTAATCGTAAAAATCATTTTGCCTCTAATTGTTTAAGTAAATCGATTGATACGTATAAAACCAATTCCGTTGAAAATAATGATTATTTGGTGGTAGTATTACGAAATCGGTAAATGCTGATAACGAATTTTGGTTAAATGTTGTTATTAATAATTTATTATGAAACGTTAAATTGTACTTTCCTTTCAAATGTATGAATAAAACCTTTATAATTTTTTAGTTATGTTATTAAGCTAATATAGTTATAATTTAATTGCCGTAAATGTTTTTCTTCTATTACTACTATTGTCTTTCTAATTAGGGCAATATATGCTATGCGTTGCTATCAATGGACTAATTCTGAATGTGCGGCGTATTTTTAATTGTGATATCTTCTGTTGTAATACTATTTATGATATCAGTAATCGATGCATCCATCGATGAAATTAAAAACTTCGTCTCGATCCGTAATCGTGATTTTAAGCAAAAATCGAAATGGTCCACTAACAAGAAATCTTTTCGTATTTACCACCTAAAGTGTTGAAGTTAAATGCACATTAGTCATTCGATGAATACTACAGGTAGGTTAAATGAAACATATAAGTTTGAATTAACCTATTTTTATAGTGCTAAACCATATTATAAATTATAAGAGAATTATTGACTTCGTGTGTCTACAACAGGTGAACTGTGTTGTAATGTTGTTGTACTATTCAATTTGCAGGTAAAAATTGTTAATGGAAAATTAAGTACATGTTTCAAGGAATCACGCGTAGTCTGTTTCTCATAACATTTATTATCTATTGAGTTAACTAACACAATTTAACATTTTTTTTACGTGTTTGCATATCACTTTAACATATCATTGCTCATATTGAAATAGAAAAAAGTTTTCAATACACCCTTTTTATTAGTAATACAACACTTTTTCTCTGCGTGTACACATTTTAAATTTAGTTCAGTAATAGCGACTTCCGGCTGTAACGGAAGTAGATACTGAACCTATTATTTTTAAAATGGAACACCCTGTATTTTATTGCATTTTGGATTCTTTGTTAAATTTAAATATACAATACGTTAGGCATACATTGGCTAAAGTTGTACCGTTTCCGAGTTACATGACTTTTTCGAAAAAAATGACATTTGCAATGTCTGCGGTGTTGGAAATATCTCCGGAAATACGAAAAGTTAGAAAGATGCGGTTTTCAGTTTCGCTTAATCATTGAAACAGCACACGTTTTTTTATTTTAAATTGTTTCGTTAAATTACAAAATTATTAAATAGGGCTCTGTATTTTCGAACTCTAAAATCCATGGATAACTGATTTTTTTAAACTGAATGGTTATAGCAATTTTACATAAATGGATGTAAAATTTAATTTTCTTTTCGATTTTATAGGATTGTCATTTGTGTTTATCTCCAAAGGTTTTGGACGATTCTGCGATTTTTCAGTTTTTTCATGATAGATCGTATGCGAAGCGGCCGGCCACCTTCCCTCGCATTTCACCAGGCTTAGGACTGCTGCAGTAATACTGGCATGCTTAGAAAGTGGGCCAACAGAACACAATAATACCACCGGAAACAAACAAAACTTGAAATTAAAAAAATGTAGAATTTACTGAAGCGCGTTGGAAATGAACCATAGCAAAGATATAAAGAAAAACACAACATTACTAGTATATCCATTAATCAGAACAGTTTTCGACTACATTACTCTGTCCAATGAATGGCGTACATACACATCGAGCGTCTTGCTCGCAACAGGTTACACTTTAAATGTTAGTGCTAGTGTTGTAAATATTCGGATGATTTCAATAATCGGAATAAACAATCGAATGATATTGACATGTGAGATTTGATATCTAAAAATAAGGTCGTCTGTCTAATAGACACGAGGAATAATTACACAAAAAAAAAATCAGAAATCATCCGATTCCGAAATCTAATAATCGGAATCATCCGAATATTTCAATAATCGGATCAACGAATATTTAACTCACAACACTAGTTAGTGCCGTCATTATACGAGTATTTGTACAACACTATTACATTAAATATTCAAAATGCGATCCATTTTAGGCGCTACATAATTGAAATCGCTTTTGCAAACACTTTGAACATTTCTGAGCATTCTGTTGTGACTTCTTTAAACGCTTTTAAAATGCGATGGCGCATATCATCAGATCTTGTTGGTGGCGTTCTCATAAACTTCATTTTTATGAAGTTCCATAAAAAGGAATCACCGCTTTAAGATCTGGCGATCTCGGAGGCCATCTGTCATCTGTCCTCCACGCCCAATCCCAGCGGGTCTGAAAAAGACACATCCAAAAACTGACCGAAATCGACAGTTATTGGAGATGGAGCACATCGTGTTGGAACCACATCAGCTGACGAGTACTAACGGAATATTTTCTGACAGAACGCCCAATTATTCTGAAGAATTGCATATAAACCTTACCTATCAGCGCGTTGGTTATGAAAGAACAAGCCTATGATATGATTCACTGACCTTCTGTACTGACTCTTGTGCTGCAATAAATCGATGGATGTTTGTGTCATAAGAACGACAATTGTGACGATTCGCAAATCCATTTTTGTGGAAGGTAGCTTCGTTTGAAAACATCACTTTCTCGAAAAAGCTCGCATCATGAAACTGATCATGATGCGATTCAATCAATTGCCACTGACAAATAACAGTGTGCTTTCGAAGTCACCTTTTTTTTTTAATTTCAAGTTTTGTTGGTTCCAGTGGTTATTATTGTCGTTCTTTTGGCCACTTTCTAAGCATGCCAGTATTACTGCAGCCAGTTCCTAAGCCTGGGTGAAAATGCGAGGGGAAGGTGGCCGGCGCTTCGCAATAGGTATCTATCATGAAAAACTGAAAATCGCGGAATATCTCCCAAACCTTTGAAGATATCACAATGACATTCGTATAAAGTCGAAAGAAAATTAAATTTTACATCAATTTATGTAAAAATTGCTATACCATTCAATTTAAAAAATCAAGTTATCCATGATTTAGAGTTCGAAAATTACCAGAGCCCTATTTATAATTTTGTAATTTAAACGAAACAATTTTAAAATAAAAAAGTTGGCTTGTTTCATGATTAGCGAAAACTGAAAACCGCATCTTTCTAACTTTCGTATTTCCCGGAGATATTTCCAAACATCGCAGACATTGCAAATGTCATTTTTTTCGAAAAACGTCATGTAACTCGGAAACGGTACAACTTAGCCCCAATGTATGCCTAACGTATTGTTATTTAAATTTAACAAGGAATCCAAAAATACAATAATATACCAGGGTGTTCCATTTAAAATAATAAAGTTAGTATCTACTTCCTGTACAACCGGAAGGTCCGCCATTACTGAAATTAATTTTAAAATTGTAGAATATGATTCGAGGCAATATTTTATTTTGAACATTTTTTCCGAAAAACAATAATAAATCGCTA